>CAXITT010000274.1:612082-674082 GCA_964033795.1 Lymnaea stagnalis
AAAAAATTTTTAAAGTTTCCGACTAAATCATATAAAAAAATGCCCCCCCCCCCCCCCCATCCAACGCTCCACTGCGGAACAGTTGGATCATCTATTTTATTGTAAAAACCATCTCTATTTTTACAATCGCCGCGGTTCTGAGGAACAAAATAATTATGTACCAGAACTACGTCACACGCTTGCTAGCAGTCAAAGGCGATGGTGGGTGAAGTAGTCGCTAGGGCGACAAGGCTAAATATTACTTTTGACGCAGCCAGTTAGTTCCCTGTGACTGTGACACACAAAGCAGCAATACGACAATCACCGTCAATTCCATCAATACGATACGTCGCGGTTATCTATTTATATCCTTTGACACAACAACCAATCCCCTACCCACGCGTGTCTCGTACGCCACAATTTCCGTAACAACCCCACCTCCCCACGAGTACTTTCCAAACATAATAAGGATGATCCCAACTCCCAACTTTAAAAAAAAACAACACAACCAATCGTTTTTTTCGTTCATATTCACTGCCAGATCTTCATTAGAGAGGCCTAAAACGTTCAAACCAGAAAATTTATTAATTTTTTTAAATCGGGGAAAAATTTTTTCCACAGGGTCTCTGAAAAATCGTAGTTTTGGAAGGTCTTGGCGTAAAATCATAAAAGACATCTAAAAATCGTACATTGTACGCCAAAATCGTAGGAGTAAACAGGTCTGTATTATCTGAAAGAATCTTGGTGTAGGCCCTGAGAGACTACTATTATCTCTGTAAAAATCTTGGTGTGTGCTCAGAGAGACTATTATCTCTGTGAGAATCGAATGATTAAAAAAGAAATAGTGCCAACTACTATACTCTACCAAGATTTGAATGTAATCTACCTCATATCTGGGCTGTATGTTATTAACGGATTCTTTAAATAACGGTACGATCACGCATAAATAATCGAATCGATTGTATTGTCTTAATGCTAGTAGCCAGCGAAGACAAGGTTTCAACAAGATGCAGAGCAATTGAGCTACCATTCCGACCCAAGACACGCTTTAAATAGTTTACGACAAGCGATACCACGGGCTGTAGAAAGGCCCCTAACTCATGTACACCCGCCACCCCGCTGACGTCAGTAAAATGGCCTCCGGGATATACCACTTTATTAATGAAGACGGGCACCAATGCCAATTCCAAAGAACTTGGATAATAAATATTCCTTTAAAGCAGAGGTTCCCAAAGTGGTCTATATCGACCCCCAGGTGTCAACGACAATGTCAGCGGAAAAAAAAATCAATATCAGATAAGCCAAAACCGAAAAAAGCCGTGGCAAGTGGCGTGAAAAAGCATGGCGTCATTACACATTGATCACCCTGCCCTATTTTAAAAGTTGATCTTATTGTGTTAAGAACTTTATAAAAATCAATAACCGATAAGCTAAAACCGAAAAAAGCCGTGGCAAGTGGCGTGAAAAAGCATGGCGTCATTACACATTGATCACCCTGCCCTAGTTTAAAAGTTGATCTTATTGTGTTAAGAAATTTTAAAAAATCAAAATATGGGCTTATATAGCGATGTGAAGTTATTTTAATTAGGTAATGTTAAGAGTGTAGGTTTCTCCATAACGCAAGTCTTTAAAGTAAGTATTTGCAAAAAAAAAATGTATTTTATGTATACAAATATTTATTACTTCTGGTGTGTTCTGCTTCCTTTTCACAACGGCCCTCCTTACTCAGCATGTTTTGTATGAATAGTACTGAGTCAAGGAAAAAACAAAAGCTGTGACGCAGGGAGCGTCATGCGTGACTGGTGAACTCGGGTAAAACGGTTGGAATGTTTTCTTTGGGTGGAAGCGGCTATAGTAATCAATAAAGAGCCACCGGTATGGTTTAGGACGGTCAGTAGGCCTACTGTTTAAAGGTAGGATGGTAGGGTGTAGGACTGTCAGTAGGCCTTTTGTTTAAATTTTGGAAGGTAGGGTCTGTTGGCCTATTATTTCAAGGCCGATACCTATTATAGAAAATGAGAAGTTATTTTTCTAACACTTGGATCCACTGGATATTTTACCAAACACTGTATTTTATCAAAACTGCACACGTTTAAGCCCCAATCTAGTAAAAAAAATAATAATTTACTAGCAACATCAAATATATTGATTAGCGGGTTTTGCTTGGTTCTGCATTTCCCCCATTTATTAGGTTAAAGGTAGGCCTGAATTTAAACCTCTTTTTAAAATGTTTTGGAAATGACAATATTTTTTGTTTTCTTTTTTAAAATATTTTTTTCGCTTCATTTTTAAACATATTTTTCTCCGGGAAGCTGACTTGCTTACACCCCCCCCCCCCCCCCCCCCACCTTTGCCTGAAATAAACACAGGTAGCACTTAGAAGTGAACAATGGAAAGCAGTGGTGCGGCTTCAAATAGGGTGATGCCTATTTTTGAAACAATAATAAGCTAAATGCATTTAGAATGGACTACTGTACTGGTATCCAGAGTTGCCTTAAGTATATCGGATCATCCTATTATAATGAGCGTAGCGATATATCTTTGGTTCCACTTATTTTATTAACATAATTATAAAATGACAAAATAGTATTATTTTTTTTTTTTTTTTAACAAATAGATGACATATTTGTTTTATTTTTTTTAATAGCATTTTTTCCCCTCGTAAAAATTGGGGGGGGGGGCATTTACATATCCACGGAGAGGTTCCCAAAAGAACCACTGGTGCCAACACCTGACTATACAATCTAGCCGTCTCGCCCTTGCCTTGAATTTTTTATTTTTTTTAAAATGTTGAAATCAGGGTTTGCCAACCTGGGGTGCTGAAGGGTGCGTGAACCTGCGATCATAAGGACAGGGGAGCCAAAACAATCAACTTTGTAATTCAACATTAAAAAATAAGAAGTCCCCTGTTCAAAAGTATTTATATTCATTTTTATCTTTGTAAGGATGAGACCGAGAGACTTATTGCATCAATAAGCAAAAAAAAAGGTGTGTGGGGGGGGGGGGGGGTGGGGGGGGGGGCTCGGGGGGGCTTGAAGGGGGTGGGTGGGTCAGACTCTAGTTAAAGGTTGGGAGTTTGCGCTCTCAAAATAGCAGCCATTGTCGCGAGTGGCGTCGAGAAATGAAGTCATGACCGGAAGTCTCAAAATAATCTCATTATATAATATCGAATCAATTGATCTAGTGACGTAATTCTTCGACTCATTTGCCAGGAAAAGATAACTACACCAGCGTGACGCCAGGGGTTGTAGAACTTTCCATAAAATATATATAACCTATGTCGAGCTGAGGACAATTTTCATAGACGCGGGGGTAGACAAAGATATCTGTGTGTGTTTGAAAGAAACCAATGCACAGTAAACTACACTGGTCACGACAAAAGGACGTCTGCCCCCCAGAGTGACCCAAGTGGCTCATTTGCTCCCTCATCACACAGAAGCACACACCAGTGCAATGTTCCAGGAACGATGCGACCCTGGCCCACAGCTCAACTTTGCGAACGTGTGCAGCGACGGGAGCACTTCCTCCCCGCCCATCAGTCTTACACGCCTCTGTGTGCCAGAGTACAAAACGGAAAATGGGAAACAGCAAAGTTACAAATCTTTCGACATAATAGTTTGATATACAGACACAGGAAGACACAGAACACATAATTAAGAACCTAACAAAAGGTATAAAAAAACAAGTGTGCCTCACTCTGTATGTACTAGGGCTGGCACACCTTGGGAAATTTCCCAAGATCTTGGGAATTCACTACCCCATCCAGGAAAAAACTCACTTTTAAAAAAATAATTCCCAAGATAATTTCCCTTTTTAAAAAAAAACAAAAAAACCTCTTATGTATTATAATGATCTTGCGAAATCTTGGAAAATATTTTGACCAAATCTTGGGAATTTAAAAAAAGATTGAGTGGCTGCCCTGGTATGTACCCCACTGCAGACAACTCGCTAAAGATTAGAAGGAAATCTGTGTTATCAAACATACACGCACAAGGCGACGTGTTCATCTTCCAATGGGAGTGTTATGGCATATGTGTAGGACTAAATTTAGCGACGACCACTTGCCCCCCCCCCTGTGTTTTGCTTAGATATTGATGTCACTGAGTAAATGTGCTGTGTCATTCCTTACCCACCCACGCTTGATTGGGAAAAATATTGTTTACGCTCCAGTGCGTTTTATTTCTTCTAAAGAGTGACATCAGGCGACGCCATTTCTAAGATTTCTTTACTAGATAGTTCTGATTTAATCCCTGAATATATAGGCCTGTTTGTTTCTGAGCAGAGAGAGAGAGAAAGAGAGTGAGAGAGAGAAAGAGAGAGAGAGAGAGAGAGAGATCTTTGCAATATTTCCTAACATACAAAACCTTATATACTTGTGTGTGTGTGTGTAAATTAAGATTTGTATTTCGAGGTGCGTACCTTCTCACTTACTGTTCTGTACTGTATAAGTTTATATAGTTTTTTGTGTGTTATATTAGAATTTTTATTTATATTGAAATTTAATTGTATAATTATATTGAATATTGTCCGTATCACTAGCTTTGGTGTCATTTTATTTGCATACTGTTTTTTCTCCGCCTTTGTTACGCATTGTTCATTCTACGAGCCTAATCTTAACACAGATTAAATCTTTAAATCTTGCCACAGTGAGGTGATGCAGAACAAGAGAGCAGATACCCTTGCCACGGTGAGGTGATGCAGAACAAGAGAGCAGATACCCTTGCCACGATGAGGTGATGCAGAACAAGAGAGCAGATACCCTTGCCACGGTGAGGTGATGCAGAACAAGAGAGCATATACCCTTGCCACGGTGAGGTGATGCAGAACAAGAGAGCAGATACCCTTGCCACGGTGAGATGATGCAGAACAAGAGAGCAGATACCCTTGCCACGGTGAGATGATGCAGAACAAGAGAGCAGATACCCTTGCCACGGTGAGGTGCTGCAGAACAAGAGAGCAGATACCCTTGCCACGGTGAGGTGATGCAGAACAAGAGAACAGACACCCTTGCCACGGTGAGGTGATGCAGAACGAGAGAACAGATACCCTTGGTACGTTGAGGTGACAGAACGAGAGAGGCGATACCCTTGGTACGTTGGGGTGAGCAGAACGAGAGAGCTGCCACCCTTGCAGAAATAGAAGCCGCCCAGCCCAACCCGGGCGCCCCATGACTTAACTCTGAGTTAAACCCACTTTCGCATAGAATGGCTCAGCAACCGGGCGGCAGGGGGAATGCAAGAAGGGCTCTACCGAGTAAGAGCGATCCCCTGGTGGAACACCTAATCGAAGAATGTCGTGACACCGAGCGGGGATAATGATAAGTCAAACACAGTGACCCAAGTTGATTCTTTCATTTATGGCGACGCCCGCTTGACGAGTCTTGCCAGTAACGTGTAAGTTCATACGAATCTAGGGCTAAACCTTACAAGAGAATGAACCATACCGAGTCTACAATGTCGACTTTCTGGGATATATATCCATTCATAACATTGCAGTGCAGCTTCAATGATCGTCACTTTCTGAGTTTTAATCTATTGTTTGCAGCTAAATAAAATTGGTTTTTTTTTTGAAAGACATCAATCTATTGAAAGAGACGATCGCAGGATGGCATTGTAAAGGGAAAGCACGCACGGAAAAATCAGTGAGAAATCTCCACGCTTGTGGTAGGAGCAGCTCATCCTCCCAACACTTAGTATTTTTTTTCTTCTCGTCCGGAGCGGGACTGATGCCAGGAGAAAGTTTTACTGCTAGAGTTTTCTTGTTATCTTTAACAATTAGTCGCTAGATAGACGCGAGGCTGCGGAGTCACACTCGTAGAGCCGGAGTCGAGTGCTTTTACCCCGCGGCGGGCTCGTTGAAATTGTTGCTGGAGTCGGACTTCATTATAAGCATTATCTACCAACACCCAAAAACAGTAGAAGACTTAGGGGAGAACTAATGCAACTTTGATTCCTTGTATTTATAGGGGAACCGGCATGTGAAGTTATAAAGGGGTTCTCTACTGATGTAGATTAAACAATCTGATTTTTCAATGAGCAGATGTTCCAAAAAAAAAAAATGTAAAGAAATCACTTTTAAGTAAAAAAAACGATTGACCTTACTCACATGCTTTCAACGACCCTGAGCCGCAAAGTCCAAAAAAAGATTCTATTTCACAAGACCACTCGCTCATCCCAATACAAGATGATTATAATTTGTGTTTGTATTTCCATGGGATGTATACATTCTTTTGACGTACCTTTTGGATTATAGGATACATTTCGTTAACTCCATTTAACAAATTGAACCTCACACCTTCCGCCCACCCATCCTACACGCCCACCGACACACCCACCGACACGCCCACAGACACGTGCACAGACACGCCCAGCTGTATACACCTTGTACTCCTCCCTCCATACCCAAACTAGCAGCTGTCCTCCTACTCAGATGCTCTTAACTAACAAACCTCGGATCCATCTGCTCTCACACCCATTTACTCATCCTCCTAAATATAACATCCAACCCTCACCAACCTGCCCATGTCAAACCCTCACCAACCTGCCCATGTCCAACCCTCGCCTTCATATCCATGTCCAAAACGCCCATGTCCAGCCATCGCCAATCTGCCCATGTCCAACCCTCGCCATCCTGCCCACGTACGTTCACCGGCACATCTTTATTTATTCTCGTTCATCTAACTTCACAATTATCTCTTGCGTCTTATCGTACAACTTTGCACAGACGAACTGGCTGCCAAAGAGAAAAAGCCACTCATACCACTTGGTGCCTCTCTGCCCTCGGCCAAATACGTGTCCTAAAGAACCTGAGTAGCATCTGTAACGCGGACTGACGCAGCTGAAGCGAGGTCACCCCTCTGTACAGTCTCCCAGCAGCAACTTTCACTCCCAGCTCACCAAGTTTACGTGTTAGCTTCAACGAGACCGTACGTGTTAGCCCCAGGCAGGAATCCTAATTACCGTGTTCAAACTCCGCACAGTCTCACTTGAGCTATCTAGCTCCCAATCACTACGATCGACATGAAACGGCGCTAGATACGAAATAGCTTCTTATTTGTCCTGTTCGTTTCATCCTCTGGTACGCAGCAAAATTGATAACACGCATGTAAGTTTCTAAACTTGGGATAATATCCCAGCACAATTCCCCACCAAAAAACATCACTAACGAAACTAATAATTTATTTTAAATTGTACTTTGCACGCTCTGGAGATCAGACTAGAGTTGAATTATTTTAATACCTTTCTTGTTTTTTGTGTGTGGTTTTTTTTTGTTTTAGTTATTTCAAAATTCCTTATGTTAACTTCGCCTTTTTTCCAGTGTTTCATCCTTTCTTTCTTTGTGGCACGAAATATTCGGAAGGCTAATTGACCCACTTCCCGTCATCTTACCAAGGTGAAATTTCAAATTTTCAGACCCAATCTCCAAAAATATGTTTTTTTCCCTGTTTTTCAAGGGAGGGGAGAATGTTAATGATTTGTGTTTTGGTGTGGAGATTAATTGTGTATCTGTTGCTATGTGTTTGTATTTGTGACGTGTTTTGGGTTAAATATATCTTTAATATAATAATAAAGAATAATAAAGTTCATTTCAAAACACGCTTCATCCCTAATTAAGGCTCAAAGCGCGGTACAAAGTCAACCATATATGACCATTTATATGTTTCCACAAATAAAATACAAAACGCAACACTACAAAATCTACATCGAAGAATATGAGCAAAGCTGGGCACAAGGAGGTAGACTACATCACCCCAGCAGGTGAGTGCGAAAGACTGCAGTGTCTGGCCTGGCTGTTACTGGTTTTACACGCAGACGTTTGATAAAAATAAAACCATTCCCATACAACAACAACAAAATCAGTCGCTACAACCGCATAAATGATCAATCACGTCAAATTAAAGAAATGCAAATAGAAATGCGCATCAATGACTTACACGAAAAAAACTTTGACTGTTAGGAGTTGTTCAAGTAACCGATAAGTCGGAATAAACTCCGCTGCCTAAAGCTGAAAACATTCAACGTGAATTCAACGATACTAAGAGACACAGTTTTTTTATTTATTTTTAAAAAAAAGTCAAAACATATGTTTTCATCCCAGGACGCTAGGAAGTTCTAGCGGAAATCCATCACCACTTCCCCCCTACCCTCTACCAATTTCAATATCCTTAATTGCTGTGCTACATCTTTGAACCCATCAATCAATAACTAAACCTTGTCTGTCCCGAAAGCCGTTTCTATAATGATATTGTCAAACATGGCTGCCCAAAGTTCACCCAACGCTCCGTCTTGGACAACAGTGTCGTAGTCCAACTCAGTGGTGTCTTTGTCCCACAATCTTCGCTATCACACGTCACGACAGTGGAGAATAGTGTTCTACTCCGAGTCCGAATAAATGACTTCGTGTGAAGGAAAAACGTGAAAAATGTATCGATCTCAACATTTTTCTTTCTTTTTTTTTTGGGGGGTGGGTCCTCAAAATTTGAAGGACTCTCATATTTTTTTTAGGATTCTATTTTTAATAGATTGTTAACATTTTTAAAATAAATGTCATCATTTTTTAAATGATTCTCACTATCTTTAATAAGTTGTTACCATTTTTTTAAAAAAATGTCATAATTTTTTAGGATTCTCACTATTTTTAATAAGTTGTTACCATTTTTTAAAAAGAATGTCATTATTTTTTTAGGATTCTCACTAATTTTAATAGATTTTTCATTATTTAGGATTCTCACTATTTTTAATAGATTGTTACCATTTTTTTAAAAGAATGTCATCATTTTTTTAGGATTCTCACTAATTTTAATAGATTTTTACAACTTTTTAAAAAGAATGTCATCATTTTTTAGGATTCTCACTATTTATATTAGATTGATACCATTTTTTAAAAAGAATGTCATCATTTTTTAGGATTCTCACTATTTTTAATAAATTGTTATTATTTTTTTTAAAAGAATGTCATAATTTTTTTGGATTCTCACTATTTTTAATACATTGATATTCTTTTTTAAAAAGAATACCATCATTTTTTTTAGGATTCTCGCTAATTTTAATAGATTGTTACCATTTTTTTTTTAAAAAAGAGTGTCATCATTTTTTAGGATTCTCACTATCTTTAATAGATTATTACCATTTTTAAAAAAAGAATGTCATAATTTTTTTAGGATTCTCACTAATTTTAATAGATTGTTACCATTTTGTAAAAAGAATGCCATCATTTTTTAGGATTTTCACTAATTTTAATAGATTGTTATCATTTTTTAAAAAGAGTGTCATCATTTTTTTTTAGGATTCTCACTATTTTTAATAGATTGTTACCAAATTTTTTAAAAAAATGTCATCATTTTTTTAGGATTTGATAATTTTTTTCAGTATTAGTTATTTAAGTAAACTTCCAAGAGGACCCAAATTATTAAATCAAATCCTCGTACTAGTGCTTCTCAATTTTCCTCCATTTATAATAGCATTTAAAAAAAAAAAAAAAAAAAGGGTTCAAATTTTAATTAATAACTAGAATAAATAACCCGATTAGTATCGGAATAATAATGGTAGGCCCTTTAAGATAATTTCTACCTGCTTTTGCAAAACTCATCACAATGCCTTACTTAAAAAAGACGTACCTATGTAATAATATTTACGTTTCTAACATAAATGAGTTTTAAGAAGTATTTATCTGCTATAAATTAAACGCCTACCCTATTCCCTTTCACGCACCTAAACTAGTTCCCCCCCCCCTTCTACTTTTTCGCAACCGTTTTTCACGCTTATAACAGACTTGAGTGTCTTCTTTAAAAACATTGTTAATACCATAAAAAAATATAGACCCACTTTAATTTTTGCAAAGTAAAGACAAAAATATATTTAAATTTTTTATATTTTTTTGAAAGAAAATGTTAACCCATCTCCATTGTTCAAAATTCAATTGTTCAAGTGTGTCAAATGATTGGGTTTTGCTATTCATGGGTGGACTTTAATAAATGTACCCACGTTTTTTTTTACGCCATTGATTTTCTTAATTGGTAAACATATGTTTATTTGGTAAAAAGGGATTTAAAATCTTTTTTTTTTTACACAAATGTAATACCATTTGATTTAAGTATATTGCCACCCACGTCAAAGTGTACACATCCTATTTCCTACCTCCGATATGTATGACCCGAAGAAGGTTAATTGTTTATCAAATTCATTCCTCTATTTTTAGTCTTGTCTTGAGCTGCCTGGGGTAAGTAAAATGACCCCCCGCCCCAGATTTAAATACACTTAATAAAATCTTCTACCGGTTTGTAGTCCCTTCCATATCCAAAGTAACAATTTGCACTTCATATGGTTTGTTCTTATCTGGATGAGTTATGAGTGGATTAGTAAATGATATGACTATTGAGTTTCGCTGCACTGATTGACTTAAACGGCATTTTCTTATTAGAAGTATATTTAACAGTTAAGTTTTTATTACGTTGTAAATTTAATAAAAGTATATTTTTGGAATTAAAACAAGTTAAAACTTATTAAATATAAAAATACAAAGCTAAAAGTTGAGTGTTTTATTAATTTAAAAAGCAATCGATTATATTTATTAATTTTACTTTTAAGAAGGAGGAAAAAACATTAACATTTTTGTAACGCGCAGTTATTACATCAGAGAAACTTGAGAGTTTTTGCCAACCTAGGCGATTCGCGCTATGACGTCATTTGCTGGTTTATTTAGAACAAATTAATTTTAATTTTATTTCGCAATATTAACATCGCATTAAAAACGCTCTAAAAACGAATGATGTTTGGGTTTTCTCGATAAATGTGATTACGATGTAATTCTTAGATCATAGTTTTTTTATTAATCTTTTTCATAAATTTTACATTCGGACAATATGGTTCAAATAGATCCTTAGTTGTTACATTAAATGTATCTGTAATGTATAATAATAATACTTAAACTTTTACTAAACTAAAAAGGTATTTATACGTTATTTTTTTGCGCATTTAAATTTATTCGATTTCCGTAAAATAATAGAATAACAGAAAAGAACTATGATTGTTTTTAAGAATTCGAAAGTATTAAAATCTTTTCGGTTCTTTGGCGTTACGGTCAGCATAGCTCATTCTTATATTTATATATATATATATATGCTTTAATAATTTTAATCCCCCTGGTAGTACGCACCACATAATGATCCGGTACGCACCACATAATGATCCGGTACGCACCACATAATGATCCGGTACGCACCACATAATGATCCGGTACGCACCACATATTGATCCGGTACGCACCACATAATGATCCGGTACGCACCACATAATGATCCGGTACGCACCACATAATGATCCGGTACGCACCACATAATGATCCGGTACGCACGTTTTGACATTGAACAACTTAGATCCCCTCACTAACACAACGCGCTGCCGTTTCTAATCGTAGGACGCTTTGTTTCCAGCAATGAATTCTTCTACTTCTAGCACGCACCATTTTTAAATTCATTTCAAATCGTTTCATTGTTTCTTGTCTCGTCTGACCGAAACGTCCTTTTGAATCGTCCCGCCCTTTTCATCGCAAGCCTAAACAACTTTGTTCCATCATTTCCTTCATCCGGCTTGAACACAGCCCCCCCCCCCACCCCCCATAGTGTCGTAGTTGGAGGGGCCTAAACTGCCTGCACGGTATCCAATAGACTCCCACGGCCATGGTTTAAATAAAACATTGACTGTCCCGACCTTTGCCAATAATTCCATATTCCACTAATCCCTATCAAATGCTCGACCCTTTTTTTTTTAATGACCTGGTTTTTGTTTTGCATCTCATGTCGTGGCCAAGAAGCACAAGCCAGAAATATTCGACTTGAAGAAAAACCGTCATTTCTCCACAAATTAACTTTTCTCGGCTTCAAGAGTTCGTCTCTGCATTACGCTCTCCAAGTCCGGGGACCAACCTTGGGGGACGAGACGTGGCTTGAATAACACGAAAAGTAGGGGGGGGGGGAAGTAATAGATATATATTTAAAAAAAAAGAAAAGAATATGGCGAATGTAATGTGTTTTTTAAATCGGTCCGCAGGGAGCAGACGTGGGGAGGGGATCGTCAGGGCAAAAATGTCCGGTTTTTGGTTGGAGACACGGGAGTGGATGAAGGGTTGGGTCCGGGGGGGGGGGAAAGGGGTGGCACGTCATGAAACTTTGTGTCACCTCCGGTAGTGCATGTGGAATTCATTATTCTCCTCGTTCTTAATGAGGAGTAGGAAGGGGTCGGGCGGAAGGAGATGGGGTGGAGGAAAAGGGAGGTGTGGAACGGTGGGGGTGTTTAATGGGCAATAGGAAATATAGGGAGATATTAGGATAGAAGATCTGGGTGGATGCCATGAGATAGTAGGATAGAAGATGTGGGTGGATGCCATGAGATAGTAGGATAGAAGATGTGGGTGGATGCCATGAGATAGTAGGATAGAAGATGTGGGTGGATGCCATGAGATAGTAGGATAGAAGATGTGGGTGGATGCCATGAGATAGTAGAATAGAAGATGTGGGTGGATGCCATGAGATAGTAGGATAGAAGATGTGGGTGGATGCCATGAGATAGTAGGATAGAAGATGTGGGTGGATGCCATGAGATAGTAGGATAGAAGATATGGGTGGATCCCATGAGATAGTAGGATAGAAGATATGGGCGGATATCACGTTGAAATTAGACTGGCAGGTTAATGTTTTGTAAAAGTTCAATGCACAGAGTCTTCGTTTCCTGCTAGAATTATACTGGCAAATGTATTCAAGAAACTGTTTCTTATTAGGAAAACATGAACAATACAAATGTCAAAACTATCAACGGATGATGTCAAAACTATCAACGGATGATGTCAAAACTATCAACGGATAATGTCAAAACTATCAACGGAAAATGTCAAAACTATCAACGGAAAATGTCAAAACTATCAACGGATAATGTCAAAACTATAAACGGATGATGTCAAAACAATCAACGGATGATGTCAAAACTATCAACGGAAAATGTCAAAACTATCAACGGAAAATGTCAAAACTATCAACGGATAATGTCAAAACTATAAACGGATGATGTCAAAACAATCAACGGATGATGTCAAAACTATCAACGGATGATGTCAAAACTATCAACGGATGATGTCAAAACTATCAACGGATAATGTCAAAACTATCAACGGATAATGTCAAAACTAGTAAAGGATAATGTCAAAACTATCAACGGATAATGTCAAAACTAGTAAAGGATAATGTCATAACAATCAACGGATGATGTCAAAACTATCAACGGATGATGTCAAAACTATCAACGGATAATGTCAAAACTATCAACGGAAAATGTCAAAACTATCAACGGAAAATGTCAAAACTATCAACGGATAATGTCAAAACTATAAACGGATGATGTCAAAACAATCAACGGATGATGTCAAAACTATCAACGGATAATTTCAAAACTATCAACGGATAATGTCAAAACTATCAACGGATAATGTCAAAACTATCAACGGATGATGTCAAAACTATCAAGGGATAATGTCAAAACTATCAACGGATGATGTCAAAACTATCAACGGATGTCAAAACTATCAACGGATGTCAAAACTATCAACGGATGATGTCAAAACTATCAACGGATAATGTCAAAACTATCAACGGATAATTTCAAAACTATCAACGGATGATGTCAAAACTATCAACGGATGATGTCAAAACTATCAACGGATAATGTCAAAACTATCAACGGATGATGTCAAAACTATCAACGGATGATGTCAAAACTATCAACGGATAATGTCAAAACTAGTAAAGGATAATGTCATAACTATCAACGGATGATGTCAAAACTATCAACGGATAATGTCAAAACTAGTAATGGATAATGTCAAAACTATCAACGGATGATGTCAAAACTATCAACGGATAATGTCAAAACTATCAACGGATGATGTCAAAACTATCAACGGATAATGTCAAAACTATCAACGGATGATGTCAAAACTATCAACGGATAATGTCAAAACTAGTAAAGGATAATGTCAAAACTATCAACGGATAATGTCAAAACTATCAACGGATAATCTCAAAACTATCAACGGATAATGTCAAAACTAGTAAAGGATAATGTCAAAACTATCAACGGATAATGTCAAAACTATCAACGGATAATGTCAAAACTATCAACGGATAATGTCAAAACTAACAACTATCAATGGAAAACGTTAACACTCTCCATGATCTTGTCCACCGTGAAACAAGCCGAGTCTATGTGATGGTTTGTGGGTAGGTGCTAACTCTATGATAGTTTTCACCTCGTTAGATCGATACAACGCTATACAATTTGACCACAACAAACTGGAGAACAATTATGGAAATTCCAGAAACAAAGTACGGGAGAACCTGAATAAAAGCCCACAACAAAACAACGAACGTATCGGCAAGATGTCTTCAGCAGCGAAAAAACCCAGTACAAACATAATTAAATTTTTCAAAATTAAAAAAAAAATTATACAAATGTAGCATCCCGAGAGGACAGCAAGAGGGATGGGGGGGGGGGGAATGAATACATTATACATGACAAAAAAACCCCAAACAAAAAAAAAATAATTTTTCAAAAAAAAAAAAAAAAATATACAAATGTAGGACCCCGAGAGGGCAGCAAGAGGGATGGGGGGGGGGGGAATGAATACATTATACATGACCAACCCCATCTTCATCATCAACATCATAATATATTGAGTGGACTCGGGATAATGCCAAGCAGAAAAACATTACAAACAGAAAACATATGTTGAGAATCTCACCTTGAGACAAGTCGTACAGCAATAGATTTGGTGTTGTTATAGCTATGGGCCACCATATGAAGACATACATAACTTAGGTGGTGAGACACTGCATGCTCGAAGCGACATTTGACCCGTTATGACAAATACCAACATCTTAAATTTATCAAACAGCAAAACGAAATACAAAACTGGTGCATGTCGACTGAACAGAATGAAGCGGTCACTTGACAGAGCGGTCACTTGACAGAGCGGTCACTTGACAGAGCGGTCACTTGACAGAGCGGTCACTTGACAGAGCGGTCACTTGACAAAGCGGTCACTTGACAAAGCGGTCACTTGACAAAGCGGTCACTTGACAAAGCGGTCACTTGACAGAGCGGTCACTTGACAGAGCGGTCACTTGACAAAGCGGTCACTTGACAAAGCGGTCACTTGACAGAGCGGTCACTTGACAAAGCGGTCACTTGACAGAGCGGTCACTTGACAGAGCGGTCACTTGACAGAGCCGTCACTTGACAGAGCGGTCACTTGACAAAGCGGTCACTTGACAGAGCGGTCACTTGACAGAGCGGTCATTTGACAGAGCGGTCATTTGACAGAGCGGTCACTTGACAAAGCGGTCACTTGACACATCCGTGTCGGACGCAATGGTTGGTCGAGAATGGAGACCAGCAAACTTTATAACATCTGCTCTATTGGTAAATATTTTGTCAGGATCCTAAGGGCAAGGTAAGTCTCTCTTAAAGGCCCATAACTCTGTCGGGGATTACCGATGCCGAAATCGAATAAACAGATTCGCCAGTAAATAAAAAGGGTGATGACTAATGCCAAAGAAGTACTTCACTTTATGAGTTGCATAAAATGATCCACATATATACACATATCATTGATCGCAATATGCATGTAGTCCTTGGGTTGAGATACCGAAACACACATGATTCACGTCGTCTTATGCACTGTGACGAGCCTGATTAAAATTAATGATAAAAATTCGATTTATCATTATGGGACTTACAGAATAGGAAACGACAAGCATGATGAAGGCAACAGATGATAGATGGTTGGGAAGAATGAGAGAGAAAGAGAGAGAGACGGGAGAGACGGGATAGAGGAAGAGCGAGGGCAGAGAGAGAGGGGAGAGAGAGAAAGGAGAGAAAGAGAGAGGGGGAGAGAGAGTGAATGAAAGGGGGGAGAGAGAGAGGGAGAGTGGGGAGAGAGAGGGGGAGTAGGGAGAGAGAGGGAGAGAGGGAAAGAAAGAGAGAGACAGAGAGAGAAGATAGAGACGGGAGGTAGAGCGGAGAGAGAGACGGGAGAGAGAGAGAGAGAGGGGGAAGAAAGTGGGGTCGGAGAGAAGAGGAGGGTAACAGACCAATAAGAAATGAGGAAATTAAATCAAATATAAATAGAACCAACAAAAAAGTCTAGAGAAACTGAGGATGTCAGTACGTCATCGTTAGTAGCTCGTTGTTCCACGGTCAAGGCCAACTCACTTAAAGATTATGTTTACTGGAGAATTCGACAGGAAAGTCGCCGACTAACACCCCCCCCCCCGGCGGCCAGATAGTTATCACGAGAGACAATTTTCTGAGAGACACCAGGCGAAAGAGCAGACAATCCCTCCCCCCCCCCTCCCAGGTCAGTGGTTCCAAATTTATGAGGCACCACCAGGCTACATACAGAATGGGCAGTCTCGATTCTAGGTCAGTAGTCCTACATGTATTTCATCCCGTACACAACTTAAGTCAATTCCCCCGTGTGGCCACACGAGAGTGTCCGTTGCATCTACACGTAATGAGTTTCGGCCATTTACATAATCTGTTACCGAGTCAGAATAAACTGTGTGTGTGTGTTAGCAGCGTTAAATTTGGACAATTCGGTCATTGAGTTCTCGCTTCTACCACTGTGACTTCTCTTGGAGATCAGAGAAATTTGTTGAATACATACAATTGTAAGGATACACATCTGTGCTCTACAGTTGAGACAAAATGGACCCGGACACGCATCGCCGCCATTCGCAGCGGGTCCCATTAGACTCAAGCTATTCGGATGTCATTAGTGGACGTTATTTTTTTTAGTTAAACTGAAGATGTAAGTTGACAAACATATTGCCCATTCAATTATCTTTCATTTGATACCTCATCTTGTCTCACAAACCCAACAATAATATTTGAAATAGTTTTTTTTTAATACCAACCTCTCACTTCTGGTACCCGGGTGCGAATAGCCACTTCAATATATGATATGAGCTCACTGTGTGGGAACCCGGCCCACCATCCTACACACAATCTTACACCAGTATTAAAACATTCGTTGTCTTCAGGTCCATCAGCGTGCGCCCCCCCACCCCCCCCCCAACTTCCCCAACGAATGAATATGTACATACATATAATTTTCCCCTCCAGCATCGTAATGCCATTGATCTACCATGAATATGTAACTATGTAGATGTATCTGTCGAGAATTGAACTAACGTTAAGACAAGGTTTATAGTGAGAAAAGTTGATGTATCTCTTGGACAGATCAGATGAGATTAATCTGGCATATTAATAGAGTATGATGAAGCGCTGTTGATATAGTCATAGTTTTAATTACATTGAAGCGATTGGGGGGGGGGGGGCGCCGCTAACTTCGCCCTAATCAGTGCACAAAGTTTGCCCTACCCAGTGCACTGAGGTAAGGGAACTTATTTATGATGAGCCGAGCCAGTGCTATTTTTTTATAAGACAAGGTTTATAGTGAGAAAAGTTGATGTATCTCTTGGGCAGATCAGATGAGATTAATCTGGCATATTAAAAGAGTATGATGAAGCGCTGTTGATATAGTCATTGTTTTAATTACATTGAAGCGATTGGGGGGGGGGGGCGCCGCTAACTTCGCCCTAATCAGTGCACAAAGTTTGCCCTACCCAGTGCACTGAGGTAAGTGAACTTATTTATGATGAGCCGAGCCAGTGCTATTTTTTTCTTCTCGAAAATATATAAAAAGCCCTTTGTGAACTAATGATGCCATTAGACTGTTGTTACCAAATAATAACATTATCCGGTTGTTAACACAAAATTAGCCCGTTGTTAAATAACAATAAAATTAGGAGATTGTTACCTAATAATAACATTAGCCGGTTGTTATCTAATTATAAAATTAGCCCTTTGTTAACTAATAACAAAATTAGCCGGTTGTTAGCTAATTATAATATGAGCCCGTTGTTAACTAATAATAACATTAGCCCGTTGTAGAAAAATAATAAAATTAGCCGGTTGTTAACTAATTATAACATTTTTGACATGTCCAAAAGCGTACTTTAATTAAAAAAAAAATGACCCCAATGTACCATATGTAACGTCTACCCCATTCTACCACTGGACCCCCCAGCTGTACATCGGAGAGTAAGTCCAAATAAAAATGAAAGCATCCCTGATTTAGCCCATTCTGGTAACATGCTGTACAGTTGTGTAATGCAAAGTCGGGAGAAGTTTAACAATGTGAAAAAGCACCATAACTCTTGAGCTGGTCAAACATGTTTCCTTCTTCTTCTTCAAAACGCAAAGCTTGGAAGTCAAAACGCTATATTCAATGCATTGAAAGATTAATGCTGTGACTTGGAGACCATTTTCATTCGAGAGCCTTAAACAGTGTTTGCGAACTGCGTGAACTAAAACACGGTCCCATTGGTTGGACTGGACGAAAGGATTACTTTTTTTTATTTTAAAAGAATACAAACACAATAGCTGGCGTAAACATACTGCTAAGATGTCCCGTGCGGGGGGGGTGGGGGGGGGGGGGGGGGTTGAAATTGTATTTACTCTAAATCGTCCCTTCGAAAAGGTATATGGATTAATGGCATATCCTCTTGAGACATTCCTAGCACCTTGATGCCCCAATAATGTGCCGCCGGGCTGTGTAGCTGGAATGAACCAGTAAGATTAGGACTCTGCAGTATTGACCAGACTGCGAAGATCACAACTTCCAATGAGAGCGGCGGCATCGGAAAAAATTTCATAACAAGTGTTGGTCTTTTTACGTGTTAAGCGGATTTCTTTAAGAAACTTTTCCGAGCGTGCTGAATCACACGACCAAACAACTGTCCTCGTTCAGAATCCCAGCCGGCATAAATCGTTGCCTGCGTCCGGTGCGATGTTGTCCTTCTGGGGTAAAGTAGCATTCAGATCGAGTTTTGGGGAATTTTTTTATATTTTTTTTAAACAAAAGCGAACAATCTCTCCACATACCATCCCAACCCCGTTTCTTTCTTTATTTGTTTAATTAATTATTTTTTTAAAAAAATACTGCACTTGCACCATTAATCCTTACGTCTTTGAGTTTAACACTGTTCTATTACACGCTTAATAAACCGTACTTTCAACACCAACCTTTTTTTTTAAAACCATTCTGTTTTTGTTTTTTTTTTGTTGTTGTTGTTTTTGTAAAAAATGAAATCATTTCAAAGAGTTGAAATTACCAAATGAAACTTATCTGATGAAATGATAATTTTATTTAACCATTGACAGTACCATTCACTTTCACCCGGCGGACATGGATGACTTGTTCACATCTTCATCTCACATTTTAGCATACTTATTATTTCTATACACACTAAGAGTATGTTTTCCCCGTGAAACAAAGAAATATTTCTTTTCACGTATCAAGAAGTGTGTTTTGCGAAGCTGATGAGGTCTTTAGTGAAGCCGATGAGGTCTTTAGTGAAGCTGGTGAGGTCTTTAGTGAAGCACGAGAAGGTCCTGTTGATTAAATTGCTCATCCAATGCTTAGGGCGCGGTGATGGATAACAAAGACGGGAAACATATTTGGAAAAAAAGTTGACCTCTTGACGGAGGCAAACAATCTGGATACGATTTGGTACATTGAAACTATTGTGTTCTACTTTGATGTGAGCACTTCTTGAAATCCTTCATTTTGTTTCACGCTACCACAATAGACTAGCTGAAACAACGAGGTGAATGTACATGGGGTTAGGTGATGTGTAGGAATATGGGGGTAAGTGGTGTGTATGAATATGGGGGTAAGAGGTGTGTAGGAATATGGGGGTAAAGGATGTGTAGGAAGATGGGGGTAAGTATGTGTAGGAATATGGGGGTAAAGGATGTGTAGGAATATGGGGGTAAGTGATTTGTAGGAATATGGGGGTAAGTGATGCGTAGGAATATGTGGGTATAGGAATATGGGGGTAAGTGATGTGTAGGAATATGGGGGTAAGTGGTGTGTAGGAATATGGGGGTAAGTGATGTGTAGGAATATGGGGGTAAGTGGTGTGTAGGAATATGGGGGTAAGTGGTGTGTAGGAATATGGGGGTAAGTGGTGTGTAGGAATATGGGGGTAAGTGGTGTTTTAAAAAATATGGGGCTAAGTGGTGTGTAGGAATATGGGGGTAAGTGGTGTGTAGGAATATGGGGGTAAGTGGTGTTTTAAAAAATATGGGGGTAAGTGGTGTGTAGGAATATGGGGGTAAGTGATGTGTAGGAATATGGGGGTAAGTGTTTTTTTAAAAAATATGGGGGTAAGTGGTGGTTATAAAATATGGAGGCAAGTGGCGGTGTATTTATAGAGAGGTAAGTGGTGGTTTAGGAATATAAGGGTAAGTTTTGGTGTATGTCTATGGAGTAAGTGGTGTTGTAAGTATATGGGGTTAAGTGAGAAGGTTACAAGTCATCTCGGCAGTTTTCTAACAACTACTTGGATGCTGATGGACAATCATCTTCCCATAACATCTCCCCAGGAATCACACAATCGGACATTCTAAAAAAAATCATTTTCTCACAATATGTATTATGTATGTATTATCATCATGGACATTCATCCGATATGTCCTTTATTCCGCAACGCAACGTAACATACTAAACAACTTAAAGATATACATTTAGGAACATGTGAACGTCTGAAATTGAATCTGCAAGTGTACTAGATGAATTTTGCACTAAGTCTGCCGATTTAAAAAAAACACACTTTCTCTATGGACATCAAAATTCAAAAGACCAAGGGATCTTAAACTTTTCGTTTCACGGACTCTATTTCCTGTTCACGTACTCTTTTCTTAGATAAAGTTTTTAGATGCTTATAATGAAATTAAAAAGAAAAAACAGCTCACGTACTCTCTAAAACCTTTTCACCCGCACCCAAGAGGTCCGTGGACCACAGATTAAGAATCCCTGCTATATGCATGTATAAACTACTTTAGAAAACCACGATCAAATATTTGCTAAACGAATCTTTCAGTTTGCTTCGCATCATTTTTTTTCCCAGCAGAAGATAAACAATTCCATGAGACATGGCCAATTAAAAAAAAAAAATTCATTAACATCTGTATGGCAAATCAATTTTTTTTAAAAACAGAATCAGTCAGATCACTGCCTTTTCTTCCGGTCCACGTAGCAGAGCCACCTACTACCAACATGATTAGCATTTGATTTTAAATAAATGCGATTGTCCCAACGACTAGCTGACATTTTTGTGGGACCATTACATAATCACCCTTCGTTACCGAAGTTCAAAAACGATAGTATATTTGATTCATAAGTACAAGAAAGTCGTTTGCTAATGTGGCATTGCACCTACCATTACCTTTTTACTTATTTTAGACTGATTAAAGAATAGATAACTATTTTGTTTACTGTCCTGACTATTCAAATTGTGTGGAACGTAAGGCTCGCGGACCGGCAACGTAAGGCTCGTGGACCGGCAACGTAAGGCTCACGGACCGGCAACGTAAGGCTCGTGGACCGGAAAAATAAGGCTCGCGGACCGGCAAAGTAAGGCTCGTGGACCGGCAAAGTAAGACTCGTGGACCGGCAAAGTAAGGCTCGTGGACCGGCAAAGTAAGGCTCGTGGACCGGCAAAGTAAGGCTCGGGGACCGGCAAAGTAAGGCTCGGAGACCGGCAAAGTAAGGCTCGCGGACCGGCAAAGTAAGGCTCGTGGACCGGCAAAGTAAGGCTCGTGGACCAGCAAAGTAAGGCTCGTGGACCGGCAACGTAAGGCTCGTGGACCGGCAACGTAAGGCTCGCGGACCGACAACGTAAGGCTCGCGGAACAGTGAGGGTCCGAGGACCACCATTGGGGAACCCTGGTCTTGCGTATGCATGGGCATTTTTTTTGTTCTTCAGACTTCAGGGATCTGCCCGAGATGATCTTACTGTCCACACAGTTTCCGGTCAAATGGATACGTTTCAAGAATTATTTTTTTTTTCATTAGTACGTTGCCTGACAAAGTTAAACAAAAACATAAACAACACCACACCACACCACATCAACAACAGTCAGCAACCAGTGCACGGGATAACAGATGCACGTATGAATAATTCAGAGCAGTCAATGTTCTCGTGGGAATTGTTGCAATAGAAAGTTGCTGTAATTGCTCTGATCGATACGTTGGTCCTATCTATCAAAGGCAGCACACGTGTCTGTGATGAGACAACTTAATGGGTTAAATCTGTCTATTTCAAAAACCCAGGGGACTAAGTAAACAAAGAATGAAATAAAAAAAGCAGAGAGAAAAAAAAAGATTGTTTTGGACTAGGTTGGAATTGTTCGGTGAAATTTTCAATCCGGTAATTATCCCTTGGGTGGCAACTCAACTAAGACATGGAAACTCTGCAAACCCGGAGATGGAGTCCCGTAAGCGGTATGACGTTGACACAATGAAACATTCCGACAACTCCTGCGACGCCACTGGTGCCAAGCTGTATCAGCCATATAAGATGTTCCCTTGGGTTATCCAGCGGCGTGGAGAGAGGCAATTTATTGTATTGGGAACCGGCTTATCATCCTAAAAAAAGAATAATCCTAGGTCTTGTGGATTTTTTCATGCGAGGTCTACACCATCGTCGCATTGTGACGAACGGTTGCCAGCAAGGGAAAAAATAACAAATCAAAAAATAATTAAATAGAGATATATTATAGTTTCAACAACACCAAAATTAAGATGAAATATATAACAACACTTTTTAAAGTTAAGCAATTCGATTCAACAGCCAATTCCAGCTTCGGCATAATCAGTCTCATGCGATTATTCAGTATTCAGTCTCATGCGATTATTCAGTCTCATGCGATTATTCAGTGTCATGCGATTATTCAGTGTCATGCGATTATTCAGTGTCATGCGATTATTCAGTCTCAAGGGATTATTCAGTCTCAAGCGATTATTCAGTATTCAGTCTCATGCGATTATTCAGTCTCATGCGATTATTCAGTGTCATGCGATTATTCAGTCTCATGCGATTATTCAGTGTCATGCGATTATTCAGTCTCAAGGGATTATTCAGTCTCATGCGATTATTCAGTCTCAAGCGATTATTCAGTCTCAAGCGATTATTCAGTCTCATGCGATTATTCAGTCTCAAGGGATTATTCAGTCTCATGCGATTATTCAGTCTCATGCGATTATTCAGTCTCATGCGATTATTCAGTCTCATGCGATTATTCAGTCTCATGCGATTATTCAGTCTCATGCGATTATTCAGTCTCATGCGATTATTCAGTCTCATGCGATTATTCAGTCTCATGCGATTATTCAGTCTCATGCGATTATTCAGTCTCATGCGATTATTCAGTCTCATGCGATTATTCAGTCTCATGCGATTATTCAGTCTCATGCGATTATTCAGTCTCATGCGATTATTCAGTCTCATGCGATTATTCAGTCTCATGCGATTATTCAGTCTCATGCGATTATTCAGTCTCATGCGATTATTCAGTCTCATGCGATTATTCAGTCTCATGCGATTATTCAGTCTCATGCGATTATTCAGTCTCATGCGATTATTCAGTCTCATGCGATTATTCAGTCTCATGCGATTATTCAGTCTCATGCGATTATTCAGTCTCATGCGATTATTCAGTCTCATGCGATTATTCAGTCTCATGCGATTATTCAGTCTCATGCGATTATTCAGTCTCATGCGATTATTCAGTCTCATGCGATTATTCAGTCTCATGCGATTATTCAGTCTCATGCGATTATTCAGTCTCATGCGATTATTCAGTCTCATGCGATTATTCAGTCTCATGCGATTATTCAGTCTCATGCGATTATTCAGTCTCATGCGATTATTCAGTCTCATGCGATTATTCAGTCTCATGCGATTATTCAGTCTCATGCGATTATTCAGTCTCATGCGATTATTCAGTCTCATGCGATTATTCAGTCTCAAGGGATTATTCAGTCTCATGCGATTATTCAGTCTCAAGGGATTATTCAGTCTCATGCGATTATTCAGTCTCATGCGATTATTCAGTCTCATGCGATTATTCAGTCTCAAGCGATTATTCAGTCTCATGCGATTATTCAGTCTCAAGCGATTATTTAGTCTCATGCGATTATTTAGTCTCATACGATTATTTAGTCTCATACGATTATTTAGTCTCATGCGATTATTCAGTCTCATACGATTATTTAGTCTCATACGACTGAAGATGAAATGGATGCGCGCCAATGATCAACAATGTGTTTCTTTGGTTTTTTTTAAAGAGAATGCGCATGACTAAGCAAAGATTGAAGTTGACTATATTTAACATAGACATTTAGTTGAGTCATAGTTTGTTAGCATGTACTTATATGATCAGTCAGGTGGCTAGACGATGGTATCCTAATTTGTACAACTTTGCCGTCTTAAAAATGTCAAATAAAACGGAAATTAGGGGGGGGGGGTTTGAACAAAGAAAAAAAGGGGATATGGGGGATTAAACAATGACATAACGTGCCGTGGGATAAACCGGTTGCATATTTTGAGAGTCGTACACAGTGGCGTAGCTAGGGTAAGTGCATCCCGGGTCGGGCAAAGATTTTTTGCCCTTGGACGAAAAAAAAAAAACCGCCTTCGCAGTTTGTTGAAAATAGCACCCCGTCAGCCCGTCAGCCCGTCACCCCGTCAGCCCGTCACCCCGTCAGCCCGTCACCCCGTCACCCCGTCAGCCCGTCACCCCGTCATATAATGAAAAAAAAATGTCTTCCGGGACGGATACCCCCCCCTCCCCCAAAGCTCCCATTGTACGCCACTTCCGGTCGATGAATGCCAGTTTAAACTGATACCAAGAATGTTAACACGTCTGAGTTGTCTGGGGTAACTTAAATCTGAGTCTGATATTGACATAATATGTTATTGCCGCTGAAACTACACATGTGAACCAATTTATTATATATTTTTTCATCCTTAAAATAAAAATACGAAAAATTGGTTTGATTTGGGAAGAAATGTATTGTTTGTTTAAAAAAGTAAGATTTGACCCAGACACACGGACACGAAACCAACTTAAATGAAACCAAGTGGAGAACAAACAAACAAACAAAATAACTCCTTCTGTAGGCACTGACATGATCGTGGGAATCACTGACTTCTTGAGCAGGGAGACGGGCACCACTCCATCAGAGTGTGGGCAGGTGTTGAGAACATCCGGGGGAGCTTCAGTAAACCCCTGCTGCAGTTATGGTAAGAACTCCAGACCACCGAGCAGAAACCTTACCATCTTATTTGGCATATGGTTGTTATGTGGCCAGGTGCGTGTTGCTATTTCTGGACCATTTTTAAAAAAAAAATTTTCCCTAAAATAATCTATTATTTATTTTTAGACATTTATTTATCATTATTTCTATTTATCTCTTTTTAAATATTTCTTTGTGGGGAATTGGGGGGGGGGGGAGGGGGGGCAGTGATCAATATTGATTTCTCATCTCTCTCCATTGATGTTCACTAAGCTCCAACACGTCTCATGATTTTTTAGTTTGTGCAGAAAATGATTGAGCCAGTGATTTACAGACAGACAAGAACTATCAAGAAGAATTCAATGTTATCTAACCATAGGGGGGGGGGTGTGAGTACCACTGATTTTGGAGATAAACCAATTTCTTCGTCTCATTTTTCTCGCCCCTGATCTACAGGGGAAAAAAGAAGAAGAAAAGCTTAAAATGACTGCACGTTGGGTGAATTATCGTTTTAAAATGTACTTCCGAGCCTCTCCCGTCTTTTGAAACCTTGTGGAGAATCCTCGCACGATCTGAGACGCCAATATAAACACAGAGCTAGAGCACCGGAATTAATGGACTGTGTAACGGGGCCCACGGCCGCACGGTGGATGTTTACGACAGAGCAATCCAAATGGCGGGCGGGTATCTGTTGATCAGGGGCGCACACTTCAGGATGCCGGTAACTTTCAAACAAGGGGGAGTGGAAGAGAGAGAGAGAGAGAGAGAGAGAGAGAGAGAACGCGTGCCATGCGGCTCTCGGTAGCCACAGTCACGGCGTGTCAAAAACATGACCATTTCTTTGGTGTAAATAAACAAGGAGCATCAACTGCTGAGACGGGGAGACTGTGCCAGATGAGCGTTGTTAAAATGGGAGAGGAGAAAGTTTGGGATTCTATGATAACATCCTAATTTCAGACGTTAAAATAACGGGGGGGGGGGGGGGGGGGATTAATCAAGCGTGCCCCTAATGGGAGGACGTACAATAGAATATAGAATGTGGTGACAAAAATAACATAAATTAAGTAATAATGGCACACGGAAGGTTACCCTTGTTCATAAAATTAATTTAAAAATTAATTAATTTATTATTAATATAATTAATTTTATTACGGGTAATGTCTTGTTTCTTTTTTTTTCCAATTACAAAGTTGTCCACCTTATAATTAGTGAGAAAATTCTTGCCTCTTTTAGTTTTGTTTTGAAAATTAATGCGAGAATAATCTAATATTAATGAAACCATCATTATCTTAAGAGCTCTCCTCCTTGTTGACGCATCTGTATTTTCTTAAACTAAACTTTGTTAGTGTATTTCTAAAAAAAGTCAGGGACACATCTATATTTTGGTTCGTTTAAAGCTCGTCATTAGACTTTTGTTGTTTTGTCTGCATAGCACTACTGGACATCTTCAATTAAAATTATATGTGTAAGTTCTTGACAGGCATTCCTGGTTCAGTTTGTAGCACATACGACGGCTCAAGAGAGCGGGAGGAGGTAACAGACACACACTCACCAATTCTCACCAGGCAAGAATCTCTCCCCCCCCCCACCCGGCAAAACCTAAGTGACGTCTCTGCGCTTAGGATGAGACTGAGGGGCTTCGGGAAAAAAAGGCTGATTTGCCCTGGCCTCGCTCAACCTCTGGAGGTTCCTGGATCAGTTATAATCCATTTCCCCAGTGGAGAAAATGATCGTACGTAATTTAATTAAGAGCGCGCGGGGTGGGGGGTGGGGGGAATTTTACCGAGTCTTCTACAATGTGTATATATATTTACAATTTTCTTTTCAAAAAAATTTTTTTTTGAAAAATGCAACTCAAATTCGGATTCAACAATTTCACTGAATATTTAATTTAAGTAGCTACACGAATCTGAAGTTCGGTTCTGTTTGCGTCTACAATTCCGTGCCATCATGAAAAGAAAATTTTCGTGCAGTTGGATGTAGAATAGAGTTTTTATTTTGGTTTTACATTGTTAAAAAGAAAGCATAAATTCCTCGGAAGAGTGGTATAGACATACAGGTACTTTCCCCACCCCCACCCCAACCCCCTTTGCTATGCTCTCTCTTGAATAACAAGACAAAGCAAGCAAGCGGGTAAGCTTTTCATTTTTTGTCTACTGGGAACTGTGCAACTCAACGCCGCACCATGTTTCTAAAGATAGGGGATATGTTATTATTCTGACAGGATGAATTACGTCCCCCCATAAAAACAAAAGACAAGGGGAAGCGGCCACAATTTGTGTCAATAAAACATGAGAAGCTGTCATTATGATCAGACTAAATACGAATTCAAACTTTTCGGCACATGCCTTCACCAGCACAACAACAACACAAATTAATATAATTATAAATTAAATTTATCTAATATATCTATATCTATACCTCTCTATCTCTATCTGTCCCTGTAGCTGTACCATCTGTCTCTGTCTTTGTCTGTCTGTTATATTTATATACTACCTCTACCTAATGTTGAACTAAAATAAAAGAAGGTGTTAAAGTCCCAAAATAGTGAGTCCATTATTAGTTTGCTGTGTTTTTACGTTGCCGTGTCACGTGACAGTTGAGCTCATCTCATGAGATGAAAGGTCATTTCTACCAGCCTCTGTTTCTGTTCATAAGAACACGTTTGTTCAAGACTAGATCACGAAAACACACCAACAAAAATCTAAACACTACATATTTTGATGTTTCTCCTGTCTGCCCGGGCCAGAGATTTCAAACGCACAAGTCGCACGCGGTCCAACGAGCTGTTTCCTGCGGCCCGCATTGTCACATGTATTGCGTATCCGTGTCTTTCAAATGGAAAGATGTTATGGATAATGTTGTAAAGTCTGTACAATGAAATGTCATCCAGTCGAGTGGATTAAATAATTGACCGTCGTCTCTGGATATTCATAAAAGTGAATTCGGTGAACCTCTTTGCAGCGCTGGAGTTTGTTGACTGGGTCATGAACCATTTGTGTTCACGCAGAAAAGAGACGGAGCCCTTCTGCCATGGGAAACATTTTTGTTCGTAATCTCACTTACTGAATTCTAGAAGTTTCGGTCTTAAGGCGAATGCCCCAAGTAGCGTGCGCTCTCTCTCTCTCTCCCGCCCTCCTTCCCTCCCTCCTTTTGTCTCGATCTTAATCCCTCCGTATCTCCCTCCCTCCGTATCTCCCTCTATCCGGATCCCCCTCCCTCCGTATCTCCCTCCCTCCGTATCTCCCTCTATCCGGATCCCCCTCTCTTCGCATCTCCTTCCCTCCGTATCTCCCTCCCTCCGTATCTCCCTCCCTCTGTATCTCCCTCTATCCGTATCTCCGTATCTCCTTCTCTCCGTATCTCCCTGCCTTCCTCCCGCTTTCCTCTTCTATAGTAATAAATAAGACCATCTTACAATTAGGGAGCAATATTTAGACCAGCGTCCTCTCGTGTAATCAAAATAAACATTGACTTGCTTGTAGAGACTTGTGGTACGGAGTACAGAAATGAATGAAACCCATTAAAAATTCCCCCCCCCCTTTTATTTTCCTTGTTTTTTTAAAAAAGTAATTAATATAAATAAGTTGCCTTTAAAAATAAAAAAAAAAAACACCACCAAATTCATTATGCCACCAACCAAGAAATGAAAAAAAAACAACATACTAATTAATTTTAAAAAAAATTAAGTTAGAGAGTAAAAAGCTTTTTAACAAAAAATTTCCAGTGACTTGATAAGATGGTGCTAATCTGATAATTTTCGAATGTCTCCCAGGGATGAAAGGGGGGGGGGAGGGGGGAGGGGGAAAGACTTC
Source organism: Lymnaea stagnalis (assembly GCA_964033795.1). Lineage (NCBI taxonomy): Eukaryota > Metazoa > Mollusca > Gastropoda > Lymnaeidae > Lymnaea > Lymnaea stagnalis. The sequence continues at coordinate 641,074 of CAXITT010000274.1, forward strand.
CAGCAACAGATTAAAGCCAAGCAAAAACGGAGGGTTAGAAAAGAGATCGAAGAACTTATCGGAAAAAGAGCATCACACACACACACTCAAACATACATACACACACACCCAACACTTGTGCGGACCGAAAGAAATAGGACAGTGGGGAAAGCTATTAAGAAAATAACGATCAAAAATAATATTTCGTGACTTCGCGGGCCGCAATGTGGGTGCAGGCCTGTTTTATATCCATGTTTTGCTTGTTTGTTTGCATTTATGTCATTGTACGTGATTGATCATTTATGAAGAAGCGGTGGTATACATTGGTTAAATTCTGGCGACAACACGTTTCATATTGCCTTCATTCTCCCCATCAAAAATACATTTAATTTTCCCTGAATACCAAATACGTCACAAAAAGCAAGTACATGGCAACAGCGACACAGTTAATCACCATAAGTAACGCACTTTATAAGAATCCCAATTAGTGCTCACCCCCCCCCCCTTTTTAAGTCTTTTAAACCGAAAAAACATTTTTCACCAACTATTTCAGAAAAACAAAAGAAAAGATTACACACCAAACGAACTTGCGATATATCTATAGATCTAAAAATGAATGTCTGTATCTTTGTATGTCTCGTATGCGCTCATACGTCATTCATGCGATTGCGACAAAACTTTGGTCAGTTGTTGTCCACATAACCGACCATTTAACTGAGTGATTACAACCCTTATACAAGGTTCCGTTTTTAGCCGTTGGCCCTTTATACGTTTTTTCTTCTTATATGAGCTTTGTAAAAAAAAAATTCCATATGCGCTCCTACGCCATTTATCCGATTCCGATAAAACTTTGGTGAGATGTTGCGAGCATGTCCGTAAAGGTTTCTAAATTACTACAGCCATTTTAAAATATTCAGTTTTGAGCCAGGGGCTCTATGTTCCATTTTCCTTATTTGAGCTATATAAATATATGTTCAAACCGTATGCGCTCCTACACCATTCATGCGATTGCAACAAAACTTTGGGGAGTTTTTTTTCCATAAGTTCAACATTTGACTGTGTTAGTTAAACACTTTTAAAATATTCCGTTTTCGGCCGTTGGCCCTTAATTCGTACTTTTTCTCATATGAGCTTTGTAAAAAAATAATTTTCAATGCGCTCCTACGCCATTTATCCAATTACATTAAAATTGGTGAGATGTTGCCGCCAGCATGACCGCAAATGTTTTTGAATTATTATAACCGTTTCAAAATATTCCGTTTTGAGCCAGGGGCCCTATGTTCGTTTATTCTGTTTTGAGCCAGGGGCCCTATGTTCGTTTATTCCGTTTTGAGCCAGGGGCCCTATGTTCGTTTATTCTGTTTTGAGCCAGGGGCCCTATGTTCGTTTTTTTCTTATATAAACCCGCTTCAAAATATTCCGTTTTGAGCCAGGGGCCCTATGTTCGTTTATTCTGTTTTGAGCCAGGGGCTGTTTTGAGCCAGGGGTTGTTAAAACACTTTTAAAATATTCCGTTTTCAGCCGTTGGACCCAAATGAATATTTTTACTTATATGAGCGTTGTAAAAAAAAATAATTTCCGTAAGTGCTCCTATACCATTTTTCAGAATGCGATAAAACTTTAGTGAGATGTTGTGCAATCGCCAACAAAGGTTCTTACATTATTACAACCGTTTAAAAAAATTCAAGTTTGAGCCAGGGGCCCTATGTTCGTTTTTTCTAATATGAGCTATATACATATAATTTCAAATTGTATGCGCTTCTACACCATTCAAGCGATTGCAATAAAACTGAGCTAATGCAAGGATGGATAGCTTTTTAATAAATTACAAATTGTGACATTAAATTGTGTGTGTGACATATCAAGTAGGTTTCTGAAGTAATACAACAATTCTACTATATTCCGTGTGTGGCCGGAGGCCCACAATTCGTTTTCCACCCTTTTATTAACTATATAATTATCGTATGCATTTCTAAACCATTCATCCGATTGTGATAAAACGTAATCAATTGAAATGCGCACTACCGCAAATGTTTCTAAATTAGAATAACTTTTTACAATATTCCGTTTGGGCAAGTGACCATAATTTCGTTTTCTCTTCTAAGAGCTTTATAACTATAATTACAAACAGAGCTATTGCATGTGTGGATGGAGCTAAATCCACTCGCAAATTTTTCTAATTTAGTACAGCCATTTTACAATATTCCTTTTCGTTTTCTTAAATGAGCTTCATCAATATAATTTAAAACGGAGCTATCAACATTGGATTCAAACGTCTGCAGGTTCCGGTGCGCCACGCGTTTTCAATGACTATCTAGAACGCGCAGGGACAATAGCTACAAGTTTGCAGACTAAATTTGGAAAACCTATGCACTAGACGGAAAAGCAAAAAAAAAACATTGTGTATTTAAAAAAAGCTCTACAAGAAACATAATTAAAATGCAACTAATTTCTTTGTCTGATTGGCATTGCAAGGCATGCCGGGTACTCGCTAGTATGTGTATGTGTATGTAAAAAATAAAAAAAAAACATTGTGTATATAAAAAAAGCTCTACAAGAAACATAATTAAAATGCAACTAATTTCTGTGTCTGATTTTCATTGCAAGGCATGCCGGGTACTCGCTAGTGTGTGTATGTGTATGTATATATATATATATATATATATATATATATATATATATACATATATATATATATCGCAAGTGCGTTATTTAGAATGTCATTTGGCGCAGTTATCTGTCATTATATTTCGTGAAATCAGTTTCATCATATTTCCTTATCTCCAACTTGAAAAACAGGAAAAAAACTGATTTTTAGTCCAATAGGGGCTGGGACTGAACATTTAAACATGTGGGTTGTCGTCGGAAAAGAGTCTTTGTGCCAAGTTTCAGCTCGACAGATAGCCGTCACATTGGGTCAATGAGCCGTCCGAGGATTATGCCAGCCAGCCACGCACTAAAGCCAAGTTCATACAAAGGATTTAAAAAGATCACTGCTTTTGGAACACAATGTGTAGACAAATGATGAAGCCCGCAGATTTAATTGAGAAATTTTAATATTTTTTGGTCGGCCTACCCATTAACATTACGCTCATGTGTTTTTGAACAAGAAAAAAATTGCATCCGCACAACTTGAAACGCACTTGTGCCGTTTAAGGGCCCGCGGTTGGCAGGTAGATGAAGATTTTTGCCCTCCAATAACCTGATAAGCCTAACGCTTTGGGCTTGTTGTAAAATTTCCTAATCTGACTCTTAGGCTTCAAGTTTATGCAAGGGGGAAATAACAGAAACGCAAGACTGCAATGCACTTACAATGAGTTATATTTAGACAGTCAACATACTCGCTGTGGAACGAGTGGTTTCTTCATTATCTCCACAAGACTTCATCAGTTCCGCCTGGCGTAGAGCAGCCAGCACATCTCATTGGATTAGCGAAGAGCACGGTGGGGGCGCGGGGTAGTGGGGGAGCCCTCAAGTTCCGGATCCGTCGTCAGCGAATAGAATAAATTAGAATTTGCCTGCAATTATGCTAAGGCAGATAAGGAAATTCATGAAAAATTCATGCTGGAAATATTTATAGTTCCGTAAGAAGAGATCATTTACAGTAGGTTCCGGTGTGTAATTGCGAAGATTGGCACAAGTACAACTCATTGAATTAGCCAATGGCTTAAAATTGTCAAGTCGGGAAATTATTTTGAAGTTGCATGAATTCATTACATTTGACTTCCTTGCGATCGATTCAGCGCAAAACTTGTGGTCACCCTAAAAAAAAAAAGACAACTTAGATATTGAGTCGTTGATAAAGTGCATAGCTATGTAGATGTTAGCGGCTAGATAACGTGCGCTTTGCTTAGAAATTCAAGCGACGTGTACGAAAGAGGCCCTAGCACAGAAACGTGAGATCCGTGGGCTTTATGATCATTCATTTCCTGAGCCATCTGAAAAAGACATTTCCTGAGCCATCTGAAAAAGATGTTTCTGGGACATCTGAAACACATATTTTCTGAGCCGCCTGAAAAGTACATTCAACTGAAACAGATTTTCTGAGCCATCTGGAATTGACATTTCCTGAGCTATCTGAAGCACACATTTTCAGGGCAAACTGAAACAGACATTTTCTGAGCCATGTGAAACAGAGATTTTCTGAGACATCTGACACAGACATTTTCTGAGACATCCAAAACAGACATTTTCTGAGCCATCTGAAACAGACATTTTCTGAGCCATCTGAAACAGACATATTCTGAGACATCTGAAACAGACATTTTCGACACTTCCATTTGACGTGTCCAGCTGCAGGTTTAGGGGCCCTACTTACAAGGTCCAGCTGTGTCGAAGATTGGACGTGCAATGACATCACAAATTCGTATTTCCCGGACATACTAGTCACGCCATTGCCACTTTAGACTCCCCGACCTACTTATTCCCTTTACTCTCTGACATGGAGCAGAAATATGTATCCAAAGAGACACGGAGAGAAGACAATAATAGAATCCGACACGAAATTTCAGTTGACAAATGCGACAGTTCCTTGTCTCATTCGCCAAATTTTACGAGCTAACCCAGACAAAAATCCATTTGCCTGTGACAGCTAACATTTTAGTGTGAGAGGGTTAGTCGAGAGTGATTGTGGATTTATGTGTGTGATGTGTGTGTGTGGGGGGGGGGGGTTGTTCCCGTTTTGGATGCACTCATTGCTTTGTCGTCAGCATCGAAACATTTCACGGTGTTTTGAAATCACAACAACCACGGGGTACGACAGCGGCAAGCAGAAGAGTGAAATATCAGGAGTGATGTAGGTCCATTGTTGAACTTATATGATGGTGTGATAGAAAGAGAAACGATGGGGCGTGAATAGTTCACTTGGACGTCACAAGATTTGTGAATGCAGTACAAAAAACAAAACAAAAAAAACTGACATGAGTGTTGGAGAAAAGTGAGATCACTTAGGTAGCAAAGGACTTCCATTCGCGTGACAATGAAGCATCCCGTCGTCACAGGTTGATAACCAAATTGTAAGACTGGGTGTTGCTGGATAGCGCTGTAAGACTGGGTGTTGCTGGATAGCACTGTTAAGACTGGGTGTTGCTGGATAGCGTTGCAAGACTGGGTGTTGCTGGATAGCGCTGTAAGACTGGGTGTTGCTGGATAGCGCTGCAAGACTGGGTGTTGCTGGATAGCGCTGTAAGACTGGGTGTTGCTGGATAGCGCTGTAAGACTGGGGGTTGCTGGTGAGCGCTGCAAGACAGGGATGGTAAGCCTGGGTGTTGCTGGAGAGCGTTGAAAGACTGGGTGTTGCTGGATAGCGCTGTAAGACTGGGTGTTGCTGGATAGCGCTGCAAGACTGGGTGTTGCTGGATAGCGCTGTAAGACTGGGTGTTGCTGGATAGCGCTGTAAGACTGGGTGTTGCTGGATAGCGCTGCAAGACAGGGTGTTGCTTCTCAGATGCAAATACCACATGATGCAAATGAAAAGTATTGCCCTTTAAGGGAATATTTATGTTACAATTTTTTAGAAACATTTGATTGTAGATAAATTGTTACTGATTCGTAACTAGAATGAGCGACCTGTAAAGAATGCAAAACTCATAGTGTTTTGATTTGCTCTACAGGCGGTTATATACCAACTTTTGCTAAACAAGCCTATTGTAAGCTAACTAGTTATTCATTTCCAGGGATAAGCAGTGGAAAATGAAACAACTAGTAGCAAGTGACCTAAACACTGCTTTCTATTCATTTATAGACACTCACTTTTGAACTACTATAAAAAAATTAAATTCTTCTATAGTTTAATTCAGTTTGCAATTTATTTTTAATCACGAGATGAAGAAAACTCTAGTCCCATTTTCCCAGAATAAACGAAACCAGGGATTGAGAAGACCTTGTGTCGAGCTTGTTTTTACTTGGCGGTTATGATATATTTCCTCGACAGTGAGGAAAAAAAATTAACTAAAGAAACAGCAATCGACACCTTGTCGAAGTACGTCAACAGAAGAAAAAGCTGGGGGGTGTGTTCAAAGGCCAAAGTGACCTGGAACATATTTTACTTGTCCCTCCAGACTTACTGAGACGGTGGCTTACCATGCGACCCGCCAAATGTCAGCATGCGGGTGTGCCGTGCCTTTATTGACATCAAACATTTAAATAGATTATTATTAAGCCAGGATTCGTCCTCATCTGTTTCAATAGATGCATACCCATTTCACGTGTCTGTCACCCTCTTGGGGGGAGGGGGGGGGGATATTTACCGCGTCACACCTAGCATCGTCTCATCGAGCACGCTGGTGAGCCGTGGAGCACCGGTTGCAGAGCCGTGCTCTAAATAAGTGGTTCCCAAACTTTTAAGTTTGGCGGACAGGTGAACAAGTTTCGAAATTTTACCAGGGACCGGTGCATGATTTATTTTTATACTTTTATTTCTATTTGACAATAAATATTTATGTTATGGGGACCGGAAGCGTTAGGCATGCGGACCGGTGAAGGTCCACGGACCGCCATTTGGAGACCACTGCTCTAAATGGACGAGCCCAACATTCCTGCAGTGAACATTCCTGCTTGACAGCTTAAGGCTTCCTGTTAAAACTGAACATGACGCCCTCCAGGAATACAATTAATGCTTGATGATATTTTAATTTCTGAGCAAAGGGTCGGCAAGAGACATTTTTTTTATATATATAAATTGCATACGTTGAGAAAATATTATGGGAGCCACTGGCATTGCCATCCTTAATTGAGCTTGATGTGCCTAGGAGCCACTGGCATTGCCATCCTTAATTGAGCTTGATGTGCCTAGGAGCCGCTGGCATTGCCATCCTTAATTGAGCTTGATGTGCCTAGGAACCACTGGCATTGCCATCCTTAATTGAGCTTGAAGTGCCTAGGAGCCGCTGGCATTGTCATCCTTAATTGAGCTTGATGTGCCTAGGAGCCACTGGCATTGCCATCCTTAATTGAGCTTGATGTGCCTAGGAGCCGCTGGCATTGCCATCCTTAATTGAGCTTGATGTGCCTAGGAGCCACTGGGATTGCCATCCTTAATTGAGCTTGATGTGCCTAGGAGCCGCTGGCATTGCCATCCTTAATTGAGCTTGATGTGCCTAGGAGCCGCGGGTTTCCGACCGAAATTTGTACTAAGCCGTTTGACTTAAAGGAGTTCATTGTGAAGTGGGTCCTCAAATGGATTCTATTTTACATTAATCAGAACGGGAGATAATGTACAGTATTTCATCAATGTCCCCTACACCCACACCTGTGAGGACCACGTAATATGGTCTGACGTTTATCCGGTGTGGCAGGAAGAGCTGCTCTAAGCAAATGTAACATCCTACCTGGGCAAAACGAGCTCAAGCAGTATCCCTTGCCTGGCGCTGAATCCAATACCGATACGTGAACCACAATAACAAGTGAACGGATTGAACATTTAATTATTCCAATGACGTGAGTGGTCTGGCGTTTCTGTTGCCCTGCTATTAAACTTTCATTCCTTCAACAACGTCAGCACGGGCCGACCGACCGCGGTTTCTGCCGAAAGTTGATTGATCACAAACATGACCAAAACAAACCCGACGAACTTTGGTGAATTATTACTTGGCGGGGCAAGGGTTTTAAAAAGTGGTCAGAATTACATGGTGGGAAAAGGTTTTAAAAAGTGGTCAGAATTACATGGTGGGAAAAGGTTTTAAAAAGTGGTCACAATTACATAGTGGGGAAAAGGTTTTAAAAAGTGGTCAGAATTACATGGTGGGAAAAGGTTTTAAAAAGTTATCAGAATTACATAGTGGGGAAAAGGTTTTTAAAAGTGGTCAGAATTACATGGTGGGAAAAGGTTTTAAAAAGTGATCAGAATTACATAGTGGGGAAAAGGTTTTTAAAAGTGGTCAGAATTACATGGTGGGAAAAGGTTTTAAAAAGTGGTCAGAATTACATGGTGGGAAAAGGTTTTAAAAAGTGGTCAGAATTACATGGTGGGAAAAGGTATTAAAAAGTTATCAGAATTACATAGTGGGGAAAAGGTTTTAAAAAGTGGTCAGAATTACATGGTGGGAAAAGGTTTTAAAAAGTGGTCAGAATTACATGGTGGGAAAAGGTTTTAAAAAGTGGTCAGAATTACATGGTGGGAAAAGGTTTTAAAAAGTGGTCAGAATTACATGGTGGGAAAAGGTTTTAAAAAGTGGTCAGAATTACATGGTGGGAAAAGGTTTTAAAAAGTGATCAGAATTACATGGTGGGAAAAGGTTTTAAAAAGTGATCAGAATTACATGGTGGGAAAAGGTTTTAAAAAGTGATCAGAATTACATGGTGGGAAAAGGTTTTAAAAAGTGGTCAGAATTACATGGTGGGAAAAGGTATTAAAAAGTTATCAGAATTACATAGTGGGGAAAAGGTTTTAAAAAGTGGTCAGAATTACATGGTGGGAAAAGGTTTTAAAAAGTGGTCAGAATTACATGGTGGGAAAAGGTTTTAAAAAGTGGTCAGAATTACATGGTGGGAAAAGGTTTTAAAAAGTTGTCAGAATTACATGGTGGGAAAAGGTTTTAAAAAGTGGTCAGAATTACATAGTGGGGAAAAGGTTTTAAAAAGTGATCAGAATTACATGGTGGGAAAAGGTTTTAAAAAGTGGTCAGAATTACATGGTGGGAAAAGGTTTTAAAAAGTGATCAGAATTACATGGTGGGAAAAGGTTTTAAAAAGTGGTCAGAATTACATGGTGGGAAAAGGTTTTAAAAAGTGGTCAGAATTACATGGTGGGAAAAGGTTTTAAAAAGTGGTCAGAATTACATGGTGGGAAAAGGTTTTAAAAAGTGGTCAGAATTACATGGTGGGAAAAGGTTTTAAAAAGTGATCAGAATTACATGGTGGGAAAAGGTTTTAAAAAGCGATCAGAATTACATGGTGGGAAAAGGTTTCAAAAAGTGATCAGAATTACATAGTGGGGAAAAGGTTTTAAAAAGTGGTCAGAATTACATAGTGGGGAAAAGGTTTTAAAAAGTGGTCAGAATTACATGGTGGGAAAAGGTTTTAAAAAGTGGTCAGAATTACATGGTGGGAAAAGGTTTTAAAAAGTGGTCAGAATTACATAGTGGTACATGTTTTTTTTTTTAGAATGGTCAGAATTATTTAGCGGGCAAAGATTTTTTTAAATGGTCAGGATTTACCCTGTGGGAAATGTTTGGGGAAAAAAATAAAAAAATTCAAGGTCAAGGTTGCTGGTCGGTGAAAGCTTCCAGGTATAACGGCCTGTCTGTCTGTCTCTCTATCGCTCCCCCACCCCAATATCTCTCTTCCCCCCTCCCCCACACACATTTTATTTAACGTGACATAATCTTTAACTGAGTGTTTTGTTCACATCTCGGCCTCTATCACGTGATCTCTCAGGACGTTGGCATCTTGACGTCAAAAGCACTTTTTTTACATTCTGTTACAGCCATTGAACTGGTACCCGGTTACTGTCATTGATCTGGTACCGGTTACTGTTATTGATCTGGTACCAGTTACTGTCTTTGATCTGGTACCAGTTACTGTCATTGATCTGGTACCGGTTGCTGTCTTTGATCTGGTACCAGTTACTGTCATTGATCTGGTACCGGTTACTGTCATTGATCTGGTACCGGTTACTGTCTTTGATCTGGTACCAGTTACTGTCTTTGATCTGGTACCAGTTACTGTCATTGATCTGGTACCGGTTGCTGTCATTGATCTGGTACCAGTTACTGTCATTGATCTGGTACCGGTTGCTGTCATTGATCTGGTACCGGTTACTGTCTTTGATCTGGTACCAGTTACTGTCTTTGATCTGGTACCTGTTACTGCCATTGATCTGGTACCGGTTGCGGTCATTGATCTGGTACCGGTTACTGTCATTGATCTGGTACCGGTTACTGTTATTGATCTGGTACCAGTTACTGTCATTGATCTGGTACCAGTTACTGTCATTGATCTGGTACCGGTTACTGTCTTTGATCTGGTACCGGTTACTGTCTTTGATCTGGTACCGGTTACTGTCTTTGATCTGGTACCGGTTACTGTCATTGATCTGGTACCGGTTACTGTTATTGATCTGGTACCAGTTACTGTCATTGATCTGGTACCAGTTACTGTCATTGATCTGGTACCGGTTACTGTCATTGATCTGGTACCGGTTACTGTCTTTGATCTGGTACCAGTTACTGTCTTTGATCTGGTACCAGTTACTGTCATTGATCTGGTACCGGTTGCTGTCATTGATCTGGTACCGGTTACTGTCATTGATCTGGTACCGGTTGCTGTCATTGATCTGGTACCGGTTACTGTCTTTGATCTGGTACCGGTTACTGTCTTTGATCTGGTACCGGTTGCTGTCATTGATCTGGTACCGGTTGCTGTCATTGATCTGGTACCGGTTACTGTCTTTGATCTGGTACCAGTTACTGTCTTTCATCTGGTACCGGTTGCTGTCATTGATCTGGTACCGGTTGCTGTCATTGATCTGGTACCGGTTACTGTCTTTGATCTGGTACCGGTTACTGTCTTTGATCTGGTACCGGTTACTGTCTTTGATCTGGTACCGGTTACTGTCTTTGATCTGGTACCGGTTACTGCCATTGATCTGGTACCGGTTACTGCCATTGATCTGGTACCGGTTACTGTCTTTGATCTGGTACCGGTTGCTGCCATTCATCTGGTACCGGTTACTGTCTTTGATCTGGTACCGGTTACTGTCATTGATCTGGTACACGTTACTGCCATTGATCTGGTACCGGTTGCTGTCATTGATCTGGTACCGGTTACTGCCATCGATCTGGATAAGCTAAGTGCTGTGTATAAATATGAACCAATAAATATGTACCTGAGGTCCCATTGAGAGTAAAGGCACACACAAATTTGATGCCCTATTCAGAGTAAAGGCACACACAAATTTGATGCCCTATTCAGAGTAAAGGCACACACAATTTGAGGCCTTATTCAGAGTTAAGGCACACACACACATTTTCCTGAACGGCTACCCAACATTAATTTGCAAAGTTTATTATCTCCAAATAGTATTTTGTTACAAAAGTTGTGTTTTTTTTCTCACTAGAAATTACCCGCCAAACAACGGCGGAAGAAATGACTGAACCCCCAATCTACTAAAGTTACTCATGCCTTCAAGTAAAGCACTTCACAAGGACATCTCCGTACCATCTTGACATCACGTGAAATTCTGTTCTGGACTTTCAGGATTGATATTTGTGTTCTTTTCTTTCATTGATAATGAGGCGTGCCCAATTTGAATGAAAGAAATTCACCATTAAAATGGAAGAAATTCACCATCAAAATGGAAGAAATTCCCCACCAAACTGAAAAGAGAATCCCCCATCAGCAGGGTAACTGACACCCCACCATCGATTTTGTCCCCAACGCCACAGCCGTCCACGCACCGCCCCCCCCTCCCACTTTTAGAATCTTCTCACAAAATCTTTTATCGGCTTCAGCCTGTTTACCATAATTGCTCATTATCATCTGAATTTGAAATTTGTTATCTTTAGACGAGAATCGCCTTCGTTAGTTTTTTTTAAGGTGTGAAAGGCTAGAATCGTTATGACAAGAGAAACACTGCTGTTTAGTTTTCTTTTTGTAATGTCTTCTTCATACATTTTATAACATTGTTAGCATCCGTCCGTCGCAATGTGACGATGGTGTAGACTTCGCAGCACGAAAAGTCTACATCACGAGGTGCTACTAATCCACAAGGGGGTTTCTTTCGGATTATAAGCTGGCTCCGTACACAGCAAATCGCCACTTTCCGCGTCGCTGGATGACCCAAGGAAACATCATGCGGACGATACAGCTTGGCGCCGGTGGCGTATTTACTACAAAATTCTGTCCCTGGCGTACAGCTGCATAGATGGCTCAGCACCGGAATATCTCAAGGAACTAATTTATAAACGTGTACCCCTGATGAGCATACGGTCTTCAACACAGAACTTACCGAGTGTTTCTAGAGTGGATGAACACAGAAAAAAAGTCTTACGGAGTCGCTCTTTTGAAGCGATAGCGCCAACATTATGGAAGAGTTTGGCACAATCTTTGATGGGAATTGTAAATGATAAAAAATCATTTCAGAAACACAATTTTTTTTTGTTTCAATAGATTTCGGAGGACCAGAGCGCAGCGAGCATGCTAAAGTGGCATGGATACCAGCGCGATATAAATATCCAATCAATCAATCAATGTTTCATTGTGCCGATGTCCATGGTCAACGAGCCCCATCCACCCGGTGTGCCGGTGATGTGTTTGGCTCGACTTCAGTGGGAATTGAACTCCAGACCACGAACTTGAGGTTTGCTCAGTTCAGAGCACTTGGCTACCCAGCACACCTTAGCTAACCCTGATACCATTGACCATATGCATTATTAACGTGAAACACGAGCTTTACTGTATAACTTGATATTGTGTCGGTTCTGAAGCCAAACTGGCCACGCAGAGACTTGCTCCAGAGTTGTGCAATGTTGTTGTTGTTGTTTCTTGGGTTTCATGACCGAACGAATTTTTCTTTTTTTTTTTTTGGTTGCATTTAAGCTGCGCACACAAATAAATTGTTTGGTATTGTAAACTTCCGGTATATTTTTAATTCCTACATCTTATCATAAATGATATTTTTAGAATACCGAACATTAAGAATTCATAATTTGGAACCGATGTTAAGTCGTTCATCAAGTCATTCGTGACCTTGAACCAGAGATGGGAGTAGAATCCTATTTTCGACTCATTTCGTTCCGGTCGTCAGGTGGGTTCGGTTACGTTCGGGTTCGATCCCCCACATCTAGTTTCCGCACCAGCTCAAACAAACAATTTCTCTCGTGGCTGTCCTCACTTTTCATCTACTGCGGCACGTCTTTTTGTGTGTGTGTGTGTGTGTGTGTGTGTGTTTTTGTTTTACTTGTTTATAGTATCGGCATTAGCGTAACTAGGGGCGGACCACATTTTTGCCACCCCTTTCCTCTGAAGTTTGCCCAAAATGATGCCCTTCTATGTAAGGAAAAAAAAAAAAGTACCACCCGGTTTGGAACGCCCCCTCCGTACATTTCCTACGCCTTGTGCTTGTAGAATCATCATACTACTGAGGCGTGCACCCTCCCCCCTCCACCCTGGCATAATCTAGGTGTCGTCAACCGTAACCAATTTGTTTGATTAATAAATAAATGCGCCGGACGATATCTCAACGTTGTTTGCTTGGCACTGGATGAAAGGGTCGGCGGCATGGTGGTGATGTTGTTTAGTTTGTCACACACTGAAACCAATAGCTCAGCCTACGCGTGAAAGGCTGCTGGCGGGGGAGTGCTGGGTGGGGGATGATGTTTTAAAAAAAATTGTTAAAAAATTTTAAAAAAAATACTATTTTCGTTTACAAAAAAATTGTTTTGCATTAGGATGTTTATATTTGTGAGCATTTCTGGCGAACACGGTGATGCAACACATCGGTAAAACAGTGTCGGTTCTAGGTTCGGGTTGGTTCGTAAGTGACGTTGAAGTTCGGGTTAGGTTGGGGTTCGGTTCGATTCCAATCTCTGCTTTGAACACGTTGCCAAGTGACAAAGCTAAGTTCAAATAAGACAGCAATTTTTAAAAAAAAAAGTTTAAAATTTAAGATTAAAAGAATCCTAGCGGTTTGAGCGATACCAAGTGAGTTCAAAGCTACGATACGATGAGAGTTCAAAGCTGCGATATGATTGGAGTTCAAAGCTGCGATATAATTGGAGTTCAAAGCAGCGATATAATGAGACTTCAAAGCTGCGATATGATGAGAGTTCCAAGCTGCGATGCGATGAGAGCTCAAAGCTGCGATATAATGAGAGTTCCAAGCTGCTATATAATGAGAGTTCAAAGCTGCGATATAATGAGAGTTCAAAGCTGCGATATGATGAGAGTTCAAAGCTGCGATACGATGAGAGCTCAAAGCTGCGATACGATGGGAGTTCCAAGCTGCAATATGATGAGAGTTCAAAGCTGGTGTCATCGGCAAACGACCTTGGCCTTTAAAATATCTCAAAAGAGCAAAGGATCCAAATGAAGCGCCAGGTTAAAAAGAGCGTGCTCCATTTAATGGTTGTTTTATGTCATGCTAAACAAAAGACTGAACAGCGTCGCCACGACTGCAGATGTGGGTGTCTAGTAGAACTCACATTCAGGGAACACTGGAGATGAAGACATTTCACAGCAGTGACGCAGCTAGGCTTGGTGCCGATCGGGGAAGGACAAGATTTTTGCCGCCCCTTTCAATGGTAAAAAACAACAACAACTCTGAAGATGATCGAAAAGCCCCCCCCCCCCCCCCCCCCCCCCCCCCCCCCCCCCCCCCCCCCCCCCCCCCCCCCCCCCCCCACCCACACACACTCTTTTCCTACGCCCCCTTCCAACGTTACTGGTTCACACACTCCGGGATGAACGTAAAATGACTCGTGTGTCAACATAGAACTGATGATCTATATCAAGGTTAGTCTATTACATCAACCATATAAAAATACGGTCGTTGGTGTTCATTTGGGATGTTGAATTTTTTTTACCTACTCCTTAGCATTATTTTAGCAGCCCCGATTACCTTAGCAGCACTGCTTATCTTAGCAGCATCTTTTATCTTAGCAGCCCCGATTACCTTAGCAGCACTGCTTATCTTAGCAGCATCTTTTATCTTAGCAGCCCCGTTTACCTTAGCAGCACTGCTTATCTTAGCAGCTTCTTTTATCTTAGCAGCCCCGATTACCTTAGCAGCACTGCTTATCTTAGCAGCTTCTTTTATCTTAGCAGCCCCGATTACCTTAGCAGCACTGCTTATCTTAGCAGCTCTGCTTATCAGTCAAAATAATGAGTCACATAAACATATATCTATAATGTGAACCTCTCAGCTATATCAAAACACAGCAGATTAGAAACTTAAAAAAAAAACTAAACAACCCGTTCTGTTGCACCCGACAAAGCAAAGCTTAGACACAACGAGAACGAACGTAGGAGGAGGAGGAGGCAACACGAAGGAGGAAACAAAAAAAACCCACTCACAAAGGCAAAAAACAACAACAGAGCAACAAGAAGAAGATGCAAACGGAATTTGATGTTACACCAACTGTTGTCTAAGTAGAGATTAGATGTCTGAGTTACACTAAGTTACAGAGCACACTCACCCCCCATGCTGGTTTTGTAAGGTCTGTTCAGCGCAGCAGCATCCTTGAAAACAGTGGAGGNGGGGGGGGGAGGGGGGGGGGGGGTGACGTTAATTTAAAAAAAAAAAAAAGAAAAAAAGTTTTGAAAGACGCTCGCCAAACCTGTTTACTTTGATATTTTCTGCGCGCAGCTCTTTTTCTCTGACGTCATCGCTCAGTACAAGGGGTGGATTAGGTAATAATGGACGAGGTAACAAAAGAAAAAAAGTTACCAAAAAAAAGGGGGCGGCTGGCGTTGCCTGTAGCGGGTAGGGCGTGGGTTAAGCCGGCGGCGCGTGTTCTTTGCCGTAATAGCCGGCTTGCGAATGGACGGAGTGAGCTGCGAGTCGTCACCACCTCACCCACCCACCCATACCCTTGGCACCGCGGGTCTATCTGGCCTGCCCTCAGATTTAGTGCCATTTATGACCGCAGTCGTGGGAACACCGTCCGGAATGACAGACCCTAAGTGAAGAGCTTCTAGTTGTTGTTGTTTTTTTCTTCTGGATACTGGCTTCAAACGAATCATAACATTAACATCCTTGGCCAAAGTGTTATGATGTTGTCATTAGCAACTGCACAGTGTTGATAACTGTTGATAACATTTGGCGTGGCAACTGTCAGAACAAAGCGCGTTGAAGAAGGGGGGGAAAAAATTAAACCAATATACATTACGTTTGAGTCATTAGGAGTATAAAAGAATGGTGAAAATATTGCCGTTTTATTTTGTCTTTACTGAGCTCCGTAAAAACCTCTAATTATTTTTTCAGTGTGTTTCATCATTTAAAAGAGTAATCTAACGGCACATAAGTAAGCGTCATTTTTTTAATTATTATTATTTTTTTTTTTTTTTTTTTTTTTTGTAAACGTAAGAAATTCCGTGAAAATATTTTCTTCAAACGTATTTTAACATTTCTTTTAAGACACTTTAAAGCAGATTAAAATTCGACGCTCGTAGGCCTTCATGTCATGTTTTGTTGTTTTAAACCATCAGAAATAATGGCTCCATTCGTCACGGGTCAACGCTCTTGAAGTCAATGGATTTTAAATTCCGCTAATCAAAGCACAAGGTATGTTCTGTGTTGTCTAAAGCACAAGGTATGCTCTGTGTTGTCTAAAGCACAAGGTATGGTCTGTGTTGTCTATCTTAAAACGAGTCTCATTTTAACGATATGTGTTTAACTGACCTTTAGCACAAGAAGCAGGGTCGCCATTCTCAAAGTGTGTGAATCGATGCTCCAAGGTGATAACATCAAAGAACAACAGAAATCCTTAGCTCTGCACTAAACCCAAAGCATCTTTTTTTTTCTTTTTTCTTTCCATTTGATTACGTATGTAAAAGAGAAGTGCCACAGCAATTTCATTTAAAACCAATTTTTGTTTAAATTAAGTATAAAAGTCACGTTGTACATGAATTTGTCCAACTGAATTATACCATCCGAAATTCACCTTTCCAACGACTCGCTCTGCGTCGACCGTTCTTATCTTAGTACGGAACAAATCTTTGGAAAGTTAAACAACTTGTTGTATTGAACGTGCAAGTGTCTCGAGTTCCTGGGAGATTTGTGATATGACTTGAGCGGTCATGGCCAAGGTCTTAAGCAGACTTTCATAGGGAGGAAAACAAAACTGAAATGAAAACCCAGTGGCTACACTGCATGGAATTTTTTAAAGCAAGCTTTTTGTTGTTGTTGTTGTTTTCATGCCCTATGGTAGAAGAATCAAAGAACGTCACGAAAATTCACCAGTACCGTGCCAATTCTAACTACACAAAAATCGTACTCTTTATTTAAGTATTATTTTTCATCTTTCTGTATCATTGTAAAATGATGACAAAATTTATCACCATTCGAGTATAAAGAATAAAATGTCGACGGTTCAGGTGAACAAAAGCGACCAGGCAAACTATTGGATCAGTTGATATGGATTATAGAAAAGGGCAGCATGTTATCTTGAATAGCCTACTTTCCCTTTTGAATAACATTCTTTCTTACGTATACATTGGTCGAGAAACGCCGTTTGAAACCCGTCGAAGCATAACCAAGTCCTACCAGGGCCGTTGAGAGAAGGGGATGGGATGGGGCGGTGCTGGGGCGGTGCTGGTACGCACGCGGATGGCTTTTTATTTTCTTTATTTTGAGGTCACGGAATTTTGGGCCATCTGAAGATGCAGGTTGCTGTTGTTGTTTTCGTAAAAAGAGGCCGCTTAAAACCTTGACCCTTACCCTGGCTACGCCACTGATTCTTACTTCATGTTCCCAGCTACTTGTGCCATGTGCGCAAGAACATCATCTTCCAATTCGGTGAAAAGCCTTGGCACAACTTGAATGGTCAAAACAACTGTCCTAAACATTTAACGGTGCCGTAACTTCAACGGACGTTCCCGTTGATCTTGTTGAGTCAGTGTCAAAGCAGCACCAGGTTCTTCTGTCGTTTGTCAACAAATAAACCACCAAGAGAATTGTCACCCAAACACTGACGCCCGGCCGATTCACGGAAAGATGCAACCTACCAAAATAGAACTGCCTGCCTCCTTCTGACCTTTGCCGTGCGCACCAGGCACCAAACAATGCTCTAGGTCGTGGAATAAATGTGGGCTGAGGTAAAGCTGACAGGTCGCACGGCAATAAACTCGGCTTAGTTAACTCCCCTCTCTGTCTCGCCAGATGGCTCCAATAAGAAACTACTTGGTCCGGAACATAGATAAATTTTAGATAAACTGGATCATCCAATTGCGTCAAAGATATCATCCCACGGCAATAAATGAAAACATTTGGAATGTCATAAGCGCCCCCCCCCCACCCGATATAACAATTAAAAGAAAAGAAATTTAAAGAAAACATAAAGAAATTAATACAGAAAAATGAGAGAAAGAGAGAAGTAAAGAAGTTAAGATTAAGAAAGAAAATGATGAGAAAGAAAGTGAAGAGAAAGAAAGTGAAGAGAAAGAAAGTGAAGAGAAAGAAAGTGAAGAGAGAGAGAGAGAAAGAAAGAAAGAAAGAATGAAAGAATGAAAGAAAGAAAGAAAGAAAGAAAGAAAGAAAGAAAGAAAGAAAGAAAGAAAGAAAGAAAGAAAGAAATAAAGAAAGAAAGAAAGAAAGAAAGAAAATGACGAGAAAGAAAGTGAAGAGAAAGAAAGTGAAGAGAAAGAAAGTGTAGAAAAAGAAAGAAAGAAAGAAAGAAAGAAAGAAAGAAAGAAAGAAAGAAAGAAAGAAAGAAAGAAAGAAAGAAAGAAAGAAAGAAAATGACGAGAAAAAAAGTGAAGAAAAAGAAAGTGAAGAGAAAGAAAGTGTAGAAAAAGAAAGAAAGAAAGAAAGAAAGAAAGAAAGAAAGAATCAGAAATAAAGAAAGAAAGAAAGAAAGAAAGAAAGAAAGAAAGAAAGAATCAGAAGGAAAGAAAGGAAAGAAAGAATCAGAAGGAAAGAAAGAAAGGAAAGAAAGAAAGAAAGAAAGAAAGAAAGAAAGAAAGAATCAGAAAGAGAGAAAGAAAGAGAGAAAGAAAGAAAGAAAGAAAGAAAGAAAGAAAGAAAGAAAGAAAGAATCGGAAAGAGAGAAAGAATCAGAAAGAGAGAAAGAATCAGAAAGAGAGAAAGAATCAGAAAGAGAGAAAGAAAGAGAGAAAGAAAGAAAGAAAGAAAGAAAGAAAGAAAGAAAGAATCAGAAAGAGAGAAAGAATCAGAAAGAGAGAAAGAAAGAGAGAAAGAAAGAAAGAAAGAAAGAAAGAAAGAATCGGAAAGAGAGAAAGAATCAGAAAGAGAGAAAGAATCAGAAAGAGAGAAAGAATCAGAAAGAGAGAAAGAAAGACAGATACAAATAAAAAAGAAAGAAAGAAGACAGGAAAAAAGAAAGAAAGAAGCCCTGGTGACACTTAACGAATTTTGGGCCGTAAGCAGCTTGACCATAAAATATATAGCGCGGTGCCTGGCATGTGATTGGCTGGAGACCATCATTGATCTAGGATTACCTGAAATCACCTGTGTCAATGTTGACCAATCGATAGCACAAACGTAACAAGACAATAACACACACAGGGCGAATACTAAACACTGAAGAACACACATGACACTAGGGCTGAATACTACACACTCTATTGAACACACAGGACACTAGGGTCCAGTACTACACACTCTATTGAACATACGTGATACTGGGGCCGAGTCCTACACACTCTATTGAACACACAGGACACTGGGGACAAGTACTACACACTCTATTGAGCACATAGGACACTGGGGCCGAGTACTACACACTCTACTGAGCACCTAGGACACTGGTGACGAGTCCTACACACTCTATTGAACACACAGGACACTGGGGCCGAGTACTACACACTCTATTGAACACACAGGATACTGGGGCCGAGTACTACACACTCTATTGAACACACAGGACACTGGGGGCCAAGTACTACACACTCGCACATAGGACACTGGGGCCAATTACTACACACTCTATTGAGCACATAGGACACTGGGGCCAAGTACCTCACACTCTATTGAGCACAAATGACACTGGGACCCTGAACGCTACACTACTGATTCAAAAGAAACCATAAAATAATTGTGGCACAATAGGGCTTGTCATTTAATGGCGGAAATCTATTAATAGAACTGATGTCAACATTACTGATCATCCGGGTACTCAGCGCGGACAAAATGTCAACACTCCAAATAGAAGTTTGCCGATCCCTAGAAGGGCATTGGACAGACCCTGGTGTAGGACATTGGACAGAACCCTGGTGTAGGACATTGGACAGAACCCTGGTGTAGGACATTGGACAGAACCCTGGTGTAGGACATTGGACAGAACCCTGGTGTAGGACATTGAACAGAACCCTGGTGTAGGACATTGGACAGAACCCTGGAGTAGGACATTGGACTAGAGACCGACCGAAAGTTGTTTTCTGATTTCGGCCGAAGCCGAAAATAGGCCGAAAGTTTAAAATGACTTTCGGCCGAAACCGAAAAAATGCCGAAAGTTTAAAAATGACTTTCGGCCGAAACCGAAAAAAGGCCGAAAGTTAAAAATGAATTTCGGCCGAAACCGAAGCCGAAACCAAAAATGAAATATTAAGATATTTTGAAATTCTTTCCCGCATACATTTTGCATTAATCGAAAATGATGTGAGAAAGTATAAATATTTACATTCTTTTTATAAAAAATGAGATAATCGTAAATATTAATAAATAAACATCTAATATAGGGGTCTCAAACTCGCGGCCCGCGAGCCATTTGTGACCCGCAAGACGATATTTTGCGGCCCGCTACATAACAGAAAAGTTTAGTGTAAATGCGCCGGCCCGTTTCCACCATTCTCATATCTATAACGTGGCTCTCCGCGACAGTTTCAGTCGAATATCACCGACTAGTCTAATTCTGATTTTTTTTTTTTATGTTTCTATATATTTTTGTATGCCAGGTCTCTGGCAAATGTGAGTAGTTCTTGAGAACCCTTAATGATTTTATTGTTATTTATAAAGGTTGAGCAGATTGTAACAGTTGTAATCGCTTTTTTTGTGGATTACTTGATGCGGCCCACTCTCATTCAGACACTACCTCCTGCGGCCCCCCTGATGACTTGAGTTTGAGACCCTTGATCTAATTAATACTTTGGATTTTACCATTTTAATATAAAAGTAATTTAAATTGCTTTACAATTTTTTTTTAATTCGTATGGTAGGAGAAAATGTGGCAATAATTAGGGGGGGGGGGGGGGGGGGAATTTAATGCAAAATATTATTTTTTTAAAAAGGGTCTCTAAAAGCGGGGGTTCTAAAAAATTTTTTTTTAATTCGTATGTTAGGTGAAAAGGTGGCAATAATTTGGGGGGGGGGGGGAGGAGTGGAAATTAATGCAAAATATTATTTTTTTAAACAGGGTCTCTAAACACTGTGGTTCTAAAAGATCGCACAACTTGTTTTTAAAGATCGTTTAGTTGGTTGTTATTGATCGGTTAGTTTCTTCTTAAAGATCGCTGAGTTTGTTCATAAAGATCGCTTAGTTTGTTGTTAAAGATCATTTAGTTTGTTGTTAAAGATCGTTTAGTTTGTTGTTAAAGATCGTTTAGTTTGTTGTTAAAGATCGCTTAGTTTGTTGTTAAAGATCGCTTAGTTTGTTGTTAAAGATCGTTTAGTTTGTTGTTAGAGATCGTTTAGTTTGTTAAAGATCGTTTAGTTTGATGTTAAAGATCATTTAGTTTGTTGTTAAAGATCGCTTAGTTTATTGTTAAAGATCATGTAGTTTGTTGTTAAAGATCGTTTAGTTTGTTCTTAAAGATCGTTTAGTTTGTTCTTAAAGATGGCCTAGTTTGTTGTTTAAGATCTTTTAGTTTATTCATAAAGATCGCTTAGTTTGTTGTTAAAGATCGCTTAGTTTGTTTTAAAGATCGTTTAGTTTGTTCTTAAATGTCCCTTAGTTTGTTGTTAAATATCGTTTAATTTGTTCTCAAAAATCGCTTAATTTGTTCTTAAATGTCGCTTAGTGTATTGTTAAATATCGATTTCGCTAAGTATTAAATGACCGAAAACCTTAGTCGCTTTCGGCCGAAAGTCTAAGTCAATTTCGGCCGAAACCGAAGAAAAACCGAAAGTTAACTTTTCTCTTTCGGCCGAAACCGAAATTAAGCCGAAAGTTAACTTTTCAGTTTCGGCCGAAACCGAAACTTGGCCGAAAGTGATAAAATGGCCACTTTCAGCGCCGAAACCGAAGCCGAAGCCGAAAATCGGTCGGTCTCTACATTGGACATAATCCTGGTGTAGGGCATTGGACAGTACTTCATTTATTCTTTCTCACCTATTCAAAGATATCGTTCACTTTTTTAGAGATCCTCTTGGATTACAAGTCATTCCTAGCTTCATCTTTCCATTGAGTGACAGCTAGTATAGCACAACTGTTTGAGCTGTTGAGTGACAGCTAGCATAGCACAACTGTTTGAGCTATTGAGTGACAGCTAGCATAGCACAACTGTTTGAGCTGTTGAGTGACAGCTAGCATAGCACAACTGTTTGAGCTATTGAGTGACAGCTAGCATAGCACAACTGTTTGGGCTGTTGAGTGACAGCTAGTATAGCACGACTGTTTGAGCTGTTGAGTGACAGCTAGCATAGCACAACTGTTTGAGCTATTGGGAGACAGCTGGTATAACGTAACTGTTTGAGCCATTGGGAGACAGCTGGTATAACGTAACTGTTTGAGCCATTGGGAGACAGCTATTATAGCGTAACTGTTTGAGCCATTGGGAGACAGCTATTATAACGTAACTGTTTGAGCCATTGGGAGACAGCTGGTATAACGTAACTGTTTAAGCCATTGGGAGACAGCTATTATAACGTAACTGTTTAAGCCATTGGGAGACAGCTGGTATAACGTAACTGTTTGAGCCATTGGGAGACAGCTATTATAACGTAACTGTTTGAGCCATTGGGAGACAGCTGGTATAACGTAACTGTTTGAGCCATTGGGAGACAGCTATTATAACGTAACTGTTTGAGCCATTGGGAGACAGCTGGTATAACGTAACTGTTTGAGCCATTGGGAGACAGCTATTATAACGTAACTGTTTGAGCCATTGGGAGACAGCTGGTATAACGTAACTGTTTGAGCCATTGGGAGACAGCTATTATAACGTAACTGTTTGAGCCATTGGGAGACAGCTGGTATAACGTAACTGTTTGAGCCATTGGGAGACAGCTATTATAACGTAACTGTTTGAGCCATTGGGAGACAGCTGGTATAACGTAACTGTTTGAGCCATTGGGAGACAGCTATTATAACGTAACTGTTTGAGCCATTGGGAGACAGCTGGTATAACGTAACTGTTTGAGCCATTGGGAGACAGCTATTATAACGTAACTGTTTGAGCCATTGGGAGACAGCTGGTATAACGTAACTGTTTGAGCCATTGGGAGACAGCTATTATAACGTAACTGTTTGAGCCATTGGGAGACAGCTGGTATAACGTAACTGTTTGAGCCATTGGGAGACAGCTATTATAACGTAACTGTTTGAGCCATTGGGAGACAGCTGGTATAACGTAACTGTTTGAGCCATTGGGAGACAGCTATTATAACGTAACTGTTTGAGCCATTGGGAGACAGCTGGTATAACGTAACTGTTTGAGCCATTGGGAGACAGCTATTATAACGTAACTGTTTGAGCCATTGGGAGACAGCTGGTATAACGTAACTGTTTGAGCCATTGGGAGACAGCTATTATAACGTAACTGTTTGAGCCATTGGGAGACAGCTGGTATAACGTAACTGTTTGAGCCATTGGGAGACAGCTATTATAACGTAACTGTTTGAGCCATTGGGAGACAGCTGGTATAACGTAACTGTTTGAGCCATTGGGAGACAGCTATTATAACGTAACTGTTTGAGCCATTGGGAGACAGCTGGTATAACGTAACTGTTTGAGCCATTGGGAGACAGCTGGTATAACGTAACTGTTTGAGCCATTGGGAGACAGCTATTATAACGTAACTGTTTGAGCCATTGGGAGACAGCTGGTATAACCTAACTGTTTGAGCCACCCACTCCGGCTAAAGTACCATGTATCTCTGTAGCCGTGATTAAATCAAGACAATTCTCTACACCTGGTTTCCTTCCACTGTCTGTGCAACTTAACTAATGTTTGGGCTGTCATTCCAATGTCTGTGCAACTTATGTTTGGGCTGTCATTCCACTGCCTGCGCAACTCATGTTTGGGCTGTCATTCCACTGTCTGTGCAACTTATGTTTGGGCTGTCATTCCACTGCCTGCGCAACTCATGTTTGGGCTGTCATTCCACTGTCTGTGCAACTTATGTTTGGGCTGTCATTTCACTGTCTGTGCAACTCATGTTTGGGCTGTCATTCCACTGTCTGGGCAACTTAACTAATGTTTGGGCTGTCATTCCACTGTCTGCGCAACTCATGTTTGGGCTGTCATACCACTGTCTGTGCACCTTAACTCATGTTTGGGCTGTCATTCCACTGTCTGTTAAACTCATGTTTGGGCTGTCATTCCACTGTTTGTTTAACTAATGTTTGGGCTGTCATTCCTCTGTCTGTTAAACTCATGTTTGGGCTTAGGGCGTGTGATTTACAGATCAACGTGAAATACCGCATCAAGTTCCTGTTTCCCCAACAAAACATTAGAATCCCCCCTCCCCCCCCCCCAACCCTTGTCTGCAAAAAGGGGCCTCAAAGATGCAATCAGAGGGGGCAAACATATTGAGGGCGTGGAAGGCTTTTCAGGTGTGGAATGTTTGTTGACATTGCCCATGCCATTCGGGCTTAGGGCGTGTGATTTACAGATCACCGTGAAATACCGCATCAAGTTCCTGTCTCCCCAACAAAACATTAGAACCCCCCCTCCCCCCCCCCAACCCTTGTCTGCAAAAAGGGGCCTCAAAGATGCAATCAGAGGGGGCAAACATATTGAGGGCGTGGAAGGCTTTTCAGGTGTGGAATGTTTGTTGACATTGCCCATGCCACGGGCACTCCCAAAATTGAGCTGCACTTTTAGTTTTAACATAGGCACACACACACACACACACATCATATCAAATTCAGATATCGACATTTCCAAGTGGAGTTCGTGTCACAGGTCACCATGAGCCGCCGATATAAAGATGATTTAGGGAAACTGTAAACATTCTGAATTAAGATTATTCTTGTTTTTCTGTGTTGTTTTCTGTTTTCAAAAGGAGATATTTCGATCATAGTTTACCATTCCCCGGAATTGATCTTATGTGTTTGATCTAAACATAATCAATGGCAATATACATCACATGCCTGGTAAACACACATCACATGACTGTAGAGACCGACCGAAAGTGTTTTTCTGATTTCGGCCGAAAATAGGCCGAAAGTTTAAAAATGTCTTTCGGCCGAAACCGAAAAAAGGTCAAAAGTTAAAAATGACTTAAGGCCGAAACCGAAGCCGAAACCGAAAATGAAATATTTAGATATTTTTAATTTCGTTCCCGCATACATACTGCATACATCGAAAATGATGGGGGAAAGTATAAATATTTACATTCTTTTTATTAAAAATGAGATAATCGTGAATATTAATAAAGAAACATCTAATATAACATCTTGTTGTTAAAGATCATTTATTTTGTTCTTTAAGATCGGTTAGTTTGTTTGTAAAGATCACTTAGTTTGTTGTTAAAAATCGTTTATTTTGTTTTTTAAGATCGTTAAGTTTGTTCTAAAAAATCGCTTCGTGTTTGTTTAAAGATCTTTTAGTTTTTCAAAAAATATCACTAAGTTTTTTCTTAAAGATCAGTTAGTTTGTGTTATTAAAAGATCGTTTAGTTTGTTCATAAAGATCGCTTAGTTTGTTCTTAAAGACCTTTGATTTTGTTCTTAAATATCGCTTAGTTGTTATTAAAGATCATTTAGCTTGTTTTATAGATCTTTTAGTTTGTTATTAAAATATTTTAGTTTGTTCTTAAAGATCGCTTATTTTGTTTGTTGAAGATCGCTTAGTTTTTTCTTAAAAATCGCTTATTTTGTTCTTATAGATAATTGATTTTGTTCCTTAAGATAGATTAGTTTGTTCTTAAAGATCTTTTAGTTTGTTCCTAAAGAACATTTAGTTTTCTGTTAAAGATCACTTTATTTTTATAGTTTATTCTTATAAATCATTTAATTTACTATTAAAGATCATTTGTTTTGTTCTTAAAGATAATTTAGTTCGTTCTTAAAAATCGCTTAGTTTGTTCTTTAAGATCGTTTAGTTTTTTTTATTAAAGATCGCTTAGATCAGGGGTCGGGAACCTTTTTGTCTGAGAGAGCCATGGACACCACATATTTTGAAAAGTAATTCTGTGAGAGCCATACATTGTGTTTAAAACTAAAAATTCAAGTAAATTTGTGCATTTTGTGTAATTTCAACACTAAAAATGCAATAATTATGTCTCTGAATTCTTTTTAATAACATTGTTATGTTGTTGCTAATCAAATGAATCTAAAGAAACATTTTTTTTTATAATCGAACATTTGTCTGCGAGCCTATATGCAGCCATCAATAGAGCCACATCTGGCTCGCGAGCCATAGGTTCCCGACCCCTGGCTTAGATTGTTCTTAAAGAGCGTTTATTTTTATTTTAAAGATCGTTTAGTTTGTTCTTAAAGCCGCAAGAAAAAAACGAAAGTTAACTTTTCTCTTTCGGCCGAAACCGAAAAAACCGAAAGTTAACTTTCAGTTTCGGCCGAAACCGAAACTTGGCCGAAAGTGATAAAATGGCCATTTTCGGCGCCGAAGCCGAAATTCGGTCGGTCTCTACATGACTGGTAGACACACTTCACATTTACATCACATGACTGGTAGACACACTTCACATTTGCATCACATGACTGGTAGACAACATTCACATTTGCATCAGATGGCTGGTAGACACACTTCACATTTACATCACATGGCTGGTAGACACACTTCACATTTACATCACATTGCTGGTAGACACACTTCACATTTACTACATCACATTGCTGGTAGACACACTTCACATTTACATCACATTGCTGGTAGACACACTTCACATTTACATCACATTGCTGGTAGACACACTTCACATTTACATCACATTGCTGGTAGACACACTTCACATTTACATCACATTGCTGGTAGACACACTTCACATCTGCATCACATGATTTATCTATGTGCCAGGACGTTAGACAACTCTTCAACTCTTACCGACGCCACGCGATTGGTCCATAAGTTTCCATTACTCTGACGTCACGCAATCGCTCAACTGTTTCTTTCGCGCTAACTTCTTTGTTTTCAAACATCACATGGCCTTGGCCGCGGTGATGAATAACTTAAACCAAAAATACCGTATGCTGGGGGAGGGTGCCAGTTATTGCAATTAGGATAAATAGAAGTTGTGAGTTAAACAAAATAAGAATCCCATCTTGATTTCTACCACAGCTAGCCTTGTCTATAATTTGTTATTGCTTCCGTCGACGAGAGTCGATTGGTTTAAAGGTAAGTCGTCCTCCAAATGTGCAGGGGTTCTTAAACCATAACAACGCATGGTAATAAATGAATATTCACCTTCATACATCGTTATCAACCGGTGTCTCTTATTGCAGCAGCACACCTTCATGCATCGTTATCAGCCGGTGTCTCTTATTGCAGCAGCACACCTTCATACATCGTTATCAACCGGTGTCTCTTATTGCAGCAGCACACCTTCATACATCGTTATCAACCGGTGTCTCTTATTGCAGCAGCACACCTTCATACATCGTTATCAACCGGTGTCTCTTATTGCAGCAGCACACCTTCATACATCGTTATCAACCGGTGTCTCTTATTGCAGCAGCACACCTTCATACATCGTTAACAACCGGTGTCTCTTATTGCAGCAGCACACCTTCATACATCGTTATCAACCGGTGTCTCTTATTGCAGCAGCACACCTTCATACATCGTTATCAACCGGTGTCTCTTATTGCAGCAGCACACCTTCATACATCGTTAACAACCGGTGTCTCTTATTGCAGCAACACACATTCATGCATCGCTATCAACCGGTGTCTCTTATTGCAGCAGCACACCTTCATACATCGTTATCATCCGGTGTCTCTTATTGCCGCAGCACACCTTCATACATCGTTATCAACCGGTGTCTCTTATTGCCACAGCACACCTTCATACATCGTTATCAACCGGTGTCTCTTATTGCAGCAGCACACCTTCATACATCGTTATCAACCGGTGTTTCTTATTGCAGCAGCACACCTTCATACATCGTTATCAACCGATGTCTCTTATTGCAGCAGCACACCTTCATACATCGTTATCAACCGGTGTCTCTTATTGCAGCTGCACACCTTCATACATCGTTATCAACCGGTGTCTCTTATTTCTTACATTGTTACAATATTAACTACTACAATACTTCCACTGATATGGCCTCTTATAAAATGGCTATGAATCAAATTAGAGTTTTCATAATCACCACTTTTAGCTTACTCCCTCCTGAAGTGGCATGTGACTGCAGGAACCTTGCTTTCTCTCTATTTAAAAAGACACGCCACACAGTCCATCTTAATTTTCTTAACAATTGCATCAGATTAGGCGTCATACCGAAGGGTTTTTGCGGCAAATTCAACCCTATGACTAGCTCTGATAAGAGAGACAGAGTTAAACTTTGTTCTATAGAGAGGAGGTCATCATTTCAAAGAATGGAAGTTATCATTCACAGTCATAAAAGAGAGATCCGCAGTTTAAGTACCAATATCTATCAACTTGAGGATAGCATTCTCTTTAAAACTAATCAAAACCATTTGATGTTAAATCTCGCTAGATTGATTATACACAAACTCAACCGTGATTTATACTCACTCTTGTCTACCAACAAAAAGAAGAAAATAAATGAACTTAAACCAAAAGCTAACATAACTCCATGTAGGACAGAACATGGCAAAAACTTAGTCGTTTGCATACCTCCAGATCTCCCTCTAACTGATGGCGAACGATCCCTCCTTTCTAAAGGCCTTAAATTTATTCCTCTCAAATCTTCCATAGACCGCTATCAATTACTATCTGACTCTCATCATTATTTTCGATCTTTGAGACTACAGTACTACTTTTATGGCAGAGAAAACACACAACAGGAGGATGAATTGTTCTCATTTCAGAGACAGCGTAAGTCGACCTGGACACCACCATCGGATCAATCCAAAGCATTGGATCTCTACATCAGTAGCACTCAACATGATCTCAACAATCTCTCCCTCCCAAAACTTCGCCATTCCAACCTCTCCAAACTAGAATCTCAGGCGTTGTCTGTGTTACGTAAACGTAACGACATTGTGATCAAACGTGCCGACAAGGGTGGCGCTGTCGTGGTTTGGGACAAAAATTTATATATTAAGGAGGTTGATAAACAATTGCAGGATGAAAGATTTTATAAGCCCCTCAAGAATAACCCTATAGTTCAACATAATGATATTGTGTATCAAACCATAAAAAAACTTATTAACGAATCAGCTCTTCCTAAATCGGCCTCATCATTACACATTTTTAATAGTGACCTTGGCAAACCATCTTTCTATTTGCTGCCTAAAATTCACAAAGTGGGCAACCCGGGACGACCTATTGTCTCGGCCTGCGCTTGCCCTACCGAACACATTTCAGAATTTCTTGATGAAGTCTTCCAACCCTATGTTACCTCTTTACCCTCCTACATTAAAGATACAAATCACGCTTTAGTGACATTCAATTCTCTAAACATCAACCCTGACACAAAACACTCACTGTTTTTACTTGATGTCTGCTCCTTATACACATCAATCCCACATACTGACGGCCTTAGGGCCTTGAAATTTTTCCTAGAAAAAAAACCGCACTCCTCTATTCCTACTGACACTATCATCAGATTGGCTGAACTGGTACTTGAACTTAACTCCTTTGAATTTAATGGCCATTTCTTTGACCAAATTAGTGGTGTAGCCATGGGCACCAAAATGGGCCCCAGCTATGCTTGCCTATTCATGGGTCATTTTGAATATATGGCAGAGAGGGCGTATACTGGCCATATTCCTGAATTTTATAGGAGATACATAGATGACGGCATAGGCATCACAAGCATGGAAACTAATGATCTCCAGAAATTTATAGATTTTTTAAACTCATTTCACCCATCAATAAAATTTACTTCTCAAATCTCTGGAAATTCTGTCAACTTCCTTGATATCACCGTAACTTTGAAAGAAAACGTATTGATTACATCTGCCTACTACAAACCTACTGACAGCCATAGTTACCTATTGTACTCATCCTCCCACCCTAAATCATGCAAAGACTCCATACCTTTCTCACAACTTCTTAGACTACGGCGTCTCTGCCAAATTGATGAGGAATTTCTAGAAAGAGCCGATGAAATGATGGATTTCTTCCGCTCCAGATCCTATCCTGAAACTACTCTGGTCTCAGCACTAGATCGCATCAGCACGATCACACGAAAAGAGGCTTTTAAAACTCGCCCTAACAACAATGAGGATCGTACCAAACTTATACTAACCTACCACCCTCACAATTTAACTGCCAAAAAAATATTCCTAAAAAATCGTAGCATACTTCTTGCTGACCCTGATACCAACAGGGTTTTCTCATCCCCTCCACTGATTGTCTTTAGACGGGACAGAAATCTAGGTGACCTTCTGGTTCATAGTCGCCTTCGATCTGAACCGTCTTACGTTGGTACTAAACCATGCTTAAGAGGCCGCTGCAGAACTTGTCCCTTTACACTCCAAACTGATAGCATTGGCCTCCCTAAAGGTACTTTTACCATTAAGGAGGGTTTCACCTGTGTCAGCAGAAATGTAATATATGCGATTGTTTGCCGTAGATGCCAATCAAGTTACATAGGGGAAACTGGGAGAAGATTGGCTGATAGGTTTACTGAACATCTAAGGGATATTGAGCAATGTAAACCTTCCCCGGTCTCTTCTCATTTCAACCAAAAAGAACATAAAGGTGCTTTGGATGTAACCATTACGGCATTGATTTCATGCAGTAACACACCAGATAGGGTTAAAATGGAAAATAAATTTATTCAGCTGTTTGGCACCATATCTCCATATGGTATTAATCAAATAATATCCTACTGATGTTTCTCCGTCTCCCTATATTTCATCTATTTTCTTATTGCTGTTTGTTGATGTATCCCTTGATATTCTGGCCCATTATTATTGTGGACTTTATTTTTCACGGTGTCAATATTTATTTTCTCTCGCTTCCTGTTTTCCCACTTCCGGAGAGACGAATGAATACTGCTTGAGTTTTCTACTGTGTTCTTTTCTTTGTTGTATTTTCATTTCTTTTGTTGGCTGATGAAGGCTTTATGCCGAAACGTCCTTGTTTTTTGTCCTGTTACCTTTTTTCAAGCTTGCACATACCTCGTTTCACTATTTCATTCTCTTATTGCAGCAGCACACCTTCATACATCGTTATCAACCGGTGTCTCTTATTGCAGCAGCACACCTTCATACATCGTTATCAACCGGTGTCTCTTATTGCAGCAGCACACCTTCATACATCGTTATCAACCGTTGTTTCTTATTGCAGCAGCACACCTTCATACATCGTTATCAACCGATGTCTCTTATTGCCGTAGCACACCTTCATACATCGTTATCAACCGGTGTCTCTTATTGCAGCAACACACCTTCATACATCGTTATGGACCGGTGTCTCTTATTGCAGCAACACACATTCATGCATCGTTATGGACCGGTGTCTCTTATTGCCGCAGCACACCTTCATACATCGTTATCAACCGATGTCTCTTATTGCCGCAGCACACCTTCAAACATCGTTAACAACCGGTGTCTCTTATTGCAAAATGTGTGGCGAACTGCACACCACGTCTTTCTAAATGTATTCCAAAACATTTCACGAGCCGTAAGTTTGAGACACCTTACCTTAACTTGTATATTGTAATACATGAACAGAGAACCCCCACCACCCCACCCCCCCCCCCACCAAAAAAAATAATAATTATATAAATAAATAAATTTGGAAGCAGCACAGCATGAACCACTCACGTGATTAGGCCAGTGAGTTGTTGTTTCTTCTATGGACGTATTGTAACATGTATGGAATATGTAATGGGCTCCCTTTCTTTAAAAATATTTCATGTGTGTATTGTAAAGGGGGAAAACACAAAAAGACGAACTCTTAAACAAATTCATTTCCCCTCCATTTGCTCGGCAGTGTCGTCATTTATCGGCATTAGGAAGAGAAACGCCCCTAATTTGCTAAGGAGAAAAACGCCCCCAATTGCTAGGGAGAGAAACACCCCAATTGCTAGGTAGAGAAACGCCCCCAATTGCTAGGTAGAGAAACGCCCCCAATTGCTAGGGAGAGAAACGCCCTTAATTGCTAGGGAGAGAAACACCCCCAATTGCTAGGTAGAGAAACGCCCCCAATTGCTAGGGAGAGAAACGCCCCTAATTGCTAGGGAGAGAAACACCCCCAATTGCTAGGTAGAGAAACACCCCCAATTGCTAGGTAGAGAAACACCCCCAATTGCTAGGTAGAGAAACACCCCCAATTGCTAGGTAGAGAAACACCCCCAATTGCTAGGTAGAGAAACGCCCCCAATTGCTAGGGTGAGAAACGCCCGCAATTGCTAGGTAGAGAAACACCCCCAATTGCTAGGTAGAGAAACGCCCCTAATTGCTAGGGAGAGAAACGCCCCTAATTTCTAGGGCGAGAAAAGCCCTTAATTTCTAGGGAGAAAAACACCCCCAATTGCTAGGTAGAGAAACGCCCCCAATAGCTAGGGAAAGAAACGCCCCAACGGATAGTAAGAGAAACGACCCTAAGATCTAGAAAGATAAACGCCTAAAGTGCCTGGAACAGAAACGACCCCAAGGGCTAGGAAGAGAGATGCCCCCAATTTAGAGCTTCTACACAGGTTTCACCAGGTAACAGGGGGCATAATATGTTTTCATCATGCTCAAGTTAAAATAATATTCCACCAATTTGCTGGTTTATTTCCAATTTAAAATCGATGCAACGCATTGGTTTCTGCCCCGCGGGATGTTGAGAGGGGTGGGAGGGGTGTGGTGGGGAATAGAAATGCGCCACTTGAAGGGCTTGAACTGTCCGGTAGCCCTTCATCCCGGCAATTGCACTCTGCACGCCACGAGTGAGTGGATCCAAATCTCGCTTGTTCCTAATGACTCCCCAGCACGTGACACTTAACACATCCATCGTTTAGTACGGAAGTCAAACTGGCAGCTCATTTGTTTAATATGGCCAGTAAATGGAACACGGGATGTTTTTTGTTGTTGTTTTTTTTTTTGTTTGTTTGTTTGTTTGTTTGTTGTTGTTTTTTTTTTTTGGGGGGGGGGGTTTTTTTTTT
>CAXITT010000274.1:683925-704058 GCA_964033795.1 Lymnaea stagnalis
TTTTTTTTTTTTTTTTTTAATATCTTTATTTTTATTTTCTCAAAATACCAGGTGGGTCCAAGTATTAAAAAGAAAGAGTCAACTCATTTTATATAACATATGACGGCTTTTAAACAATAGACCTACAGACAGTCCCACAGTCCTAAACACAGACAGCCCTACACCATACCTGTGGCTCTTTATTGATTATAATAATAGTCTATCCCCCCCCCCTCAAAAGTTCAACCTTTTAAACTGAGTTCAACCAACACGCCTGACCCCCGCAGCTCCCCCCCCCCCCTCACTCAATACTATTAATATAAAACACGTTGAGTAGGGGAGGGCCGGTTGTGAAAAGGAAGCAGGGCGCACCAGAAGCAATATATATATATATAAAGAGATAACAGATAGAAGCTAAATATAATTTGTTTTCTTTAAAATTGTGTCATTAAAAAACATAAAGATATGGGTTTTGTTTTTTAATGAATAACATCATCCACGGGAGTGTAAACCCCTTATTTAGACAAAAACATTTTTTTGCATTTCATATGCTTTGTTCCTATTTGGATGAGTGATAAGTGCATTAGTGAAGGCTATTTGGATATGTAGATTTGCTGCACTGATTGCATTAAACGGCATTTGCGTATAAAAAGCATATTTAAAGGTTATGTTTTTTATTACTTTATAAATTTCATTAAAGTATTTTTTTTTGGAAAGAATAAAAAGTAAAAACTTATTAAATGTTAAAAATACAAAGCTAAAGTTGTATTTAATTTTAGCAATTTAAAAAGCAATCAATTATATTGAGTAACTTTTAAGAAGGGGAAAATACCTTATCAGTTTCGTCACGCACGGTTACAAAATAAATTTAAAATAGGCAATCGCGCCATGACATCATTTGCGTAGCTATTTAGATCAAATTAATGTTATTTTTATTTCGCAATATTAACATCGCACTAAAAACACACTAAAAATAACAGATGTTTGGGTTTTCCCGATAAATGTTATTACGAAGCAATTCTTATTTTGATTAATAATTTTTTTCATAACTTTTACATTCGGATAAAATACTTAAATTGTTCCTTAGTTGTTACTTTAAATTTATTTGTAATTTAAACTTTTATGAAAATACAAGCGGTTGTATAATATTTTGTATGCATTTAAATTTATTCGATTTCCGTAAAATAATAGAAAATAACTATGATTGTTTTTTTAAGAATCCGAACGTATCTAAATATTTTCGGTTCTTTGGCGTTACGGTCAGCATATCTCATTCTTTTATATAATATATAATTATATTTACTTTACACAGAGACTAAGGCGTAGTCCTCTGTTTTTTCAAACCATTCACCAGCGCCCGGACAACTAAGGGAAAGTAACTATGACGGTTTACTGTCCAGGAATGAAAAACTCCTTGTTCATCATTCCGGTGACGTTTTCATAGAAACCAATACCGTCTGGGACAATACTGGAAGCGGTTCTCAAACGCTGCTAACGCAAACATGTCTTTGTGAATGTGTGATGCGTTTTATCGAACATATCTCTCATTGCTATATTATATTTCTTGAGATTGGCTGTTCCTTTCAAAAATGTTTCCGGTAGAAGGACGTCAAGCCCATTCCGGTGTAGTACATCTGTCTAGCCCAGGCATGCACAACTCAAAATGTAAGGCGGGCCGTAATACTTTATGAAAGCTTGTGCGGGCCAAAAGAAAATTCGACGGGGGAAAAGCTATTAAGAAAATAATAAGAATAAAGAATATTTCGTTACTTCGCGGGCCGCAAAGAGGGTGCTCGCGGGCCGTATGTTGTGCAGGCCTGGTCCAGCCCATTTAATTGTATCTACCTTTTGTTGATTTCGGTCACGTCTTGTTGTCAAAAGTGCTATCTCGCTGTAACACACAAATCTAGAATGGTTATTTAAAATAGATTACATAAAAGATGTTGATTTCACTGGTTCGCAGAGCGCCAAGGGACCCTGACGGGGTTCAGTTGGAATATATGGAGTATAGTCTACTCTTTAAAAGAAAAGTGTGTGGGGGGGGGGGGTATAATAAGTTAACTATGAGTGTGTGTCTTATTTATATTCTTGTGTGTCTTATTTGTTAATCGGACAGTCTACCATAATCCCCTCTCATATTATTCACTATGTTAATGGATGAACATGTTAACAAGAGCTAAACCGTGATGGGTCGCGACCCACAGGTTGAGAACCGGTGCCCTAGGGGCAGGCACTGACGTGAAACCCACAAGCGGCAAAGAGGACAGGGGGGGGTGGTGGAGGGGGGCCTAAGAACACTCGCAGCACTGAAAGAATGTGATGAGATAAGAATGGCATGAAGAGACATTGAATGTGATGAGATAAGAATGGCATGAAGAGACATTGAATGTGATGAGATAAGAATGGCATGAAGAGACATTGAATGTGATGAGATAAGAATGGCATGAAGAGACATTGAATGTGATGAGATAAGAATGGCATGAAGAGACATTGAATGTGATGAGATAAGAATGGCATGAAGAGACATTGAATGTGATGAGATAAGAATGGCATGAAGAGACATTGAAACGGCAGCGACGGACACGGGAAAATGTAGAGAGCCATGGCTCTGGGGCCGTACAGGATGATGAAATGAGCCCCAATTACAAAAAAAGTCGGGATAGCTTTCTTTACACGTACGATGTCGACGGTTGCACCGATTTCAAAACAAAATTTGTGCCAGGGGTCACTCGTAATATGTACGATATGCTGTACCGAAAACTCTGTCTCCCCCCCCCCCCTATCCCTGTTTGTGCCTAAACCTAAGTGCAATGCTGATGTCATGTATGCCAGTAAATAACGGTGGAGTGTCATCTGCAAGTTGATGGTTCACACTGATTATCCAGGGGCAAGGGCGATAAGTTGCAGAAGCGAACCAATTTTTATTATTAAAAAAATATAGCGCAGGATCAGCATTCCCTGAAATTGTCTCGTAAGGTCAATCGGGTGCAGGCGGCGCTAATCGAAAATTAGAAATGTATCTCATAATGCAAGGTTGTGTTGGTTTTAAAAAGAAAAAAAGGAATACGGAAAGGTCATGAAGTTAGAAGCTTTAAGATGACAGTTTACGGCAAAGGTTTGAGTCAGTGGGTTAGGCTGATGTCTTTTTATTTATTTTTTCTGTGGAAAAAAAAAAGGTGGGGGGGGGGGGGGGCAAAGAGAAGGAGAGATAGTGAGTGAGAGGTAGGGGGAGATAGAGGGAGGGAGAGAGAAGGGGAGGGAGTAGAGAGTGAGGGAGAAAGGCACATGTAGTTGAAATGATTATTTGACTTTTAAGTAGATTTGCCTTTCATCATTTCAGTTACAAATGTTTAAAGGATGCAACAGAAAACATACATTTGATCTATTGGTTAAATGGTTGAGTTGGCACCGAATAGGCCGTAGCAGGTGAAATTGTTAGCGAGCACCGACAGTGATCGAACTTATAATAAAATGTCTGTAAAGAGACGAGATTTGCATAAATGTGATGCGCTATGGCAGATGGCTTAACAGGAGAACGGTGGTGGGTGTCTCAAGGAGAATTGCTGCGATGGGGCAAGAAGGAACCGGGATTTCACAACAGACTCTTTCCACTCTATACCAGAGGTCCTCAAACTACGACCCGAATGTGCTCACTAGACCATGAGTGGCAAGAAGGAGCAGATATTCCACAAACGACTCTATCCACTCAATACCAGGGGCCCGCAGGGACAGATCGGTCCTGCCAGGGGTCCCTAATCCGACGTAGGGAAAAACATGGATCTGAAAATCTCATAAGCGTTACTTCCCTTTGAAATACTATTAAGTTCATATTGGGCATGTTGTTGCTTTTTTCAAGATTTTTTTTTTTTTTGTTTCATTTTTTTTTATGTGCATTGTGCATAGAAGTGAGATATGTGGCAGTGTGCATAGAATTGAGATATGTGGCAGTGTGCATAGAATTGAGATATGTATGCAGTGTGTGTAGAATTGAAATATGTGGCAGCGTGCATAGAATTGAAATATGTGGCAGTGTGCATAGAATTGAGATATGTATGCAGTGTGCGTAGAATTGAAATATGTGGCAGTGTGCATAGAATTGAAATATGTGGCAGTGTGCATAGAATTGAGATATGTATGCAGTGTGCGTAGAATTGAAATATGTGGCAGTGTGCATAGAATTGAGATATGTATGCAGTGTGCGTAGAATTGAAATATGTGGCAGCGTGCATAGAATTGAGATATTCGCAATCTAAAAAAAAACAACGTTTTTAAACAAATTCTTTGAGTTGGTCCAATGAATGGAATGAATTGTTGATTTGAGAAGGACAAAGCGCGAGAAAGGAAGAAAAAAAAACCCAACAGAACCAACACACCATCTTATCGTGTAACTCAACGACAACAACAAGAAGAAGATTGTTTTGCCTTGTATCCCAATTCCTAGACAAGAAGTTCTGCTCCTACTGGAGTATGACAGCACGCGTTCACTTATTTTAGCCCTCCATTCTCCCCCCCCCCCCCCGTCTCCAGCTGGATGCTTAGTACCGAGTTGATGAAAGCGAGAGTGACGCGGGGGCCGGGGAAAATGGCGGAAGACTGTTCAGGTAATTACAAATAGGAAGAACTTCAACAACAACAAGAAGAAGATTGTTTTGCCTTGTATCCCAATTCCTAGACAAGAAGTTCTGCTCCTACTGGAGTATGACAGCACGCGTTCACTTATTTTAGCCCTCCATTCCCCCCCCCCCCCCTCGTTTCTAGATGGATGATTAGTACAGAGATGATGAAAGCGCGAGTGACGCGGGGGCCGGGGAAAATGGCGGAAGACTGTTCAGGTAATTACAAATAGGAAGAACTTCAGAGTCCGCCAGGAGAAAACTAGT
Organism: Lymnaea stagnalis; assembly: GCA_964033795.1. Classification (NCBI taxonomy): domain Eukaryota; kingdom Metazoa; phylum Mollusca; class Gastropoda; family Lymnaeidae; genus Lymnaea; species Lymnaea stagnalis. The sequence goes on from CAXITT010000274.1 coordinate 688,785, forward strand.
TTTCATGTCTCCAAAAAAAAAAAAAAACACACACACACACAAAACCTTTCAATACGTTCTTCTGGTTTTAAAAAAAAATATGTTGGGGGGGGGGGTGGCGGGATACGACGCAGTGATGGGACACTGTTCAATAAACCCCCTAACGGGTCCATTCATTCGCTTATACCGGATTTGTTCTTTATGTCAGACTTCCCCATTCTCGCTGTGTCCTTCTGGGAAATTTCTGGGATGGAAATAAGTGAATCCATCTTTAGATTGAAGCCCGATAGGCCGGTCGGCTGTTTGAACCTGCGGAACATTTCTCAGCAGGCGTTCTTTTAAAAAAAAAAAATTATTATTATTTATTTTTATTTGAGCTATTTGAACGAATATAAAACCCGTTGCTTCGTTCGCCACACGTGATTCTCATACTCTTCAACCCAGGCCAGCACCTAGGAAATTCTGGGCCCCAGGCATCTGACAGAGTCCGCGCCCCTTTCGTGTTTCAAACATAAGAATGTAATGTCTTTACATCAGAGCAAACAACTGATTACTACTATCATGCTCATAAAGAACAGGGATTATTTTGGCAGGGCTGTTAAAGCGCATATTTTTTTTTTTTAAAACTCGAAGAAGGGCGGGCACCTATCTAGCGCCATGGTTGCCCAGCCCCCCCCTCCCCCCCCCCCATAAAGAACAGGGATTATTTTGGCAGGGCTGTTAAAGCGCATATTTTTTTTTTTTAAAACTCGAAGAAGGGCGGGCACCTATCTAGCGCCATGGTTGACCAGCCCCCCCCCCGCCCCGCCCCCAAACAACAACCTTAGGTGCAGGCCTGCTTCATCAAAGGCTCGCATAACAAAGACGATGGAGTTACAATTTAATATATTTTTCCCCCTTCAGTTTCGAGGTTACCTGTGATCTGTATATATATATATGTTTGTATATATTATTTTACACATAACCTAGGAAAAGTCTGTAAGGGCTTTTAGTTTAGAATTCTGAGTTGTAGATTTAACCAATTATTGTGTTATTATCCATCATAATTGCCTACATTTGTATATGTTCCTTATTAAACACATAAGAGTATTGTTGGCTGTTTCCCAACCCACCGGAATAATTGCTATTTATATTAAAACAAGTGCGTTTGTTGTTTTTAAATGAAATATGCCCTGCATGCTGTGACATGCCCCGGGACGTCGCGCTGTTGTGATCACGTGATTGAGTGAATACCTTGGAACACAACCAATACCTGCCTTATTACATCATTGCCTCTGCCAGACGCCCTGTCGTTATCCCCCTCTCACTGTTTACATAAATAAATAAATTGAGACCGCGTGTATTTTGAAACAATGTCTAGGTTTGGATGTTTACAATTTTCTATCGTCCTGCTTTCAATCTATCAGTCTTTACTCATCTGTTTCCCTAATGGGCAATTTTTATCCAACAATTTTCGAACTAATTAGAAGCCTCAACATTGCCTCCCTCTCTCTTTCTCACTTTCTCTCTCTCTCTCTCTCTCTCTCTCTCTCTCTCTCTCTCTCGCTACCAGCCTCAGATTGCTCGTGCTCAGCCGTCAAAGCCCGCCCCAAACGTACACATCTTTCAACTCCTGCCACCGACGTCAGTCATAAAAAACTATTATATTAAAGGTGGGCTCCCCTTATCAACCTAAGCACGTTGACAGCCATTCAATCACACACACGCATGCACACACACACACACACATACACCAGCTCCGCCCTGCTCACAGGTGACTCACCAACGAAACAATCATCGCAGTACATCAAAGTTAACTTAATTTAAGCCACGGTACTATCAGCTGGCACTATCAGCTGGTACTATCAGCTGACACTATCAGCTGACACGGTTAGCTGGCACTATCAGCTGGCACTATCAGCTGGCACTATCAGCTGACACTATCAGCTGGCACGGTTAGCTGGCACTATCAGCTGGCACTATTAGCTGGCACTATTAGCTGGCACTATCAGCTGACACTATCAGCTGGCACTATCAGCTGGCACTATCAGCTGGCACTATCAGCTGACACTATCAGCTGACACTATCAGCCGGCACTATCAGCCGACACTATCAGCCGGCACTATCAGCTGGCACTATCAGCTGACACTATTAGCTGGCAATATCAGCCGGCACTATCAACATCTCTATCAGCTGGCACTATCGGCCGACACTATCATGTGGCACTATCAGCCTGTACTATCAGCCGGCACTATCAACTGTCTCTATCATATCAGCTGTACTATCATCATGTCTCTATCATATCAGCTGTACTATCATCTTGCACTATCAGCTGGGATGATCATCGTGCACTATCAGATTGCACTATCAGCTGTCTCCATCAACTGGCCCTATTAGCTGGCACTCGGCGAAACAAATACATAACTGTTTTTATTTGAAACTTCAGCAATTAATTTCTCCACAGTAGATAAAGTAGACGCTGGCAATTTTTTTTTCTTTTAAATATGACACAACCCATTAAATACCTGGGTGTGAAAGTTCGATAGCCAAGTATCGTTATTTATATGGGTTTAAAAAACGCCCCCGATCAATTATGATAAGTGTTGACAGCCTATTGGTGGTGGTGGTGGGGGGGAGGGGGAGGAGGGGGGTCCCGAGAGAGGAGGAAAAAAACAAAAAAACAAGAGGGTTGACAGATATGAACCAGGGCACTGAACACAACAGCGACACAACTCTGCCACCTGTATGAGAAGAGGATCGTGTCTTTCTTACTTTGATGTTAATGATCTCCTCATGACAGTGTGGGAGCATGCACGTACTGGTCGCTGTCACGTACCCAACCCCCGCCTCAAAACCTACACACACACACACACAGACACAGACACACACACAGATACACACACACACAGAGAGACACACGGACACACACACACACAGACACACACACGGACACACACACACACACAGTTGAAAGCTCCAAATATATGGCTAATGGGGAACCAATTTAAAGGCATTTGTTGTTCTGATTGGTAACAGTTTCTTATGGGCTATGCAATCGGTGCTCGGGTTGTTTAACGGCCCCGCACGGCGAGTCAGATTATGTTCCTTCATAATTGGTTTTTTCCAACAAATTTCATTTACTTTTTTTTTTTTTTAAATATAACGTTGTTACTGTATATGCGTTGTTCCATCGTGTGTTGCCCGCGCCCACACTTTACTGGAATATGAAATGATGACCCAAGCTTACTTCAAGCTTGGAGGGACCTGTTGTAGAAGGAATGAAACCCTTCAAGCTTGGAGGGACCTGTTGTAGAAGGAATGAAACCCTTCAAGCTTGGAGGGACCTGTTGTAGAAGGAATGAAACCCTTCAAGCTTGGAGGGACCTGTTGTACAAGGAATGAAACCCTTCAAGCTTGGAGGGACCTGTTGTACAAGGAATGAAACCCTTCAAGCTTGGAGGGACCTGTTGTACAAGGAATGAAACCCTTCAAGCTTGGAGGGACCTGTTGTAGAAGGAATGAAACCCTTCAAGCTTGGAGGGACCTGTTGTAGAAGGAATGAAACCCTTCAAGCTTGGAGGGACCTGTTGTACAAGGAATGAAACCCTTCAAGCTTGGAGGGACCTGTTGTACAAGGAATGAAACCCTTCAAGCTTGGAGGGACCTGTTGTACAAGGAATGAAACCCTTCAAGCTTGGAGGGACCTGTTGTAGAAGGAATGAAACCCTTCAAGCTTGGAGGGACCTGTTGTAGAAGGAATGAAACCCTTCAAGCTTGGAGGGACCTGTTGTAGAAGGAATGAAACCCTGGGTAAGGGAATTGGAAGCCACGCGCAAGTGCTTAAGACAGGATGGATGAGACGAGTCTATTTTACCAAGACAGTGGTTCTCAATCCGTGTGTCATTTCAACAAACAAAAAAATTGTTTAAAAAAAATCTCATCGCTAAAGCTGGGGTACAAGAAGCGGTGAAATAGTGTGTGATAGTGTGTACGAGTGTGTACTATTGTGTACCCGTGTGTACCAGTGGGTAGTAATGACATAAAACACTACTGGTGGAAGCTCATTTACGATGCAGTGTCAGATACCCATGCCTCTCGTTGTGAAGGAAAAACAATTCCTAAAAGATGTAGGACGATCACGAAGCATTGCGCCAAACGTTGTTGTCATTGCAAGCACGGCACTGACACACCTGATGATGATTGCACTGACATGCAAACTGACGACTGACACACCTGATGATGATTGCACTGACATGCAAACCGACGACTGACACACCTGATGATGATTGCACTGACATACAAACCGACGACTGACACACCTGATGATGATTGCACTGACATACAAACCGACGACTGACACACCTGATGATGATTGCACTGACATGCAAACCGACGACTGACAAACCTGATGATGATTGCATTGACATGCAAACTGACGACTGACACACCTGATGATGATTGCATTGACATGCAAACCGACGGTCCAACTAAAATATTTGATGTAAAGTTTTAGATAACACCTGGCAGATCAGACGAAAATAGTACTGACGCTGAAGATTATACCGACACTGACGCAAACGATGCCAATTGCATGGGCGTATTCGACGACAATCCCCAAAAGGCACGATTACAGCGCTGATAAGGTAATGCATAATGAAAGTGGAAGATTATATACAGTATAACGCTGACAGACACCGTGATTGTGACTCAGACTTAAACTATTATTAGAGCAATGATATAGAAGAGACGTGTCGATACCAGCCATACGTGTAGCTCTGGACCAATGATATAGAAGAGACGTGTCGATACCAGCCATACGTGTAGCTCTGGACCAATGATATAGAAGAGACGTGTCGATACCAGCCATACGTGTAGCTCTGGACCAATGATATAGAAGAGACGTGTCGATACCAGCCATACGTGTAGCTCTGGACCAATGATATAGAAGAGACGTGTCGATACCAGCCATACGTGTAGCTCTGGACCAATGATATAGAAGAGACGTGTCGATACCAGCCATACGTGTAGCTCTGGACCAATGATATAGAAGAGACGTGTCGATACCAGCCATACGTGTAGCTCTGGACCAATGATATAGAAGAGACGTGTCGATACCAGCCATACGTGTAGCTCTGGACCAATGACATAGAAGAGACGTGTCGATACCAGGCATACGTGTAGCTCTGGACCAATGATATAGAAGAGACTTGTCGACCAATGATATAGAAGGCACGTGTCGATGCCAACCATACATGTAGCTCTGGACCAATGATATAGAAGAGACGTGTCGACCAATGATATAGAAGGCACGTGTCGATGCCAACCATACATGTAGCTCTGGACCAATGATATAGAAGAGACGTGTCGACCAATGATATAGAAGGCACGTGTCGATACCAGCCATACGTGTAGCTCTGGACTAATGATATAGAAGAGACGTGTCGATACCAGCCATACGTGTAGCTCTGGACCAATGACATAGAAGAGACGTGTCGACCAATGATATAGAAGGCACGTTTCGATACCAGCCATACATGTAGCTCTGGACCAATGATATAGAAGGCACGTGTCGATGCCAACCAAACATGTAGCTCTGGACCAATGATATAGAAGAGACGTGTCGACCAATGATATAGAAGAGACGTGTCGATACCAGCCATACATGTAGCTCTTGACCAATGATATAGAAGAGACTTGTCGATGCCAGCCCTAAAGGTATTTCTATTGCTGACAACCCACAGCTGATATCTATCCAAAATATCTCCCAGCCATATTGGCCACGATATAAGAAACGCAATGCCCGGAGACGCTCTCGTTACAAGATTATATCCTAAGTGATAGCGTCAAACATGAGACGGGCTTTTAATAATCACGGAAGTTGATAACAACGGCCTCTCCACTTCGAACAAACACACCAGGTCGGACAACGACTATCACTGAAACATCATACCCTTATCGCACTGACCAGTGTCCAACACTGCGTTGGGGATTAACAACTTCATACACCTGCCCCCCAATCCCCCTCCACCTACCCCTTCAATCCCCCGGGTTCCGGCACGAGTGAGATAACATAGAAACGAGAGATGGGGGGCATTGATCTCCCAGAACCGGGGAAGCCGGCTAAGTATTCCCCCCGGGGCGGGGGCTGAAAAACGAAGGGGAGGGTCTCCTCTATTCGACACCCAAAACTCACATTAGCATCGTACTGTTAGCACGGACCGGGAACCGGCGGGGTTGGACGGGGGGGGGGGGGGGGGGGGGGGNGATGGCTCTTTCGAGATGTGGCGACTTTGAAAAATGATGAGGCATTATCTGCGGCGGCGGTCGCATTTGAAGACAGTCGGCAAGTTTTGCCTGTGTGTGTGGGGAAATGATCTTGCGAGTTGGATGTGTGGATAACCCGTCAGTTCATGAAATACAGGACATGGTTAAAAAAAAAAAAAAAAAAATTCACCATGCATACTAGGAAAAGCTCAACAGTATTACAGCGGAGGATAACATTGTTCCAAGGTCGCGGCGGACGAACGAAATGTTTCTATTTCTGTTTGACATTCCGTAAATTAGTTGTTGTTTTTTCTTTAGTCTTTGCGCCCCCCCCCCCTCGTGTTTCTATAACGTTTAGATGCCTTAAATGATTTTCCTTCTATTATTAATTTGTTGTCAGAAATATCATTCTTAAAAAGCACACTAGCAGATGTGGCTTCGAGGAAACGAAAAGCCAATTCCACTTAGAGCATCGTTCCCCACATGGTCATCCGCGGTCCGAGAGCCTTAGGTTACTGGTCCGAACAACAGGAATATGTATGGTCAAATAAAATGTAATTAATAAGCCTGGCACTGGTCACATGGGCGATTTCGAAACGTGTCCACCGGTCCTACAAAACTTCTCAATTTTGGGAGACGCTGACTTTGGCAATTTGAAACTTACGGCATGTAATGAAACACTTTAAAAGACATTCCTTCAAAGACATGCTCCCAAAGACACGCCCTCAAAGACATGCTCTCAAAGACAGGCATCAAAGACAAGCATCAAAGACAGGCATCAAAGACATGCTCTCAAAGACATGCTCCCAAAGACATGCCTTCAAAGACATGCTCCCAAAGACATGCCCTCAAAGACATGCTCTCAAAGACAGGCATCAAAGACAGGCTCTCAAAACATGCTCTTAAAGACATGCCCTCAAAGACATGCCCTCAAAGACATGCCTTCAAAGACATGCCTTCAAAGACATGCTCTCAAAGACATGCCCTCAAAGACATTCCCTCAAAGACATGCTCTCAAAGACAGTCTCTCAAAGACATGCCCTCAAAGACATTTTTACAGTACACTTGCGTCGTGGTATCTGCAGGCCACATGTGTTGGGGTCTCTGCATAGAACATGTGTCGGGGTATCTGCAGGCCACATGTGAAAACTAACTCGAACTTAAGAGGCTATAAATTAAAGGTACTACTATCTAACGCAACAGTTCAACAGAGCCGATAATAAGGATACAATTTACTAACGAAACATTTCGTAATTCAACTTCCGGCAATAACAATGGCAAACACTTAAGTTTTTAACTAGTTTCTATTTCTTATAATTTCATTTTCATTTGTCCCGTCTGCTGAGGAAGGCTCTAAGCCGAAACGCTCGTCTCTTACCGTCCCGTCTTTCGATTCAAGCTTACACATACCTTGTTCCACTATTTCCTTCACACAGCTGTAAAACTGCCCTTTATTTATGTTTCGAATCATTTCAACACGTAGAGCTCAAAACAAAGTACCGAATCATTTCAACACGTAGAGCTCAAAACAAAGTACCAAATCATTTCAACACGTAGAGCTCAAAACAAAGTACCGAATCATTTCAACACGTAGAGCTCAAAACAAAGTACCGTATCATTTCAACACGTAGAGCTCAAAACAAAGTACCGAATCATTTCAACACGTAGAGCTCAAAACAAAGTACCGAATCATTTCAACACGTAGAGCTCAAAACAAAAGTACCAAATCATTTCAACACGTTGAGCTCACAACAAAGTACAGAATCATTTCAACACGTAGAGCTCAAAACAAAGTACCGAATCATTTCAACACGTAGAGCTCACAACAAAGTACTGTCTCAAAAGTGCCAAGCGTCATTTAAATCATAGTACAGGGGCACTTAAAACTTTTTTAATCAGGGGGGCGCTACTAGCCCCTCAGGACTTCGGTGCCTGTTCACTTGCTTTCCCTCAGGCATTTGGGGGCCGAACTTAAGTGTGTTTTGTGTTTTTTGTTTTTAAACTATGAACAAATCCATATTCACACTGCACATATCTTATTTGAAGTGCACAAGAAATAAGATAAAACGAAAAGAACAATAAGATGTTTAAAATGAAGAAAAGTTAAAAATCAACATAAATCTATTGATATTTTAATGGGAAGCCTTGACCTGCTTTCGCCTGGCTCCATGTTTGCCACTGCTGCCCGGGTACCGCCCGTATGGCGGCATGGCGGACCAAGGACACCTTCCTGGCGGATCCGGCCCGCGGGGCCGTAGTTTTGAGGACCACTCGTATCGTAAGAACACTGTTTACCCCTTGGAATCCTTGGAGGAAAGTCTTGAGATGAACTCCAGTTTCCGGGTCTGTTTATGATTCCGTCTATCCAAACATAAACATCTCACAGGGGAGAGCAGCGGTCGATAACCCTGGTGGGTGCATACTTGGGGCCAGAAATAAAGGCTCCAGAACTTCATATTAGATCTCTAGCTTTGATCTTGTAGAGGGTGGCAACAATACCTATGGCGATCATTATGGACTGGAAACAATAATTGTGCTGATCATCGTGAAATGTCAACAATAATTGTGCTGATCATCGTGAAATGTCAACAATAATTGTGCTGATCATCGTGAAATGTCAACAATAATTGTGCTGTTCATCGTGAAATGTCAACAATAATTGTGCTGATTATCGTGAAATGTCAACAATAATTGTGCTGATCATCGTGAAATGTCAACAATAATTGTGCGGGTCATATTGTTATGTCAACAATAATTGTGCGGATCAGATTGTTATGTCAACAATAATTGTGCGGATCATCGTGAAATGTCAACAATAATTGTGCTGATCATCGTGAAATGTCAACAATAATTGTGCTGATCATCGTGAAATGTCAACAATAATTGTGCTGATCATCGTGAAATGTCAACAATAATTGTGCGGATCAGATTGTTATGTCAACAATAATTGTGCGGATCATCATGTGACGATGTAATGGTAACAACAATTCAGGGGATCATCATGCAATGACAACACCAGCTGAAGAGAATCTAACGCCATAATACACAATCTGAAACAACTTCCCGGACCAGGCACCGACAGGACTGAAACTACTTCCCCGACCAGGCACCGACAGGAAACCAGCGTAGAAACCGTACAAAAATGAATCCTAAAGCAGGTGCAAGACTCAATCAGCGTAAAACTATAAAAAGCGATCCTCAACGTGTTTCCTGTAGCTACACTGTGCACATCTGTACCCACCTTCCCCACAAAACTCCCATAGTCCCATTCTGTATTCGCGAGGGTGTAACGATCTGCTCAAAAGTTTCCCATTCCGCCCAACCCACCCCCTCCCACCCCTAATCTTCCTCTCATCATTGTCACGTGTAGGCGGGCACATGACGAGGCTTTGAGAACCTGTGTACCTATTTATACCGTGTTGACTATGCCACGGTGGGAAACGGACCCGTAGACTGGGGCGCTGTGAGATGCTGATAAGACAGTGAAAGGGGGAGGTTTGAAAAAAATAAATAAACAAAAAACAAAGAACACACACAAAAAACACACAAAAAACACACAAAAAAACACACAAAAAACACACAAAAAAACACACAAAAAACACACACAAAAACACACAAAAAACACACCAAAAAACACACAAAAAACACACAAAAAACACACAAAAAAAACACACAAAAAACACACAAAAAACACACAAAAAACCACACCAATATAACTAGAAATGTTAAAGAAATATTCATGATCAAAGACAAGACTTTTGCAATCCACGGCCATTTCAGCCTCAGTCGGATTTATGTGACATTCTTTTCTCATTTTTTTTTTTACTCCAGTTAAAATCATAATTAGAAGTAAGTCAAGAAAATTGTAATTACAAATTTCATATGTGATCACGACAAGTAAAGACAAAACAAAACCTAACCGACAACACATGCAAGAATTATTATGTCGCCGCGGAGACGCTGAAGTAGAACTGTTGTCTAGCTTCGTCAGTTCGTATCACCCATGAAGTACATCATGTTTACGTTAGGGGACCAAGATAACGGGCACCCTGGTCCACATCTTGTAGGTACACCAATAAGGGCCGCTGGCCGTAACCGAATCACTCCACATGTGATGTCCTCTAGGGAGGCCGGAGTTCTTTTACTCTCTATCGTTAAACATTTCCTGCACATAATATATTTTGTCGTCGCTGAACTGGTGTGCTGTCGTGGTACTTATTCCCAAGTACATCTAACACTGTTCCCAAGTACATCTAACACTGTTCCCAAGTACACCAGCCATCATTCCCAAGCACAGCAAGTACTGCTCCCTAGTACAGTGAGCACTATTCCCATAACAATCATTTTTTTCCAAAGTACAGCAAGCACACTTCCCAAGTACAGCAAGTGCTATTCCCCACTACAGGAAGCCCCAGCCTTTCTGACACAACGCGTTACAACACAAGGCAGCTACTATATTTATTATCAATGCATAACGTGGTATCTATTTAAAACCAAGACCAGCTAAAACAGCATCAGGGCGGTGGCTTCTGCCTGGTATCAGGGCGGTGGCTTCTGCCTGGTATCAGGGCGGTGGCTTCTGCCTGGTATCAGGGCGGTGGCTTCTGCCTGGTATCAGGGCGGTGGCTTCTGCCTGGTATTTGATCACAGTGCAGAGAACAACGGCTACTTGTGGCTGGTACACACACACAAAAAATCACCCCTAGAGCAGCAAATCAGATCTCCCCACAGCCAATCAGATTGGAATACGTAGACGTCTATAAAAAGCGACAAGGAGAACAGCCGGATACAGATGTGCGGTAAAAAAGAATACAGAGATAATAGCTGGGTGTAGCTGGAAGGTAGACAAAGAGAACATAAATGAATAGTTCTCAATAAATATTGCTTGGTGCGTTGCTGGGACCTTATCGAGACTAAGAGACATTTTCCCCATTTATAAATTAACTGTATGCTCATGGCCATCGCCAGAGTTTATCAAGTATCTGTATTTTGATGACAAAATTGCATTATCGGGGTGTTGCACGTGTCACGCTTGCAACATTAGATTGGGAGGGTGGGGGTGGCAGGGAGACGACAAACTACGGCCCGCGGGCCAAATCCGACCCACCGTGTCTGTTTGCACGACCTACGAGCAATGCATTATTTTATATTTTAATTTCTTATTTAAAAAAAGTTAAGTGCGCTCTATATTGGAACAGTACATATCGCTCCTGTTGCTCAGCATTGGCCCGCTGCTTGCCGGGCCTCTGTTGCTCAGCATTGGCCCGCTGCTTGCCGGGCCTCTGTTGCTTAGCATTGGCCCGCTGCTTGCCGGGCCTCTGTTGCTTAGCATTGGCCCGCTGCTTGCCGGGCCTCTGTTGCTTAGCATTGGCCCGCTGCTTGCCGGGCCTCTGTTGCTTAGCATTGGCCCGCTGCTTGCTGGGGCTCTGTTGCTACGCCGAGAAGGTTTTTGGGAACGTTTTTTTCTTATATTTAAAAACTATTCCCTCGGACACATATTCTTCGACTGATGTCTTTACAGTACTTTACAGCAATCCCCTCCTTTAACCTACAGCAGCAAGTGATATTTTCAAGAAGACCAAAGCCCGTCCAACGTCTAGAGACGTCAACAATATTTGACTAAATAAGCAACTCGTGAGGTTGGGTATGTAGGCTACAAGGGTGTGCTTCCGCAAATCTCATGTCCACCTGCTTCTAAGAGTCTCTCTACCTCCTCTCTAAAATTAACACTTTCTTTGGTCAAGGCAGTGGCGTAGGCAGATGGGTGCGAAAGGGGTGGGGGGGGGGGCGGTTAGCCCGGTCGGCATTTTTTTTCCTTATATGGGCAGGCGTTATTTTCGGCCAACTGCAGACTTCTTTCTTTAAAGTGGGTGGAAACTTCTCGTCCCACCCGGGGAGCAGTAACCCTAGCTATGACAGGGGGGTCAAGGTATCATAAATGTAACCCTAGCTATGACAGGGGGGTCAACGTATCATAAATGATCCAAAATGCGACATTTAAAATATCCAATAGTCGAGAAAGACGGAGAACGCGCCGAATTTGTGTAACGCAATAGAAAAATTAATGATTCATTTGAGCCGTATAAAATGTTGATTACAAAGGGAGGCAACTGATGCGCAAAAGATCTGAGAATCGTGTGGTACAAGGATCCAATTTTATATCTCAAATATGGTTTCATGCACAATGAGGTGGGTCAGGGGGAAAAAAAAAGGGGGGGGGGGGGGGAGCTAAAATTGTGATCGCGACTGTGCCATGAAGTGGAAAATTAGGCAGAATGGGTGTGGCAGAACCTTGAAATCGATGTGAATATTTCTCCACCTTCAAATAAATGGTCGAAAAATAAAATAAACTGCTAAAAATAACACAATGACACTTACTTTGGTTTGTTGAATGTTTTCAAGAAAATAAATTGGCATGAAGGCTGTATTAATGTCATTTAGTGGCCTGTACGAGTGCCCTTTAGTGGCCTGTAGGAGTGTCCTTTAGTGGCCATTAGGGGTGTCCTTTTGTGGTCTGTGGGAGTGTCTTTAAGTAACCTGTAGGAATGTCCATTAGCGACCTGTAGGGGTGTCCTTTAGTGACCTATGGGAGTGTCCTTTAGTGACCTGTGGGAGTGTCCATTAGTGACCTGTATGAGTGTCCTTTAGTAACCTGTAGGAGTGTCCTTTAGTGACCTGTAGGAGTGTCCTTTAGTGACCTGTGGGAGTGTCCATTAGTGACCTGTAGGAGTGTCCTTAAGTGACCTGTAGGAGTGTCCTTTAGTGACCTGTAGGAGTGTCCTTTAGTGACCTGTAGGAGTGTTCTTTAGTGACCTGTAGGAGTGTTCTTTAGTGACCTGTAGGAGTGTCCTTCAGTGATATGTAGGAGTGTCCTTTAGTGACCTGTAGGAGTGTCCTTTAGTGACCTGTAGGAGTGTCCTTTAGTGACCTGTAGGGGTGTCCTTTAGTGACCTATGGGAGTGTCCTTTAGTGGTCTGTGGGAGTGTCTTTAAGTAACCTGTAGGAATGTCCTTAAGTGACCTGTAGGAGTGTCCTTCAGTGATATGTAGGAGTGTCCTTCAGTGATATGTAGGAGTGTCCTTAAGTGACCTGTAGGAGTGTCCTTTAGTGACCTGTAGGAGTGTCCTTTAGTGACCTGTAGGAGTGTCCTTTAGTGACCTGTAGGAGTGTCCTTTAGTGACCTGTAGGAGTGTTCTTTAGTGACCTGTAGGAGTGTCCATCAGTGATATGTAGGAGTGTCCTTTAGTACCTGTAGGAGTGTCCTTTAGTGACCTGTGGGAATGTCCTTTAGTGACCTGTGGGTGTGTCCTTAAGTGACGTATTGAAAAGGACATGTAGGAGTGCCTCCTACTGACCGTAGGAGTGCCTCCTACTGACCTATAGAAATTGACCTGAAGGAATGTACTTAATAGAATAGGAGCCGTAGCAGTGTCCTATAGTGACCTATAGAATAGGTCCTGTAGGAGTGTCCTGTAGTGACTGTTAGAATAGATGTATCCACAACCTTGGTCTTAGATTGGTTGATGTCTTTCTTTTTGCAGTGGCGTAGTTATTTGAAGTGCCACCCCAGTCGAACCCTCCCCCCCCCAATCTTCAGTTGGCAGAAAATCCCACCCCTCCATATAAAGAAAAGAGCGCCCGCCCCACACCCTTCTCCAACGCCACTCGTCGAAGCGTGCTCCGTTATCCCCCCCCCCTTTTTTCCCCATGTCACTATATCACGGAACCTTTGGCTAAGCAAGTTACCCAGCAAGATTGCTGGATTATAACTGGACTGTTTGAATATGAAAGGCTGTATTTCCCATTTCTCCTGCCATCATACGACCGAATGATCTGTCACTTCTAATATCATTAATGTTTTCTACGAAAGTATGAAAAAAAAAAGTCCATTTGGCCTCATCACTATTCAGCTTTTAATTAAATGCAACAATTATGGGAGTGCGGGTATCTGGAGTCACGTTACGTGTTGATCGGGGAAGGAGCACTGTATGAAATAAATCTCCTTTCTTTATTTTAATGCTAAAATTCGAGATATTGANAACCCAAAAAAAAAAAAAATCTCCTCTGAGGGTCAGAATCTCCACATGTGACCGGGTTATCTTGCCCGACCACTTAGTCATCGGCCGAACCATCGTCGTCGTCGTCGTCGTCGTCGGATGCATGATTAAACATCCGGCCTAATGGTACGAGGTCCGTCTCGTACACAGAGATCGTGCCCCCCTGTGCCCTTACCGCCGTCCTCGTGGGAACTCCAAACAATTAAACCCGATATTCTGATCAATCTCCGGCTTACGGCATGATAGTTTCAAACCCGATTTACGGCCGATTTGCATCTCTGAGATTCGAAACACATCACAACCGTTATCGGGTGACGTCCCGGCAATTCCATAGACGCGTTTTATTCTGCCGCTAGATCTATCTACACAGACTTGCAACTTTTATTTCAAAATCTATTCTGGAAGCATTAGAACCAAAGCATGTTGTCTAATATTGATTTCAAAAGCAATCAAACGTGAACGCGTTTGTAAACATTGATTCTTGAAACTCGTGCTCTGCAGATCGGTAATATATAGATATATAGATATAGATAGATAGATATATAGATATATAGATATATATATATATATATTGGCATAAAATTCACATTAATGTTAAGAGCCCGATAATTGTAACGAAAATTCGATATCACGATGTTGGAGCCGGTGTTAAAACAAAAAAAGTTATTCTTGTAGGTGGAGAAGAATATATAGTAAACCAAAAAAGCAACAATAAAAACAAAAAAAAACTACCAAGAAAAACAATAAGTCGGTTAGTTATGTAAATAAGGGGTAGATCAATACAAATTTATTTCATTCTGTGTGATACATTTAAAAAAAGAAATAAACCACAGCAGTGAAATGAGGATCGTCTAGGGGCAGCGGTTCTCGCACACTTAGCATGTGCAGCCCCCTTTTCGAGACTATATCTTGTGCCTTAACAAGCTTTAACACAGATACCTTTTTTTTTTTTTTTAATTCATTTTTTTTTTTTTTTTAACAACAAAATTTTTAAA
>CAXITT010000274.1:726105-761955 GCA_964033795.1 Lymnaea stagnalis
GGGGGGGGGGGGGGGGTCCCATAAAATAGATCGATGTCGTAACTTGAAAATTCAAATACCTACTGTATACCCAGATGTACCTAACTTATGGAATAAAGGGTTCCAATAAAATCATTTGAGTAAAGGGTTGGGGAAGGGCGTAGAAATCGGAAGATCCATACATTTTACCACACAAAAAACAAGTTGTTTATGGATCAGTCATCCTCATAACAAGCAGCCTTAAGTAAGTAATCAATCAATCAATCAATCATCATAATCAGCAGCAAAAGAAACTTTCGGCCGCTACGGAATAAAAACGAAATGGCATGTAGCATTTAACTATATTTAACAGGGGGCGCCCAAACGCATTACAGGGGCGCGACCTAATGCCCGAATCTTGCAACACGTGCTGGTTCTAAGCGCACCCCAATTATGGGACAGGCAAAATTAACTATATGTTGACTTGCTGGGTCCTTGACATGTCCACCTCTGGCAGTTTGTGATATCTAGAACCAGGGCGCGTTGTCGTCTAACGTAGAAAAGTCATGATGCGACCAAGTCACAAACATTTTGTTGGTAACAAAAAAAATGACACAATTACAGTACTTGAATGTAATACCGTGTAGAGCTAACGGTTCTCTTTCTTTCAGTAGGTATCCAAGGGGAATGAGTGGGTGAGTCGATGGCTGCAATTACATTGCCGATTAGGGTGATTTGATTCACTTGTTGCTTGTTAGTTGTTTTTTAGGGGGGGGGGGGCGGTAGGAGACGCGTGTTGGGGGCAGGGTGTAAAGACATATTTTTTTAAGTTGTTACATTAAAAGAATATAAAAAATAACAACACAGTTGACCCAAACCTGGGGACGCCTCTGGTGATCTCATACGAGATCTAAATGAATTGTGAAAGCTGATGTTTCTCTACCATGCTTGTTTCTGAGACTCTAAACGGTGGTCAGTCTGCTTCTGTTGTCATTCTGCTATTGCATTTGTTTAGGTCGCTTGTCGTGCAAGCCACAATAATGTCAACCGCTCATCTGTTCATCACATGTATGTATTTGTAGGTAGCTATAATAAAGCCTAAAGGAAACACTAATGGCATACAAGATTCTTTAATTCTTTTTTTCCTTTATTGATTTAGTTTTAAAATAGAAAGAGGCGGGGGAATACACAAAATAAAGAACGTGACAAATTTAACTAATGTGACTAATGTGACTAATGTGACTAATGTAACTAATGTGACTAATGTGACTAATGTGACTAATGTGACTAATGTGACTAATGTGACTAAACTACTGACTTGATTAATTGAAATCAAACGATTATGTGAGATCACCTGCCTTTTAGGAGCCCAAACCAAACGGTAGGAGGTTAGACCAACTATAGAAGGTTAAACCAAACGGTAGGAGGTTAGGCCGACTATAGAAGGTTAAACCCAACGGTAGGAGGTTAGACCAACTATTGAAGGTTAAACCAAACGGTAGGAGGTTAGACCAACTATAGAAGGTTAAACCAAACGATAGGAGGTTAGACCAACTATAGAAGGCTAAACCAAACGGTAGGAGGTTAGAACAAACGGTAGGAGGTTAACCCAAATGGTGGGAGGTTAAACCAAACGGTGGGCGGTTAAACCAAACGGTGGGCGGTTAAACCAAACGTTGGGAGTTAAACGGTTGTAGGTTAAGTTAGAGGTTGGGGTTAAACTAAACGATTGTGGGTGGAGTTTGAAGTAAACGGTTGTAGGTTAGACTAAACGGTAGGGGATTGAGCTAAACGATTACAGGTTCTATTTAAGGGTCTTAACCAAACTGCATGGCGCTAAACTAAATGGCAGGAAGTTAAACTAAATAATAAATAAGACCATCAACGAAAATGCTGTTTTCTTTTAACCTAAGACAATGCGCTTCAAAGGGAAATATTTACGAACAGCAACTCGGAAATTAAAAGCAGCTTCTCTCGCCCTTCGCAAGACACAATGACGTCAGTTTGCCTTTCAAATTGAGAATTTTAAAAGCTGGCTAATTTTTCAATTATATAAACACAAAGACGAAGAGATTAGCAGGCAAGTCCGGTTTGTGTTCACGCCACATGGCGTTCATGTATTGTGCTAAAAAAATGAAGTCTCAGTTGAGAATAAATAAGTCTCTTCTCAAATGTTGTCACATTAAAAAGGAAGTTGTTAAAAAAAAAAAAGTTATGAAATAATGAATTGTTTATCATGCTGAGTTAAGAATTTAAAGGAATAATGTCACACTGTTTTTACAAGACATTAAAGTCTGTCGTTGATTGCAGACTTAATTTTCGTTTTAAACAGTATCTGTAAAAGGGTAGTAGGAGCAGATCAAAGCAAAATATGCTGTAAACATTTGAAAAACACACTCAAGAACTAAAATAATTCAGATGGGTTTTTTTGTATCACACACAAAAAATGTAATTTCTAAACCCTTCAAAAATACAGTGTTTTATATTTGACCTAGTTTTAACAAGGCAGTAGAGACTTAGGGACACTAACCAGGGAAAGACACTAACCATGGGCAGACACTAACCAGGGAAAGACACTAACCAGCGAAATACACTAACCATGGGCAGACACTAACCAGGGAAAGAAACTAACCATGGACAGACACTAACCAGGGAAAGACACTAGCCATGGGCAGACACTAACCAGGGAAAGACAGTAACCATAGGCAGACACTAACCAGGGAAAGACACTAGCCATGGGCAGACACTAACCAGGGAAAGACACTAACCATGGGCAGACACTAACCAGGGAAAGACTAGCCAGGGGCAGTGAGGCCAATTAATGAGATAATAAAGTTCATCCCTAGCTGGGGCCAGATTAAGAAATTGGAAACAATGGATATAACTTGGTTCCTTTCTAATACTTCTGCAGAACTATTACAGAGAAACCCAAAACAATGTCTTTGGGGAGGCCCTAATTTTGAATTTTTTTTTTTAGATGGACAAAAATATATGTACTTGGATGGCTTAAAATGTATGCACTTGGATGGCCCAAAATGTATGGACATGGATGGCCCAAAATGTATGGACATGGATGGCCCAAAATGTATGCACTTGGATGGCCCAAAATGTATGTACTTGGATGGCAAAAAATGTATGCACTTGGATGGCCCAAATGTATGCACTTGGATGGCCAAAATGTATGTAGTTGGATGGCCCAAAATGTATGGACATGGATGACCCAAAATGTATGGACATGGATGGCCCAAAATGTATGCACTTGGATGGCCCAAAATGTATGCACTTGGATGGCCTAAAATGTATGTACTTGGATGGCCTAAAATGTATGCACTTGGATGGCCTGAAATGTATGCACTTGGATGGTCCAAAATGTATGGACATGGATGGCCTGAAATGTATGCACTTGGATGGCCAAAATGTATGTACTTGGATGGCCCAAAATGTATGTACATGGATGGCCAAAATGTATGTACTTGGATGGCCAAAATGTATGCTCTTGGATGGCCTAAAATGTATGCACTTGGATGGCCCAAAATGTATGCACTTGGATGGCCTAAAATGTATGCACTTGGATGGCCTAAAATGTATGCACTTGGATGGCCTAAAATGTATGTACTTGAATGGCCTAAAATGTATGCACTTGGATGGCCTAAAATGTATGCACTTGGATGGCCCAAAATGTATGGACTTGGATGGCCTGAAATGTATGTACTTGGATGGCCTAAAATGTATGCACTTGGATGGCCAAAATGTATGTACTTGGATGGCCCAAAATGTATGGACATGGATGGCCTGAAATGTATGCACTTGGATGGCCAAAATGTATGTACTTGGATGGCCCAAAATGTATGGACATGGATGGCCTGAAATGTATGCACTTGGATGGCCAAAATATATGTACTTGGATGGCCCAAAATGTATGTACTTGGATGGCCAAAATGTATGCTCTTGGATGGCCTAAAATGTATGCACTTGGATGGCCCAAAATGTATGCACTTGGATGGCCTAAAATGTATGCACTTGGATGGCCTAAAATGTATGCACTTGGATGGCCTAAAATGTATGCACTTGGATGGCCCAAAATGTATGCACTTGGATGGCCTAAAATGTATGCACTTGGATGGCCTAAAATGTATGCACTTGGATGGCCTAAAATGTATGCACTTGGATGGCCTAAAATGTATGTACTTGGATGGCCTAAAATGTATGCACTTGGATGGCCTAAAATGTATGCACTTGGATGGCCCAAAATGTATGTACTTGGATGGCCAAAATGTATGTACTTGGATGGCCCAAAATGTATGTACTTGGATGGCCAAAATGTATGTACTTGGATGGCCCAAAATGTATGTGCTTGGGATAGCCAAATATTCTTTGCATGGGTTGGTTAAATAAATTTTTTCTTGGGGTGCTAGAAAGTTTTTTACCCATTCATGTCTCCCTTATGTGTTTTAAATAACATGCTTGACTTATCAGCAGTAGGCTTAAACTATAGGTCAAATAAGAACAAAATGGATCTCAAACAGTTAAAAAAAACAGTTTTCACATGGCATTGCTATAACTGCTTTTCTTGAGGTCAAGATGAAACAAAGTCTGGGGTTCTGAAAAAAGGGGAAGTTGGCCGAAGGGTGAGAGCAAGAAGAGTTATGAAATAAATGGCACTCACATTCGTCTCTGAACCTTGGCTCTGCGTTGGGCCCACAGCGTGCAAACGTGCGGATGAGTTCCACATGGACGGCATGCTGGTCTCTGTATATGGGCTCGTCAAAAAACATTTGAAGCTGCATGTAGACTCTGTCCAGAACCTGGGCCATAAATATAAGGGCTGTCATAATACTGACACAAGCATAACTGAATATTTGAATCGGCAAAAGTATGTATTTAGCAAATATATGAATTCAGAAAAAATTTGAATTTAGCAAAGATATGAATTCAGCAAAGATATGAACTCAGCAAAGATAGGCCAAGAACATTCACGACAAGAGTTTAAGGAACATTGTTAAGTTTCTCTCAAAACATTTAACTGAAAACAATTTTTTTTTTTATAGTTGAATAATCAATTGTATATTTCAGAGATTATTAGCTGTTTTGCTCAAAGAGGTAAAAGGATAAAGATAATGCCAAAATATTATTTTTTATCAAGTTTCTCCAAAGAATCAAATACTATAATTTGTCTTAGAGAGTCTTCTTTGTATCATTTAAGACTTATTTTAGATCACTACTGTTTTGTTAGGGTTTTTTTTCTTCTGATAATCACAAATACTGACAGAATTACACATTCTACGAGTGTTATGCACACACTTTCCTAATATTAAAACAAATTGAATTGTCAGCATGCACCCTCCAGAGAATTAACTATCCAAAATGGCTTGTGGGCAGCTTGGGGAGAGCCCAAGGTGAAGTCAAAAGCCTAGCAAAATATGCAACAGTCTTGTGCCCAAAGCAGCATCATTACATAATGACAACTACTGTCTTCTCTGTAACTTTTCTTCATCTACTAAAGTGGCTTTGGTCCTCCTCTTGTCACAGCAGGGAGCCCACACCATGTGGATAACCTCAGATCTGGGTCTCTTCTTTACAAAACCTGAACATTTTTATAAGGCCCAACAATACCTGACGCTTCAGTTTTACAGACTCACAGCAGATGAAATGACCTGATAATTTTAGATTGCCATTCTTCATCTCAATGAAGAACTCCCAGAATTTGCTAAAAACTCTGCACTTTACATAAATATAATTTTAAACCAAGTTTTCTTACCTCACGTATTGTTATGTTCTCTATAATGACTCCAAGAGATGGAATGGTTGCAATACGAACAGATCTGAAACATAACATCAGGTGAGGCACATTTAAAGATGATAATATCAAATTATATGATAGCTTACATTTTAGTAACTGAATATAAACCAGAAGTCTAGATCCCTTATCAAATAATTTGCCATCATGTAAGCTAAATAAAAGTGTTACCCAGATTTATTCCACTTTGCTCCCCACATTAAAAAAACACAACCACCAGCCCACCACATTAAACAAGCCACAACCACCAGCCTACCACATCAAATAACCCAAAACCACAAGCCCACCCCAACAAACAACCCACAACCACAAGCCCACCACCTCAAACAACCCACAACTACTGACACACCAAATCAAACAAGCCACAACCACCAGCCCACCACATCAAACAACCCACAACCACCAGACCACCGCATCTAACAACCCATAACCACAAGTCCATCACTTCAAAAAAAACTAAAATTCACAGTCACATTCTGTTTATTATCGATGAATTCTGAGGGAAGATATCATTTATATAAATTTAATAGACCAATAGTGAAGTGTGTTTTAGATTAAATTTTGATTAGTTGATAATTTTTAACAATTTTTAGTTCGAAAGTGTAACTTATTAGGGGCGGGGGATTTTTGACAGGAGGTATGATGTAAAGAAATCCAAAAATAGCGTGACATACTTTGTGGACAGCCCCGAATCAGAACAAATAGAATGAGGATCTGCATTTTGTTAGACGTGGTGAGGTACTTAAAACATGATACTCATGATTCAGACTCTTTCAACTTGTGTGCGCAGTCAGCAATAAAAGACATACAACAATAACAAAACTTACATTTCCTGGTCATTTGATAGGGTGACCAGGGCTGGGACAACTCTGGAGGAGACAAGAGAATCATTCACTCCCTTGATCATCAGCTGTAACAAATACAGTATGAACACAAGTGTTGTAAATGTGATGGGGGAAAAATAGCTTGGAAAGTCCATCAATTGGTTAAAAAAAAAAATTTAAAATAAACATGCATCTCCTTTTCAATATCTGTAGCAATATCCTCATTTATTAATAATAATCAAACTAACTAATTTGAGTTATTTAGATAGTTAAGTGGACTTGTAAACATTTTTTGAAGGGAATGTTTGCTTTTTCTTAGTTTAAAACATGATCACAGGTTTTCAAAAGCATTCAAACTTTTCTTTTCCATCTAAAGCTTTCTGGACTTTTTTGTTTGATTTCTCCCTATTTAACAGGATGGGGTACAGAGAACAAACAAGTGCTTTGAAATGCAGGGTTTAGCGTTTTAGGTGAGGAATAAAAGTCTTAGGGTTCAAGGATAGTTTTTTTATCTCACAATTTAGATGAAATGAGATTTGCTGGCATCCTTCCTATTTGTTTCTAGCAGTGCACCACCATCACTCTTCTGTGTTCTAGCAGTGCACCACCATCACTCTTCTGTGTTCTAGCAGTGCACCACCATCACTCATCTGTGCTCTAGCAGTGCATCTCCATCACTCTTCTGTGTTCTAGCAGTGCACCACCATCACTCTTCCGTGTTCTAGCAGTGCACCTCCATCACTCTTCTGTGTTCTAGCAGTGCACCACCATCACTCATCTGTGCTCTAGCAGTGCATCTCCATCACTCTTCTGTGTTCTAGCAGTGCATCTCCATCACTCTTCCGTGTTCTATCAGTGCGCCTCCATCACTCTTCCGTGTCCTCGCAGTGCACCACCATCACTCTTCTGTGTTCTAGCACTGTAGCTCCATCACTCTTCTTTGGGTCTACTGCCTCTTGAGGTGCCACATTCAGTTCATATTTATATTCAATTGCATACTTGAATATTGATAACTCTATTTTCGTCCATTACGGAGGGAAGACAACTAACATGTTCCCGTCTAGAAAATGTCGGTCAAAGGTTGGGGTTTTTTTTTAAACTTTTTTTCCATTACATGGGCCACTGACCTCAAACAAAGCTGCTGCAACAGCCCTGACTTGGGCTGATGAGTGGACCACACCATCCCACAGGACAGACAGAAGGAGCTCATGATTAGCTGGATTCTCACTGCAACAAAGTACAACAAGGATTAGCCGAAACGTCTTCAGTTTATATTCTGTGCTTTAATGAAAGCTGAACTAAGCCAAAATGTCTTTACTTTGTGTTCTGTCTTTTAATTAAAGCCTACCTATCCATTTTATTGCACAAAATTTGTTTGTGTCTAATTAATCTACTTAAAAGCCATTATCACAGTGCAGCCCTCTAATAAATTAATTATCAAAAACTTTTGTGGTTTTAAACAAAAAATTTAATTTTTGGGTGTGAAATAAAGATGTCCTGTCTTTCAGGCAAGAATGGGTGACACCATCTAACGATCTGATTGAACTGTCTGGCAGTTTCACACAGACTCACCTGAGCTCAATAAGTGTTGCCCTGAGACTGTCCAGAGAAGTTTGGCAAAAGGCTAATGTGCACAAAACTCTGCTTAAGAACTGACTCAGCTGGGTCTTGTCTTCCTCCTGCATCAGAAGAAGTTTTGAGTTAACCACAACAGCAACGTCACAAATAATTTGTTGGGTGGGAAAGAGTGGGATGGTGGGGTGATAAATACAAGATATACAGATGTTAAAGAAGGTTGTACACTTTGCTAATCTTGACTTGAAACATTCAGGATTAAAAACTCTTTTGGATTTCTGGCTCAATATTTATTATTTGTCTTTCTAGTTTTGTATTTTGTCTGCTCATTTGGTATTTAGCCAAAGCATCGTTTCAACTGTTCTGTCTTTTTTTTAAGCGTAAAAAATATTTATTTACTTGACAGGGCTTGAACACAGTCCCCAATATACTACCAAATATTCACACAAGAATATTGTAATTAATGGTCTTTTGGTCATATTTATTATTTTATTATTTATGGCATGGGGCTGTTGTGGATTTAATTATATCACTGAGTAAACACACAAGAATATAATGGTTCCCTAAGCATGATGATGATAGATGACCTTTTAGCAATTCACTTCATTTCCTGTAGAAAGTTTTTAAATATGGGATGTTTGCGCACAGTAAAAGAATGTTTTCTCCTTTTCAAAGCCCTTTTGACAAGACATAATTGATGTTTAATAAAAGAAACTGGGATCAGAATTGCAGAGTTGGAATTGTAAAGCTTCACATTTTTGTTGGCAATGTCATAAGCCACAGAATTTTATTTATAAATCACAATTTTAAGATATCAAAATCTTCCAGCAAATAGCCATTTCAGATTTTCATGTATCAAAATATTTTTTACTTGTACTGATTTAACATCCCCATATGATATCATAATTCAAAATCAGAATCAAGCTGCAGCTATGACATTTTTTTTTCAAGCTTTTGCAGCCTTATTCCACAGTATCTGTACTTACTGTGACAAATGCCATAAGGACACCTGAAGCATACATTGGGACTATGCAGGTGGTCATAGCTATATGACCTTGTTTGACTTGTGGATCTGATCAGAAGCAAGGTTTACAATATTGAAGATGATAAGTATCAAGTGATGATGCTTATACAAAATTATTTCATTTACTAGAAATAACCCACCAGTGGATGGGCGGCCACTTATGTGTAATGCATCGACTAAGGCTACTTGACCAAATATGCATTCAATTAACCACTTTATAAGAATCCCAGTTAGTGCTAACCCCCAAACTAAATGCACAATTCTTCACACCATTGAACTACATTGATATTCTAATGCTCTACCTCCTTTTACACATAGATTTATTACATCATATTTAAATTGAGACAGTATCAGTTAAACATAATAATAATAATAATATTAAAGTTTATTTGAAAAACACGCTTCATCCCCAAAAGCTCAAAGCGCGGTACAAAGTCAACCATATTATAAAGAGAAATAAAAACAATCTGAAATTTACCACATTTAAAAAGCAGACGCAACAATATAAAACTACATACGAGCATACCAAGTCAAAGTCTTTCATCCCGTTTCAACCATAAGAAAATATTATGCGTCAAATGCATTGGCAGTATTTTTAATAATCTCATTTAGCGCAGTTATCTTGAATCTTAATTTGCGTGCTAGTGAACTCAATTTTACACCATACATATTATACACATACATACATTAATACCTAGATAATAATTATTTCATTTACATCACTAATGTGTAATTTGTTTGGTTGTTTTTTTTAAACTTTTATCCTTGTGCCAATTTAATATTTATATCACATGAAGTTGACTCCTTCAGAAAAACAAAAATGCAAAAGAATTCAATAAATGCTTGGCAAAAGTAAGGACACCTTGCACAAAACCATCCACACCGCAGCGACAATTAAATGACAAGAAAAAATAATATTTATTTTTCTTAATTTGTATACACTTACCAAAATCATTAGCTGGTATGGAGACTAACTCTTCAAATTTCAACTTGACCTAAAGGTAATGACATTAAACATTTGAATTCATCGCACACAAGTCTTTAAAAAAAATACTTAGCATAGCAGACCTCAAATTTTTTTACAATTTCTCTTTGTTTTTTTGTTTTTTTTACAAATTTAATTTTGAGTAAAAGTAAAAAACACACAAAGGGATAAGATAAGTTCTTATTTTTTGCCCTCATTAAAATCAACAGGTTTACCTTTTTCTCTGTGAATGTTCTCCCAAATGTACGACACAACCTAAACATAAACTGACAGAGTGCGTGAACGACTTTCTGCATGGCAAGGCCGATGGTCATGGTGACCTCGAGTATCCGTGGCAACCTACAGAAAAAACAATTAAGATAGACAGTTGACATTGAAAATGTAAGTGTATTGATATTTTATTACCTGTAATTTTGATGAATTTATTATTTGGGTTAGTGTTTATAATTTCAAAGCAAACTGTATTTCAGTAATTTAATTTTTAAAAAAAAAGGCAGGGCCTGGTAAATACCTTTTAAATAAATTAAAAGGTTTTTAAAGAAAAAAAAAAAAAAAAAAAAAAATTTAAATAAGTAAAAAAATCCAGTGTGACTTTTATTATTTATTTTTTATGTTAACAAAATGTTTTCAATCTTAAGCATAATTTAAAAACCCTCACACATTTAAATTTTGAGTGATTATTGGTTTATGTTTAATTTTTAGTAGAATTTGAAAGAAAGAAAACGTACAAATTGTTGACAATCCAGTTCAGCTCCTCCCAGGGCTCAAACCACTCCTGGTCAATATGACCTTCAAATCTAGACAAAAGTTTAACGAAAGCTCGCTCTCCACCAGACATCACTAGAAGGTCACTTAGTGCACAGGTAGGTCTAGGAAATCTTGACACTGAACAGAAAAAACAAGAGACATGGCATTTATTTATTTTTTTTTTAAATTGGGCCTTTCATTATTTTGCACAGATGATTACAATTTTAAAATTTTGAACAGCAGCATATCACAGCCCTCTTTTCATTGTCAAATCAGGCTGATATTAATGTTAAGAAATGTTATTTTTTAAGATGACAAAGCAACACCTGACTTTTTTTTTTTTATTTATTTATAAAATTGTATTAACATTTAAGGAATTCTTAAACCAAAAAATATTGGAAAAAAAACTAAAATTAAAATTTAA
The DNA here is from genome assembly GCA_964033795.1 of Lymnaea stagnalis. Taxonomy (NCBI): domain Eukaryota; kingdom Metazoa; phylum Mollusca; class Gastropoda; family Lymnaeidae; genus Lymnaea; species Lymnaea stagnalis. The sequence continues at coordinate 737,440 of CAXITT010000274.1, forward strand.
ACATTTTGAATAACTCGCTGAAACAAAAATTTACAAAAAATTTTAAAAGTTGTCCTTTTCTGAAATTGTGTGTCCCATCCAGTCTTCTTTAACACAGTCCTATTTAAGAATAATGAAAGTTGCAGAGACTTACAGTCAGCCCGTACTTGCTCTGTGTGAATGGTTGAGGATGGACAAGTTTCAAGTACTGTTAGGTAAAGTAAGGGAATCAACTCCTCCAAAGTACTCAGGAGCAGAAGAAACCGACTCTCGTTCAGTGGTAGGGATGTTGAGCTGTTGACCTTTTGAGCAGTAACAGCACCCTAGGTTGAAAACATTAATAATTTATGCCATGGAGAAATACTGTGTTTCCACATTAGAACAGCTTTATTTAAGACATGATAAAATAAGCAATCACCAGTGGCGTAACTAGGTGGGCCAGGCAGGGAACATGCCCACATCATCACTTAAAGAAGGCTGCTGAAGGGGCCAGAGGAAAAAACCCGACAAATTATTTTTTTAAATTTCAGAACTTACATATAGTGTTTTTAAAAGTTGAGAAGAGCTCATGGTTTTACAGGCGCACCGCACCATTTATCCTAGTTAGGCCACTGGTAATGCCACAAATCAATACAATATTTCAGTAAAGAAAACAGAATATGTGAATTCTTTCATTTGAAATTTTCACTAAGATTGATACTTATATTTTTTTGAAGTATGAAACGAGTTCTGACCACCACTTTAACTTGAGAAAGTAAAATTCACAAAATACACCAGGCAGTCAAATATAAATATCTAGTGTATGTGTTATACTCCTTAATTAAGTACATGAAAATTTTTGTCATGTAAATTAGACACGTGCAACCCAGCCCTAATACCAAAGCATGGAGGTGCACATCAAAGGCAGGAGGTAAAAGATCTCTACTGGTAATGCCACATACAATACTTTAATATAAAAGTATGCAATATCCTATTATATAATACTTCTTATATTACATGTAGGCATAAAAACCTTTTGAGGCTTTATTTGTAAAAAGTTTAGTTTTTTTACAGTGAAAAATCTTCAAACAACATTTTAAAGTCAGAAGATTATTTTTCAAAGTCTGGCAGACCAACTATGAAGATGCTGAGGAGACAAGGACCATGGTTGCTCACGTCTGCTCTAGACTTAATGGGGAAAGCATATGACCAATTAACAAGTGCAAAAGAGGAAGATGAATTGTAAAATTCATAATTGGCAGGCTCAAAAGCCATTTTGAAATTTAAAAATAAAAATAAAATACAAAATTATTAAACCAAGTAAGTACAAAGGTTAAATTGACATTTCATCCGTTTGGAGACAAAAAATGAGTATAATAAAAATTCCAAATCTCACAATCAGTCATATTTTTAGCTCAGAAGACCCCGTAAACTGAACAGGATTGGTGATGTAAGGGGAGGTGAGCAGCATGGCTTGGTGAAAAGCATTGTATAGTTATTTAAAAGAAACACTGACTCCATGGACTTAAGCAGGGTGGAAAGAGATTTTATTTTCAATGGTTGGATTTCTTAAAGAAAAAAAAATAATTGAAAAACTTTGGAGTTGGACAAATAAAGCACTCAAATAATACCTCAAAGCAAACATTGAGTTTTTAAAAAAAAAATAGAAGGCTTTCACTACAGATCAAAGCTCTTATGTTAACTTGTAGCTTGTAGACACAACAAATACAATTACAGATAATAAAATACTTTAATTGCCTGTCTTCTCAAAATGATGTGGCCTGTGAGACTAAAGCCTGCAAGATGATTACAGCGAGCTAAGTTATTAATTATAAAATAATTTGTTACTATTCATAATTAACATAAGATAGTATTGTCCAGACTAGTGATTTTCAACATTTTTCAAATGAATGAACATTCAAAAAGTGGCTAGAAGGATTGAAAATCCAGTTTTTTAGGAGGAATTTTTTTTTTTTTTTCAACTTAAAATAAAAATATACTTCTATTAAGTTATTAAAAAAAAAAATTATTTTTAATTAACTAATTTTTTTTTTTAATGAACATTCAAAAAGTGGCTAGAAGGATTGAAAATCCAGTTTTTTAGGAGGAATTTTTTTTTTTTTTCAACTTAAAATAAAAATATACTTCTATTAAGTTATTAAAAAAAAAATTATTTTTAATGTACGCATTTTTTTTTTTACTTCTTTGCCCAACCCAAAGTGTGTTCCATTTCTTTTGTTTTTTTTCTTTTTATGATAACAGTGATGTAAAAAAAAAGTAGGAATAAAACAGAATGCAGCAATGGAAATTTATTTTCAGTGGATAATTTTTTTTAATAAACACATTACCTCTTTTTGTTATTGAACTTCAAGAAAATTAACATCTAAGTTTAGAAAATCATTACTTCAAAATTTAAAAAGCTGTTATGGCTTAAAAGTTACAGATTCAAAATGTTTATTTCATATTCAAAATAAACCAGTATTTCCTATACAGCTGTAAATTACGCCTTTTCATGATTTGTTGCAGATTTTATAACAATTGTATTCATTACTTCTTATAGAGGATTTTATCCAAGTCAAATACTGTATATTTCATTATAAAGCCTCAGCACTCACAATGTGCTTCAGTGGTGAGGACCTTATAAAATATACTAAAACTTTTGGATACATGAAACTATATAAATATTTAATTATGAACTGAATCTGCTGGTTTACTTACTACGCATTATTTTCAGCTTGTCCATCTAACACATGGGTAAATACACTCCTTGCTAATGTGTATGCAACCAAGTAAAAGATCCTGTAACTAAATTCATTATTGTTCAGAAGCAAAATACTTTCCCTTAAAATGGCTAAAAGTGATGCCTTATAAAATCCATAGCCTGATAAAGATAATAACAGCCACAATCAGAATTAATATGATTAAAATTATGACTTTTTTTCCAAATTAAGTTTGTTTATTCCTTGTACTTATTTCAAAACCTGTTATTTATATTTCCCTCTTCATTTTGTACTCATAATAATTAAAATTTTAAGAGAACTATTAGAAAATTGCTTATGGCAGGCCATACACTTCTTTTTTGTTTAACGCTCCCCCAAAACTTTATTTGGTTAAACACATTGGCAAGGTTTGCTTTTTAATATATTAAATGTGCATTTTATATGGCACTAGATATGGTTCTGGTTAAGGGCAAAGTGACCAGGCACATTCAGCACTGACAGGGACTCAATGATCCAAGCTTCTAATAAAATTTCTACTCCCTCTAATTAACTTATGGTGATAGGGGTGACTTAATGATAGTGATACCTTACTGGCACAGAGAATAAATCTTAAAACATTTTTTCAACCACTGTTAGGAGCATTACTTCAATTAATAAAATTAAAATGGAATTATTTTTTAAAATTTTTGTGGTTGTACATCAAAGTTCTGAAACTAAATAATTTTATTCATTAGGAAATATTTCTACATTTATAATAGGCCAACTACATTTGGAAAAGGTAATAAATATAATATCACGTAAACAGGCAATGTTTTGATAATTTACCTATTTTTTAAAATTAATCCTATTCAATTTTATTTTTAACCTAATAACACTAAATATATTAAGAAATGATTTAAAGCTAGCTCATAAACTAAAATTCATGCTGAAGGTGCCTGGCACATTTTAAAAAAAAAGCATTTTGAGCATAAGAAAAGATGCCCCAGATGGGCTAATATGGAGTTGCCTTAACTGTGTCCTCCAAGTGTTTAAGTAGGTTATGCATGAGATGGTGCTCCAGGCGACCAAGTTCTCTTGACCACATTCCCAGAGCAGGTAGAAAGACATGGAGGGCAGCTTTATGAACCTTTTCCTTTGGATCTTTTAGTGCTGTCATTAACAGGTCATAACCCTATATTTAATCAAAATATGAACATAAATTAAAATTGAAGAAATCAAGAATTTGCATCACAAAGAAAAGTGGGAATGACACAAAAAATATTGCTGTAAACAGTACTTTTGCATGTGGAAATAATCAAATGCATGTATGAGTTTTACTGCATTAATATGAAACCGACATGTCCAGTTATAACAAAGAAAATTCTATTCATTAGTTCAGAAAAAGCCACTAACTGTAAGAATAATGGTGCAACTGTAAAAATTGGAGCACAAGTTTTGGCTTGAGTGGGGAGAGAGAGCAAAGTTATTAGCCATGTCTTGAAATGTATGATAACCATGGGAATGTGAAGCCACTGGAAAAGTTGTGAGTTTCTACCAAAGTTTATCTGACATGAAAATATTTTTATTTCACCGCAACCAAAACCATGGAGCGCACAAGTTAAATCGGAACGGCTTTCATTTGTAATTCGCCACAACAAAATCACCTGTAAGTATTTATCTGCATCACATATGAATCCCATGAGCAGGCCCAGACTTTTTACTATGCCTTCTCTCACATCTTCGTCCCTGTCATCAGTCATCATTTGTTGCAGCATGGACAGGACAAGTGAGCTGCGGATTTCAGCCTTCAATGGAAAAAAAAAAAAAAAGAGAAAGAAAGAATATTTTTTTTTTAACATTATCTGCATCACATATGAATCCCATGAGCAGGCCCCGACTTTTTACTATGCCTTCTCTCCCATCTTCGTCCCTGTCATCAGTCATCATTTGTTGCAGCATGGACAGGACAAGTGGGGTGCGGATTTCAGCCTTCAATGGAAAAAAAAAAAAAAAGAGAATGTGAGATTATTTTTTTTTTAACTGTCAGGGGCAACATTTTTTATCATGGCATGAAAGCTTTTAGACTAGTAAAGAGCAAGAACAACATCAAATCTTGCATTGGTGATTAAATTATTTTGTAAACACTGACAGTGATTCCAAGCAAAGTGAATAGATGCTTGAATCACTTCAGGGCTGAGCCATAACACACTAGGCCTGTTTAGCCCTATTAGATGCTCCAAAATGTCATAGTAATTTTAAGGTTGCCGGATATGATAGGTCAATAATACAATAAGTATTAAATACCAGCAGATAAGAGATTACGTAAACTACAATGTTTTATTTACACAAATTGATGTGTCTAATTAGTGAACATTGAAGGGGAACTCAGTCATAACGATGAAATAATTGCAAGCTTGTTTACCTATGGTTAAATATGAGGCTAAAAGCTCCACTCCCTAAAGCCAAACAATCAGAACGATGATCTCACTATATTTTTTGGCTAACAACTTACTGGTAAATATGAGGCTAGTGCACCACATGCTTCAGCTACAAGAAGACGTCTTTCAATAAACTTGTGACCAATCTGTGAACATGACAGGTAAGAAAAAGCAAAGTTAGTTTTATTAATTGAGAAAGAACAACCTGTTTGTTCAAATTTGGTTTCAACTCACACAAAAAAAATATTAAAATCATTCATAATAAACAACCCTTAAAAAAAAAACTCTACGTGCCAGGTTTCAGCTTGATAGGTTGACAGGAAGTGGGTCAAGTAGCCGTCCGAAGATTTTGCCAGCCATGAACAAAAGCCAAGTTCAAATAAAGGATTTATAATAATGTATATTTTTTAGGAAATCGCTCCCATGCTTATACAAAAAAAACTGATAAAATCTTCTGACCTGCTCCCAACATTGTGGTAGTAGCTCCTCAACAAGTCTGTCGGCTCCAGCATGCTCTGCAAACACCACACAACCAGTCAGGATCATCTGTCTGTTGGGAAGAAGAAAACCTAAAATAGACATACTCTTATACTCCACTAGAATTAACTCTTGTGATAAATGACAGAAAATTCTATGCTTACTTATGCTGTGATATGGCAACAAAAAAATAAAATAAAAAAACGATGCCAAAGCAGATAGTAGTCTTATTATAATCAAATAAATTCAAAATCCTGAATCTCATGGGTTGCTTTTATAAATTATGTATTCATCTCTGGGGTAAATCCAAGAAGGTGAAATATCTGTGGAAAACCTTGCAATATATATATACCATATTAAAATACTGTGTTATGCTTAGAAAAACTTAAAAAAGGAAATGAGTAAAACAAAGTATGGGAAACCTGAAAAAAAAAGAACACAACAAAACAATTAAAGTGGCGGCAGGAAGCATTCATCAGCAAACAAACAACAGAAAAAACAAAATTAAATTTGTAAAAATTTTTAACTTGGCTGAAATGTGGTATCCCATAGGGCAGCAAAAGGAAGGGGCACTTACAAAACTAAGAGGCATCATAGGGCAGCAAAAGGAAGGGCCACTTACAAAACTAAGAGGCATCATAGGGCAGCAAAAGGAAGGGCCACTTACAAAACTAAGAGGCATCATAGGGCAGCAAAAGGAAGGGCCACTTACAAAACTAAGAGGCATCATAGGGCAGCAAAAGGAAGGGCCACTTACAAAACTAAGAGGCATCATAGGGCAGCAAAAGGAAGGGCCACTTTCAAAACTAAGAGGCATCATAGGGCAGCAAAAGGAAGGGCCACTTACAAAACTAAGAGGCATCATAGGGCAGCAAAAGGAAGGGCCACTTACAAAACTAAAAGGCATGATAGGGCAGCAAAAGGAAGGGCCACTTACAAAACTAAAATGCATCATAGGGCAGCAAAAGGAAGGGCCACTTACAAAACTAAAAGGCATCATAGGGCAGCAAAAGGAAGGGCCACTTACAAAACTAAAAGGCATGGATTTATTTATACATTTTTAAACAATTTAGTTTACACATATCAACATGAAGTGACTACAAGTTTTTTTTAATCTATTTGTATTTTTCAGATCAGGGTTATCTGAAGTTCTTTAGATTTGTAAACCAGCACATCATGTTACTACGGCTGCACAACAGTTAAACTCCAGAGAAAATGTAAGTTCCTTTCAGATTAAAACAACTCTGTAACTTAAAAAAACTAAGCCCACCTTTGCTCATCGTCAGGCTTCTTGATGAGATTGAATAAAATATTGAGCAGCTGATCTCTCTGTTTAGGATCTGGGTGAAGAATGGCTGTACAAAGTATCACAGGAATGAGCTCCTAGTAAAAGAAATACACAAAAAAACATCACTTTTTTGTGTGCAGCACTAAATTGCAATTTTTTTTTTTTTTAAACCTGCTCGATTAATTTTAAGCATGAAGATCTCTTAAGCTCATTCTTGAGCATGAAAATTTCATTAAGCTTATTCTTAAGCATGAAAAAAAAAAAAAATTCTTTAAGCTTTTTCTTAAACATGAAAATCTCTTTAAGCTTATTCCTAAGCATGAAAATGCAAATGAAGATGCTTCAGTTTGTTGAGCCAAAGAAATAACATGGCATCTCAAGCGTGTGGTTTTTAATGTGTTATTTTTAATGAAAATAGAATCACCTCTCTTTTGGCCAGCAAAACATTAGGAACAATATGAGGTAGACATCTAGCAAGCATTTTCACCACACCATGAACATCTGAATGGCTGATTTTTGACATCTACAATGAGAGAATCATCAGAATATAATGATAATATAATGACAGTGATTGGAGCTGTGCAGACTTGTCAATAAACAAGAGTTCTGAGGACTTTATATTATTATTTGGTAGCAATCTTTAGTTTACAAAATAACACTTATTGTTATTTAAAATGATTCTTTAAACTTTCATTAAATAAAAAAAAGTGAAAAACCAATTCAAATGTGGTACCTCTGAAACGATGCGGTTATCTTGGGACACGTGAAAAGCCACATCCAAAAGTGCCTTACGGAATGTAGATGTCATTTGCCTGAAATGGGAGTTTGTAAGTTTTAGCCGGGGCTTAGAATGTTAATTAATTGAAAATAAAAATAAGTGAACAGAATTAGTGATTAAAAAAATTTGTTAAATAATAAAAAATCTGTTGTGAAAATTGAATTAAACATACTTAAACAACAACTATTATACAAGAGAGAGCTGACAACAACAAAATTACTTGTATCATGACATTTGATTATGTAATATGTCACCTGAAGACAGCTTTTAGTCCAAGCTTTCTTAACTTTGTTTTCTCTTAAATAAACCTTCATCCAAGGAGTTTGTGTTTTTTAAAAAGCATTTAGTTTCAACTTCAGTTTGTGCGCAGTCAAAATGTGTGGTCAGGCTTTTGGCAGATGGACATTTAATTCCTGGTAAATGTTTGTGCTCAGTCAAAATGTGTGGTCAGGCTTTTGGCAGATGGACATTTAATTCCTGGTAAATGTTTGTGCTCAGTCAAAATGTGTGGTCAGGCTTTTGGCAGATGGACATTTAATTCCTGGTAAATGTTTGTGCTCAGTCAAAATGTGTGGTCAGGCTTTTGGCAGATGGACATTTAATGCCTGGTAAATGTTTGTGTTTTTTCAAGCCAACTGGTGTGCTAAATGTCCTGTCAGGCAATTGTCTTAGTGTAAGCACCAAATCAAGTAAAAAGCCTGGTCAACTTAAATACTTTTAATACTGGACAGTGAATTGACAACAGAAGAAGTAAAGTAGGGATATAATGAATCATGGTTAAATCACAGGGTTAATATTAAACAGAAACTCGTCCCTCTCCCACATAGACAGCGACGAGGCCATGACAGGCAATTCAGGCTCATACCAGCAAGAAGCCAGTATAGGAGCTGCTCATTCCTACCCAAGACAATCAGGGACTGGAACCATCTTTCAAAAGGAACAGTTGAGGCGACAACATTAGACACATTTGTGTCTATTGCCTCAAGCCTTCAAACCCCTAGTGCATGATTTCCTCATCAACACCAGTAACAGAAACATATTGCAAATCCCATCTACATGCATAGGAGCCAAAATGATCAATAAATTGATCGTGAGCCCTTAAGATATAGAAGAAGAAGAAGAAGAAGAAGAAATAAGCCAGCAAATGATTTGCAGGTCAAGAAAATCCATTTTGTTTGTGGCAAGCTGTAATTACAAAAAAATTTTTTTACCTGTTTTTTAATTCGCTTGAATTGTGATCCTGCACAAGAGGTTTAGAATGATCAAGTATGGAATTTTCAGGTTGTGAATGATTACTGACTAGTTCCTCTCTTGGGGCCACAAGAGTTGTCAGTGTCGTGCCTCCCTCCACCTCCTCCTGACCCTCCCCTTCCTCTCTTTCTCCCATGACATTGTTGCTGAGAGATGAATCAACAATGTCAATCACTCCAGGAGAACTTGACTGATCATGTTCCACGTGAGTCTCTTCAGATCTGTTCCTATGACTGCTCCCTGTTTGTGAAGCAGAAGCAGGGAGAGGCCCATTTGCAGAGCCTGTACTTGATGTTCTGCCAAATTTTGGTCCTGGTTCAACATTTGTGTCAGATCTTTGGGAAGGGGTTACAGTATTTGACTGATGGAGAGATTCACGGGTGCTACCTCTGAAAAACAAATATTCAAAATAACGATAAATAAATAAGTATATTTAGGCCTACATTATTTACTTCTGCAAGTCTAGATGATGTGAATGATAACTAACATTGGAAAAAAATGTCATTTAGCACACAAAAAACTAAAATTTGTATCATAAGAAGTTTCAAAAGTGTCGGGATCAGTAATGATTGGTTTTCACACGTCAAGTTTGTTCACATGTTAATACGTCTTAATCTGATTGACACACAGGTCCTATTTCAAGAACAACATAAACTTTAATCCAGGCTTCTGTAACATCTCGTCATACAATAATGCAAACAAATAGAGCGCAGTCCACTACTGAAATACCATACAACCTTCTCACTCAATGCTCAGACTCCTACTGCCCAATGATTAGCATGTACACCAAAGACAGACTATAGACACCATATCACAGGTACATAAAAGTCACAGCTACATAAAAATCACGTCACAATAGATCACAAGCCTAATGGTGCCAAAGCCTAATGGTGCCAAAAGCATTCATTAACTACACTAACAAATAGATCACAAGCCTAATGGTGCCAAAGCCTAATGGTGCCAAAGCCTAATGGTGCCAAAGCCTAATGGTGCCAAAAGCATTCATTAACTACACTAACAAACAAAACACATTGCACACAATATTCGTTGCACAACAGCTAAGAGTGAATATTCATCTGACAAAAATTTATATTTAAGTAAAAGACTTAAGTATTTCCTCCAACAAAATGATAAATACGTTCTTCCCCCCCCCCCATATGAATAAAGGACTTACATCTTTAGGATTTCAACTTGTTGGGCTAAGATTTCATTTTCTTGGTTCGATATTTTAAGCTTTTTATCTAGAGATATCAGTTGAGATTCCTAAATAAGAAAAATGCAAGTAAGAGATTGTGCATGGATTGGTGATTTTTTTAAATAATTAAATTTTCATTTTAAATATCTGTACATTCTACCAACTATAACACACTCAATTATTATAGTCAACATATTGTACTCTCCAAAAAAGCACAAACCAGAATATCAATTCTTGACTTCCATTCAGTCTCAAGATGATTGAATTCATCCTTCTGAAAGTCTACTCCAACTCCTACATCTGTCATCTCTTTATTTGGGGCAACATGGCTGCTATAATCTTTAAATAGATGAACCAGGCCAGGAGGCCTTGGAATATTGAGTCCTACATCATCCCAGTCTTCAAAATCCTGTGATAAAAAAAATAAAGACTCTAAGTTTGTTGGGTTTTTTTTAAATTAGTAACCCCAGCTATTTAGAAAGTTCTAGGAAAGAACACAAAATTTCTTTGCAGGTAAAACTTAACAGGTCGATGAACATTTAACAATGAAAAGATATAGGGATATGGCATGCGGTATTAGTAGCTTTCAGTCATCAAATACTGGCATTGATGATCAAGACTTATAAAAGAATATGAATAATAAATAACAAACCTGCTCCTCATTTTCTTCCGCAAAAGTCACAGACGTGACTTTGTAGTTTGCTTGTAAAAGATATTCATTGACTAGGAAGTTCAAGGCTTTCTTTTCCACTGGAGTGATTGTATCACTTTCTTGACCACCAAGCCCTCCTTTATATTGATTTTCAGGTGTTGAAAGTTCGGTTTCTGAACAAAAGAAAGGAACGCTAGTGCTTCATTATGTTTTACTAGCTAAAATAATTATGAGCATCAATTTTCTTTTTTTCTACAACTAAACAGCAGATTATTAAGGGTAAAATTTATATTACATGGAGTTTGAAACATTTTTACCGGTACACAAGTCAAATTTTTTTTTCAAATATTACAAATGGTAACAAAGATCTATCATATTCCTTCTGGTAAATTGTTTTCAAGGCAGAAGCATGAAATACAATTTTTTTTTTTAATATATTTTAGTTCCAGTAGAGCTCTTACAGAAAAATAAGATGAATTATTTATATTGTTTTTTTTAGACGATCTAATGAAACTGGGGCCTAGAATAACTAAATAAAAGAAATTCGTAATTATGATTAGTAACAGACTGATTAGCTGCACAAGTCTTTATCACAAGTTTTATCTAATTTCAATTTCAACTGAACAACTCTTAGAACCATGATGATGACAATTTTTATTTTACTTGACTATCAAAGGTTTGGCTTAAAGGACAAGGATTTTAAAGAACATTTTCTATCAGATTTAATATGATATAAATGAGAAAAATTATTTACTACTATTTTTAATAGGATGCTTTTTAAAAATATAATAATTCATAAAGAAAAGTTACAAACCTGCTTGTTGGGTAAGACTTGCACGTAATGATTTTATGGTTTCTTGTGCTTTACGCAATTCAAATTCTAGAACTGTTAGAGAATTGGTTACAAATTTATTAATCCACTAAATATTTTTTTTCAACAGAATGAGAGTTCAAATTTTTTTAACATTTCTATAATACAGTGTAGAAACATTTCTAAAAAATGTTTATTTCCATGAGTAAAATTACCATACACATTCCTCTAAAAGTCAAACATCAAGAAATATGCTATGACTCGTGGATAAGTCAAGGATAAATCTTGGGGCTATGAAATTCTGTGATTTGTATCATTTTGTCAGATTTTTACCTAGCAAAAATCGCTGCACTGTACACTAAACTATAGCTAGTGTGATTAGGCCTACACTCTCTTGCAGTCGGTGGTATGAAGTGACATGCCAACAATTTAAATCAGTTTCTCGCCTCTCAACACTATATGCTGACGGACTCAGAAGTCAGCGATGACACGTGACTTGGTAACAGATTTCACTTCAGCATCAACAGCTGTTTTTGTCTGTGTGTACCACATATCTGGGTCAACGTACAGCTACTGTTGAGTACACTTGCCCTACCAGTAAGTCGACATTGCCCCGTATTCAGAGTACAAATTCTATCAAAACTAGCAAAGAACCATGGATAAATGAAGTTTACGACTAAAATTTCTGAACTTTAACACAAGTATATACAGTAAATCTCACCAGCAACACGCTCATCAACTTGTCGTTCACCATCATCAGAATAACGGGCAAAATCTAGTGAGTCAAATGTTTGTACACTTGAAGTTCTTGCTGCAGAAAAAGTACATAGCTTTCGTTATCTTATCATTAAAATTTTAATTTCCAAAAATAATTAGATATAGCCTAAACTAAAATTAAATAAAACTACTGATATCTGTCATTATTAACAACTTTTTCAAGATTTTCTTAGGGAGAAAACTACACTTGCTAACAGTTATAGATTTGGGCTGTTGTTTTTTTTAAATCAATTGTTTTGTTATTATCGTGTAGCACTCTCAGTTTTTAAAATAAATGTCTGCATAAATTTGAAAAACAAGATATTATTAGCATTAAGACCATTTAATAAGGCAATTTAAATATTTTATATTATTGTATCTTATTAGACAGACAAATACTTGGGCATAACAAGTTGCCCAATGTGCATGTATGCTATAAATGGTAATTTTCAGAAGACATTATCCTATAATAGTATGTTTCACTGTCATTTGACTTGTTTAGTGACTATAAAAAGGTACTTTGATAAAGTAAAGAAGATCATTACTAAATTTGTATCCACAACATGCGTCGGTGCAGGTAGAATCTACTTTTAAATTTAAACAGGTTGTGTTTATTGTTAATTTTTAAAACTTTTTTTCTTAATAATTAAACTCATTATACACTTACAGTTTTGAAGGCATCTGATTCTACATTCCCATATATATCTTAGCAATTTTGCAATCCACACTACATTTAATTTGTCATGAGTAAATTAAGTAATAATTAGCATGTATGTGAGACTCCAGGTTAAAAGTATATAATTAAATTAAAACGAAGAGGAGCCTTAATTGGTTGATATTTTTATCAAATATTGAGATATAAAACGTGTGGTAGCCTCTGCTCATGACCAGGTGGACTATATTATATTATGTACATGATCCCTTATTCCAGGGTGTGCAAACTTTTTGTGCGGAGGGCCACATTGACTAATGTAAAGCTACTGAGGGGCCGCATGTATATTATGTCCAATTTTTACATGTCGATAAACATTACTCTATATTAAAATCAGACCATTGGCATTTTAGCATTACATGACAAAAATCAAGGACTGTTTAAAAAAAATAGATAACTAGAAAGAAATTTGATAAAAAAATGTTAAAACAATCATAAAGGTACATGAAATTATGTAAAATTCAACAAAATTATTTAAAAACAAAGTATTTTATTAAATTTCTAAATGCCTTCGAGTGCCGCATAATATCAGTTGCAGGGACGTAGTTTGACCACCCCTGCCTCATTTCATTATCCCTGCACCGTCCACTCCACTCAAATGCCACAAAATAACATCTGGCTCATAGAATTGCGTTTAATTTTCAATGTCCACTACTCAAATTATGTTTTAGAAGTATTTATAAATAAATTACATTACATTACAAGCTCTTTTGTTTTCAAAATATGAAAATTTTGCATTTATAAAGCTTTCTGAAATAGATGAAAACAACAGAACTATGTCATAAAATGTGCAGGTCCAGTCCATAGTGTAAAAAATGACAAACAAACTCACATTTTAAAAAAAAATTAGTTCAAAAACAACTAACTAAAGCAAGAAAATTTATGTTGGTTTCAATTTTTAATTTAAAAAATTGATTTATAAAACTGCAGTTTTAAAATTTTGGGGAAATTTCTTAATTTTTTACAGAAGTACCAACTGTAAATCACTACGACATCTTATACATTACTATACTTTTAATCAACAATAGTAACAGTCACTGAGTCAGTAGTAATAGTAATATCAGGTACATGTTGATTCGGCGTGCCATTCATTTCTTACTGCTGCCATCTTGGTTGCATTATGTGTTATTGCTACCAAGATGGCAGCAGTGTAAAATAAAAAAAAGTAGTGGCAACACACGTACCTAAAAAGGTTTGGGGATAGAGAGAGAATCTGATGTTTTAGCTAGTAATTGAGAAATGCGAAAATAGGAACTGAGGAACAAAACTTTAAAATTATATAGTCGCCCACTTTCCTGGAGTAATTTCAGCTGCTACTCATTAATTTTGTGACAAATGTAGCCACTTTATTTTGTCCTCTACATATACGGTAAGAATTTTCAATGACCTGCAGTCGATCCCTTCCCTCCACTAAAACATGTGTGCTTCGGTTTCACACTGTGGTCAGAAAAGTGTAAAAATAAAGAAATACATTACAAAATATTTTTTAAATAATGAAAACCCAACTTACAGTTTCATAGAATATACTTTTATACACTTTATTGCAGGTTCCACCAAAAATAAAATCCAAAGTTGTCAGAAAAATCCATACTAAATGCAAGATGCCGGAAAATTTAGCCTTCTTTTAAATCCTGTTTTAAATATTATAATTAACCACCCAATGAAATATTAATTAAGAACATTCCAACTGCGTATTAATTTTATATTAAAAAAAGAAAATTAAACTCTAGTAACAATCCATGAATCAACAAAAGGGAGAGAATCCTACAACGCAACTCAAAGTGGCGCGCCAAATTAACACTAGTCATATACTAATACTAATAATCTTACTATATATCATATAGTCTATAGCCAATTTTCAATTTATATGTATTAAATAATTTAAATTTAATAATTAATGTTAACAGATTTTAGTACTATGTGGATAGAGAAGTTTTAAGATAAAAAGTGTTTTATTGAATCTTTAATCAAACATTGATTTTAAACGTACGCAAAGTTGGAGATGGTAAGTCTTCTTTGGTTCTTTCAAAGTTTCCAGGATTTGAAAAGAAGTCTCTGAGTCGAGGAAGATCTCTTCCTGATTCAATAAATTCGGTGTAAAGCTCTAATGCTGTTAAAATATAATTGTCTCTGAGTAGTTTGGCTGCAATACTATCCCAGGATATATCTATGCCCTCTTGACGCTGAACTTGGGTTGGGCGAGGCGGAAAATCAGATACAAAATCATTATCATCATCAATTTCAACTTCTGTAGCATCTGAATCACCAAATGGATTCAGACTATCCGCCATTTTGTCCCATAACAAGTCATGTGAACACTTCTAAATTTGTATTTAATTCTGCTCAGCTTATCCATGGTCACCAATCTCACATTGTGTACGTTTTTTAATTAATATTATTTTCGCAATATACGTTACACATTATTTCATTAAGTTAAAAATAAATTAACTTTTAAGTTTTTCTTAAAAACATAAAATTAGCTCCCGAATTTTATAAGGAGGTTTGGCAAGGGCAAATAAATATTTGTCAGAAAATATTTAAAATTTAAAAAAAAATCATATATATATATAGTTTTTTTTTCTTCTTCATTCTAGAAGGCCTATTAATGTAGAATGTATACATTCATTTAGAATCCGTTGGCAGCATTGGGTGCCATACTTCCCTTCTGCACATACTTTCTTTGATTAATGAATTTTATGAAATTTTAAGAGAATAATTTTCTACTGTTAAGTGCAATTTAACTCATTTTCAAAAGAGAGTCCTTTTTTTTTTTTTTTAAATTTCGTTCTGTATTAACTGTGATTTTCAAAATATCCCAGCATCTAAATCGTTATAGTATATTTCCCTTCTTCACATACTTTCTTTGATTAATGAATTTTATGAAATTTTAAGAGAATAATTTTTTACTGTTAAGTGCAATTTAACTCATTTTCAAAAGAGAGTCCTTTTTTTTTTTTTTAAATTTCGTTCAGGATCAACTGTGATTTTCAAAATATCCCAGCATCTAAATCGTGATAGTCAAACGTAACACATTCCGGGTGCAAATACATTTTCGACTAAATTCAAACTAACAAAGTCAATGTTTAGTCCTTGGCTCTTGTTAATTGTAACCACTCTGGGGTTTTGTGGGACATTTATTTTATGCTTATTTTTCATTTTTGGCAAAGCTATTTTTTTTAAATATAATTGTCATTGTATTATTTTTTTTTTCTACCCGCAAATCAATGGGGTTTATCAGTTTGTTGCATAATTTTGTGTTGTCACACATGACGTGACTCTCGTTCTGTTGATTCATTCTTCTTTGTGCTGACTTGTAAGGTGGCATCTGAGGCGATGAGTCGAGGGAGGGGTGGGTTGAGGTGATAAGTGAATGGGATAATAAGAAAAGGTGATTTTTAAACAAAACAGCCCTATCCCTTCGCTTACAATAATCATCGGCCATAACTGTAGGTGTAGGATTTCGGGATGGGATAAGGTGTTGGGGCAGTGCATTTTAGCAAACGCTGATCAGCGGATTGCAAGCAGTCGTTAAATTCTATTTTCCAGCTGTATACCTAGTTAAATAGCTACTCAGGATTTTGTAAGCATTCTTCTTTTGTGGATAATTTATAAATTAAAACTTTCATTCTAAAGAGTAAAAAAATTAAAATATATAAATAGTTTTTAAACTTTTAAACAAAAATACTTTTTAAAAGCTTTAAAAAGTTAAACATTATTTTCTAAAACTGTCATGAAATTTATTACGCAACAGAAGACTGTGCAGGGAGTATGTTGAAAAATTCGAAGAAATTTTAACAACCCTAAAAATAATGTTTCTCGTAGAAATCCTTTATAAAATATAACATCTAGCAATGGCGGGGGGGGGGGGGGGGGGGGCTAAAACTTTTTTTTTTAAAACTATGCATTCAATTAACGCACTTTATAAAAATCCCAATCAGCGCTCCCCCCCCCCCTCAATGAGGCTCGCAACCGCACATTTGTGTCCAGCCCTTGAACTCTATTAATATCATAATGACCCACCCGCTTTTAGCACGCAGATTTATTTCACCATTTCAGAAAAGCAAAATAAAATGTTACGCACCAAACGCAAATGGGATTTTTGTTTAATAGAGCATCTCATTGAGCGCAATTGTTGGCAATTGTATTACCTAAAATCAGGGTCATCATATTTCCTTCATCTTCCCCTTGAAGAATAGAACGAACTGATTTTTGGGGGTCAAGTCTAAAAATTTGATAGAATGTATCGTCATCGGCAACGAGCCTATGCGCCAAGATCAGAGGCGTAGCGAGGGTGTTTGGCGCCCGGGGACAAGATTCGCGCCCGGGGACAAGATCAATTTGAAAGCGCCCCCTTTTCTTTTTTTCAACTCTCAAACCCATTATTTTTACCAATAATATAATATCAAAGCACATTTTGGCGCCCCTAACTAGCTGGCGCCCGGGGACATCTGCCCCCCGCCACCCCCTCGCTACGCCTCTGGCCAAGATAGGTGGGTCAATTAGCCGCCCGAAGTTTTTGCCAGCCAGCTACGAACGACGTCGACGTTAATATAAAGGATTTTTTTTTTAAACATTTCACTTTTTTCTCCATTAAATTGGAATACTTTGGCTCATAGAGAGCCTCACTACCCTGCTGTACATACTTATAGGCCTACTTTCCAGAGATGGATAATAAATTCTCCGAATCTAGGGAAATTTCCCAAGTTGTATTAGCACTACAGCTACGTCGTCATCCCTAAATTATTTTTTATCCTATTGGCGATTAAGAATCGATTGAAAATATCTTCAGATATATTATAATATATATTCTAGCCGGGGGGGGGGGGGAGATAAATTATTACTTTTAAATAAAATAATGTCATAAATATGTTTCTATTTCCCTTTTTTAATTTATTTAAGCTACGTCGTCATCCCTAAATTATTTTTTATCCTATTGGCGATTAAGAATCGATTGAAAATATCTTCAGATATATTATAATATATATTCTAGCCGGGGGGGGGGGGGGAGATAAATTATTACTTATAAATAAAATAATGTCATCAATATGGTTCTATTTCCCTTTTTTAAGTTAATTATTTACACCCCTAAAAAAATTAATTGCACCCTGGACTAGTAGCCCTAAACACAGCACAGTATTTATTTTATTTTTAAAATTACCATTTACTTGATTAAAGTTTTATTTAGAACTGACGTAGGGGCCATCTGAAACTTATTTGGCTTGAAATAAACTGTAGTAATGCTAGGAGTTCCACTACCTAATAATAACCATGAACCGGCTTAAGCTATGAGCGGGTATTCCCATAACAAATAATATCATCATGGCTGTGACCTGTTGAGTCACCTATTAACATAGAAAAATTCCTGTTCAATAGAATGTTGACACGTCTAGCGTCACGCTCCAATTTATGATACACGACTACAGGCAAATCTTTGGGATATTGTTGGGACATGCAGCTTTAATTAAATTTCAGTTTCAATTTTCACTTGGCCAAAAAAGGACGATTAGGAGGTCCTGGCTGAAAGGTAAGAATTGATCTGGAACTGAAATGAGATTTTTGAGTCAGTTATTTCATGCAAGTAAACTAATCCACTGACATATTATTATACAATAATAACAATAGATCTAAACTTTTAAAATCATTTTATATAGTTCGTCCATTCGTTTTTTGTTGCTTTTTTTATTTTTATTTTTTTTGGTTGTTGTTGTTTTTTTTTTGTTCAGTGTGCTACAACTAAATTGTTGTTACCCGGCGATTGGCCTATTAGTAGGACGCTATCGTTCGTGGGTGTGTATGTGTCTTTGTTTGTTATTTTGTTTATTAGTTTGTTTGATATGTTTTGTATTGGGGAGGGGGGCGACCAGAAACAAAAATAAAATAGAACATTAAGATTTCTTTTAAAATGTATAGGTTCTCTTTTCTTGACCCACATTTGAGAATATATTTATTTTTTCCAGGGCGTATTTGATAATTTGGTGAGAAGGCCGATGCGAGCGTCGTTTGCTCGTTTGTTTCCAGGTAACACGCAAACAATGTGTATATTTATTCAAGTAAATAAAGAATTCATTGTTGCCCTTTATTTCCATTCAAGATCTTTATGGAGACCCTAAACTCAACTCCCCCCCCCTTTCCACCACACACACACACACCTATAACCCCCCCCCCCCGACCCCCCACGTCTCTCAAGATGGTTTCTCAACTCTCCTTCTACTTCTTCTTCTCTCGTCACGTGGTCCTTGAACTCTGACACCAAGAGACCCTAACCCCAACTCCCCCCCCCTTTCCCCCCCACACACACACACCTATAACCCCCCCCCCCCGACCCCCCACGTCTCTCAAGATGGTTTCTCAACTCTTCTTCTACTTCTTCTTCTCTCGTCACGTGGTCCTTGAACTCTGACACCACCTCACTGATTTAAAAATATCTTGTTTCACATTCGAGTGCAATAACAAATTAATGTTGCGTCGAAGTAATGCTTCTGAATCTAATGATTTTCATAGGATAAGCGTATGGATATATTTATGTATCCTATATCCGTCTACTCTTCGCCAATGGCGTAGGAAGGAGGGGGTGTACGGGCCAATCAACCCTGGGTGGCGTTTTTTTTCTTCTTTGTATTGAAGGGAGGGCATTTTTTTGCCAGTTTTTTTTTCCTGGAAGGAGATGGGCAATCTTGGCCCTCCCCGTTGGGCACTGACCCTACCTATGCCACTATTCATTGTGTCTTGACGTCATCTTAGATTAAACTTAAATTAATATCTTGGAGAGCAAATATTTCTCACGTCATGAGTGGCTTAGAATAGGCATGCTGTATGATTACCGATTATAGCTTATCTGTGTGATTTATTTGTTTATTTTTTTTGGTTAAAACTTTGTAATTATTTTTTGACAGAGCACAAAGATGAGTGACGAGGCGAAAGAGACCATAAACGCGTGGTTGGCAAAACTTATAGCAAACGGATGCTGTCCCGGTTTGGAAATGGTGGACGAAGAACAGCGCATATTTCACATCCCTTGGCGCAACGAGAAGAGTGGGGGGCTCCAGGACGGCGGCAACGACACGATCTTCTTACGACTGTGGGCCGAACACAAAAACTACACCATTACGGATGGGGGCAAAGAGGAGAGGAGGGACTGGAAACACAAATTTCGGTGCGCCTTAAACAAATGTTCCCATCACATCACCAAGCTCAAAAATGGAAAGGAGTTCATGACGTGTCAGTTTAGAGACCCAGAGACGACTCCTTCGTCTCGTAAGAGAAGACCCGAGGCAACCCCGCCGACGGAACGTGAAGAAGAGCATAATTGCAACACGGGGATTTTAAGACCATCTTTACACACTGAGACGAACGGCCGTGCCTTTAGCTCTGACTCGGACTCACCTACAGAATCTATGCAGCGATCCCCAAACCAAGAGACCGTGGTTCAGAACAGCTGCCCAAGAAGAGAAGCTCAAAGTGTTCAAGAAATTGACGACTGCCGTGTGGCAATTGAAGTATTTTACGGAAGCCCACATCGCACGGTGAGGCGATGGTTAGTGAGCGGCAGCAATCCACGCTGTGTAATATGCTCAGACGTGTGCAAAATTCAAGCACTGAAAGAAACTCTCAAAGAGACCGAAGATGTTATTGAGCTGAATCTACCACCGGTTGAGGATTTCCCCGATATTATTGGTGAGAGCAGAGAGATGATCAGGGAAATTCTCGGAAAAATGCAACGTGGACTGACCTTCAGTTACGAATCTGAGAACATTCACGTAGAGCGGCGGGCGATGATAAATCTTTTTGTCTACGACGGTACCTCACATAAATTAACTCGCAGAAGATCCAGGCACGACGAACCAGTAGTTTTTAAACTATTCGATTTCGAAGCATTCCATTTTTCTTTGGTGCGCCACGTAGAAAATACAAGCGAGCCTTGCCCCGAGACAAATGTCTTTTTGACGATTGGTTTCGAGGCTTTTCCCAATCAGGTTGATCCTTTCCTAACAGTCCCAATTTATGTGAAGGTCACTCATATGCAGGCTGAGAAATACAAGAGTATGATGTTGTCGAGATATGACTCCGTTCCTTATTCTATAATGGTTTCAGGCTTCGACTCTCTGACTCTGGAAGACCAGCATGACGTGGCACAGGGCCAAGTGATTGGGCTTCAGGGCACTCCGCAACATCCCCAGCAATCAGCAGGAAACAACGGGATCAATAACAAAGATTTTCTTGTAGCTGTAAAAGTATTTTATGGCATTCCCTATTTTCAGGTGGCGAGGGTGCTTCTGGATGGAGATCGCCCCATGTGCACCATTCTTTATAAATCAGAAGGCTTTGTTTGCGAGGGTCTCAAGTACGAACTCCCCCGAAGTACTGAGTCGAAACACAATGAAAAAATAAACACAATTTTAGAACACTTGACGGGTGGTGTGGTTATAAAATATGAATCGGGGAACATTTTCATTGAAAGAAGATGTTTAATCAAAGTCTTCTTAACAGATGGCGTCCTAAAATCTACACCGCTACCTTTGAACAAAGGTCAAGAGCCAGCGATGGCAGAAGCCTTTAATTATGGCCAATTTTCAAATCAGTTACTGGCACACATCAACGACGGAAGTAAACCTCGTCCCAAAGCTGAGTTTACGTTGTCCGTTGGCCATGACATTATTCCAAACGATAGCGAACCTATGAGGAAAGTCTTAATGTATGTCGAGGTAACTCACGTGAAGGCAGCCAACGATCTGCATGCGTATGACAAATTAAAAAACAATAACCAATCATCGGAGCCAAAAATATCGATGCCTGATTCTATTGATAATATCATTGATTTTATTAACGAAATCAGTGTTGGTCAACCGATCGGACGTCCATGAAGAAGGCATTATGGCTGTGTTGTAAGGATTCCTGTCTTCAACACACTTGAAGTTACAGAAATACGAGAAGGACGTGGAAGAAGACTTCATAAGCTGTTTCGCCTAGGAAGATTCCTTAAGACAGTAAACCCAATACACTTTGCAGATTCCTAACCTTAAGACTGTAAACCCAATAAACAACGTATAGGCCAAAACATCAACTTAAAGGCTGTAATTGGAATGGTTACAGAGAGGAAAGCGTTTACTATATTTTCTTTAGTGCTTGTGAAACGTCGGCATCGTGCTTAGTTGACTGCTTCGCGCACTTGTTGCATCGAAATGAAAATATGTAATAACACGGTTTCTAAAAACAAAATGTGATGTATATTATTATTATTATTAGGTGTTTTTTTTTATAGCGCAGTACCCCTAGGGTTAGGCTCACTGCGCTTCACATAAAAATGAGCAATTATAGAAACGTATACATTTAAAAACAGCAATTGGTGGAAGGCTTGACCTCGCCCACCCAAGCACTATCTACCCCTATCTAGCCGCGGAGAGCACCCAGCAGAATCGAGAGTTGTTGATCAGTCAGAGGGTGGTGACAATGAGTCGGTATAGTACAGTTTGAAGAGATGGGTCTTGAGGGCTAGTTTTGAAGGCTCTGATGGTCCTTACATTGCGGTGTGTAATGGGAGGGAAGTTCCAGGAACGACGAAAGGAGAGAAGCAAGTTCACTTATATCAGACAATGAAGGCGCTGGACAAGACTTGGATTGAGAAGTGTGCTTAGAGACCCGGATCCAGTCTGAAGTGGGCCCACTTGTCCGCCGGTGCGCGGTGATTACAAGTTTTGGAGGTACTTCAATTTTAATTCACCGCAAAAATTATTATTATTAACACTTCCAATGAAACAAATGTTCTTTTCAATAAAAACGTTTAATTCAACGCAGAAATTATTGTACGTTATCCATTATTTCACATTTCCATTAAAACACATCACACCTCCAATAAAACAAATGTTCTTTTGCATTAAAACACATTTACTTATTTTAAGGTCCTCCGCTGCTATGGTGGCCAAATTAGAACAATATCGTCTAGAATGGCGTTGAATACATTCAAACCATTTGCTTTAACACGTCGACGCAAAATGAACCCACGCTTATAAGAATCGAGCATATGTCTGTGTGTGTGCCATTGTTTCTCACTTCATTGTGAACTAATGCAGAAATTGTCAAAGAATTCATGGTGTCTACAGAAGCAGTTGTACTTACTAAACTGGATATAATTGCATAGACATAGAATAGCAGTGATGATATTTTTTTTGCGGTGAATTAATTTAAAATTGAAGTATCGTTTTGGAAGCATTTTGTTAGTCCATTGCTTAAATTTCAATCATTATATTGTTGCTGAAGTGAAAGAATTAAAAAATTAAACAAATTAAACTCTTATAAAAGTAGCCATTTCGTTATATTTCAGACCTGTCAAGCTTTAAAAATGTATATAAATGTTTGATAATTGGCTTTTGATTGATTTGTCCCCCCCCCCCCATAGCATTATCATTTTTTATTGCTTTTTTTTAATTAAACTCTTATAAAAGTAGCCATTTTGTTATATTTCAGACCTTTCAAGCTTTAAAAATGTATATAAATGTTTGATAATTGGCTTTTGATTGATTTGTCCCCCCCCCCCCATAGCATTATCATTTATTATTGCTTTTGTTTTAATATGTAAAAACAAATATTAAAAAGCTGCGAGTTTTATAATATTCATTTTAACTTGTTGGAATAATCAAAATTAATTTCCATAACTTATCGTTTTTTATATTTAATTTTTTACTACACTTATGAAGGAATTCTACTTTTTTTTTCTAGTGCTACTCTTCATTTTCTATACAACTGAAACAAATAGTGTTAATTTCGACATTGCTATACTTTGCCCAAAACCATCCCCTGTAACGTAATCAATGCTTTAAACAAAATCATCACCCTGCCATGTCATCAGTAGCACACAAGGAAGCCACCAACAATCAATCTACCATGTAACCAAGGCAACAACAACGAAAATCACGCTGCCATGTCATTAATGCCACCAGAACTGTCGCGTGGGCCTTGAAACCCCTGCTGCTGCAGGAGGCATCACATGTTTAAGGCGCCAAGAGGTGTGATGTAGACAACAACAAAAAAAAATAAATTACGTTGTATAGTAAAAATTTGATATGATGGCACTCGGTGAACCCACGAGCTGTCATAATGGCCGAGTATCATGCGAATCAAAAGTTTTACCTTTGTTGAGGGATGGAAGTCTGTGGCACGAGAGACTGCCTAACCTTGACGTAGACAACCGGCACGACAGACTGTCTAGCTCTGACGTAGACAACCGGCATGACAGACTATCTAACTCTGACGTAGACACCCCGCATGACAGACTGTTTAACTCTGACGTAGACAACCACCACGACAGACTGTCTAACTCTGACGTAGACAACCGGCACGACAGACTGTTTAACTCTGACGTAGACAACCGGCACGAGAGACTATCTAACTCTGACGTAGACACCCGGCACGAGAGACTGTCTAAATCTGACTTAGACAACCGGCACGACAGACTGTCTAACTCTGACGTAGACAACCGGCACGACAGACTGTTTAACTCTGACGTA
>CAXITT010000274.1:763310-781833 GCA_964033795.1 Lymnaea stagnalis
ACAAAAAAAAAAAAAAAAAAAAAAAAAAAAAAAAAAAAAAAAAAAAAAAAAAAAAAAAAAAAAAAAAAGAAGGGAGGGGGGGGGGGGGGGGGGGGGGGGGGGGGGGTAAGAAAGTGTGACAGTTTGTGACACGGGGAGGGTATAAAGGTCTTGTGCGACGTCCAACATTTAATTATATTTTTAAAAATACATCTAACAACCTGGAATTGACAGAGATGTTAAGCTAGCTGTTGTGGTGGATGTTTTCTTACAGAAGCTGTCACTTTTAAAAATTGATTAGTGTTAATGGTCAAGTGTGTTTTCGATTAAATATCAATTAGATTTTAATTTGTTTCAAACAAAATTAGTTCGACGTACTTTAGAGATTTGTGACTGGGAGGAGTGAGGGGGGGGGGGGGGAATTGTCCAGAAATAGCGAGACGTACTCAGTGGCGTAGCTATAGAGTTGCGTGGATCCTGGTGTGAGATGTAAAAATTGGCCCCTGAAAATTATATCTTGTTTGCAACTAAAACAATAATACCTGCTCGGTTGAATCCAAGTAGTCATACATAATTTACGTGTAATAATTACCAGAGTTTAAAAAAAAATTTTCCCTTTCTTTTGCTTCTGTAAAACAATGGATGACATTTTGTGTGCCAATTTTCTTCGCCCGATCGTTTTCAATTCACAAAACTACCAAACCGGGTAAGCGTTGTTGTGACATTCTACTTCTTAAATAGTTCTTTATTAATTTTAAAATCGAAAACGATCTGTCAGCACTGGCAACAGTCGCAGGAATTGCTTAAGATAAAATGCAAGCTGTGTAAATATCAGGAAACTTAGACGACAATGTTGGGTACGTTATATTTAACAAAGAAGTAAGTTCACTTATGTTTGTAATTTTCTTAATGTCTGAACCCATACTTCTTCGGAACGATATTATTTGATGAGAAAAAGAGTCGGAAATATCATTTTGATATTTCATCATCAATTCCATAACTTTCTCAAATAAAATTTCTCTTGAAAATGTCTCTAAATTTGACGGAATAAGAACATTAAAAGAACATTAAAAGAATCTAATCAGCTTTCCAAACCAATAAATCTACTTGTGGTAGGCCCCGAGAAACTTCAAGTAAGAAATATTAAAATGACGCCAAAAATTGCACCAACTGACACGTTTTATTTACTGTAAGGGACCGTCCATAAAGTACGTCACGCTATTTTTGACCATTTTTGCCCCCTCCCCCCTGTCACAAACTGTCACAAATCTCGGACCCCCCCTCCCCTAAAGTACATCACACTTTCGAACAATTTTTTTTTAATTAACACCTAATTAAAATTTAATCTAAAACACACTTCACTATTAAACTGTATTAAAATATAAAATTTCCACTTAAAAGAACTACCGGTATCACATTATTAAAATGACTTTAATAGTAGAATACTTAATTGTCAACAGTTATCACAGTTATTCATTGAAGCAGTAACTCAATCTAGATTGAATTTGAAAACAAAAATTGCAAAAATTAGACTAGACAATTATACAATACATATCATTTATCTGCTGCTTTTTCATTTACAAAAGGTGAGGTCAAGTTTTATTAATTTCCGAGTATGCAATCTTTTTACACAGGATAAGAAGTAAATTAGCGAAACTTGACCTCACCCAGTGATTAAATAATAAAAAGGAAACAAAACAATTTGACTAAAAAAAAGACTAGATTGACAAATTATGTGACAAACTCTTGTGCTATATTGAATCTGTTTATTATGGGCCTGTGAAATGTGTTTAATTAAAAAATATTCACTGGACATCATCCATCCATGGTGAAGTGAAGTGTCATCCATAGTTACGACTGGCATCAATCTTTCACCATCATCGTTTCCTGGAAGGGTAATTGCAGACAGATCAACTTCATCATCATCTAGCCACTCAACATCCTCTGAATGTGCATTTTCTCTTCTGGCAATAACTGCCACGAGTTCTCTTTGCCTTCTAGCAGTGATTCTCAAAGGTCTGATGCGTTTTGTTTTATCTGAGTTGATTCTGGAACAGTTTGGGTTGGCACATTCTCCCGAGCCCGAGCTCTGTGTTGTCCTGCATGTTTCTTCGACATTGTTTGTGAGGCAATTTATAAGTGACATACTTTGCAAATTCGATCAAGTAAGTTGGTCTGCAAAGATGGACAATAAAGATCATATAGTTGTACTTTGAAAACTCCTGTTGATCTCGGCAAGGCTATACATAAAACAAGGCTTCGCAACAGCATACTAGCGCTCCTAGCGAGAGGAATCGTGAACAACACATTCAGGAGATACGCATTTCATGCAATTTTGACATAAAACTAATTCAAATGTTTCACAAAATTTTTGAAAATTATTTTTAAAGCTATTAAATTCTACTAAAAAAATAAAAAATAAATTAGAAATAAAATTTAAAAAATATAAATATGTGACGTCACACATGGCCTGACCCCCCTCCCCCCTGTCATTAACTGTCACACTTTCTTACACCCCCCACCCCGGGAGCGTGACGTACTTTATGGACGGCCCCTGTAGATAATAATCATTTAGTAAAGTGCCACCCGGGACAGTAAGCCTAGACCAGTGGTCGGTAAATCGCGGTTGGCGAGACACATGCGGCTCTTTAGTGACCTGAGTGCGGCTCGGCCAGTTGGCCACAAAACTAAACGGTTTTAACTCCGAAAACCATGGGTCTTGACAGGTTCTTGAAAAGAAATTTTAGATCTCAAAAAAATTGTTAATCGCCCTGCTGTTGATGTTTGGCTCTTTTGACTAATGAGTTTTCCGACCACTGGCCTAAACCCCTGGTGGCACCTTCTTCCCATAGATCCTGGTTTCAAAACTTAAAATTATGGTATGTCTAACAACAGAGGCGTACCGTGGGTGGGTTGAGACACGACACGTGCCGTTGGTGCTACTGGAAGGGGCCGCTTAAACGGCGAGCCTGACAAATAATTTTTATACAACAACAAAACAAAGATCGCGTGTGTTTCGCTTTTGAGCTCGTTCCACTATATTGATTACTCCACAATGTTACACACGAATCTGCTTACTCATATGTCCCAGTATACTATATATTAAGAGTATTAATTAAATTATTTTTTTTTAAATAAAAAAGTTTCTGAAGCTTGTTGGGGCACTATATTAGTTCTTGTCGTTGGCGCCATATTATGTCTTATTGGTACGCCTTGAACTTGGGCATCCCATACATATATTATGTACCAATTAACGAACAGGTGAGAGAGAGAGAGAGAAAGAGAGAGAGAGAGAAAGAAAGAGAGAGAGAATGAGAGTGGTAGAGGATTTGATTAAATAGTGGTTAGCTATGCCTTAACCGGGTGCAGGTTTTTTACACCGGGTCCGGGTAATTTGAGAAAGTATTTTCTCAAGAGAATTAGTGACTCTTTGTCACGGGGGGGGGGGGGGGGGGGACCAAATTTTTTTTTTTTTTTAAAAAAAAAAAANAGGTCGAAATTGCTTCAAGTCAACTAAGTACTGTGAAACTCATTCGCGCAGACCTTTTGCGCTTATCGAAAAAATGACGCAAAAACTGTTGGTGCCATTTTACATATTCGGCTCGGGGAGGACTTCGTTGTTTTGCGTTTATGTCACAGTTCTAATAATTATGGGATAATTTTAAGGACTAAAATAAAATCTTAGTTTAGTTATTATGGAAATTTTTTGTATGTTTTGAATTTTTTAGGTGGGACGTGATACTATAAAGGGGGGGGGGGATTTGTAACACTTTGCGACAGGGGAAGGGGGTCTGAAAGGGTCATTTTGTGCTGACGTAATTTACGAACGCCCCTTACCATATAAACTTCGGAAAATTTAAATGAAAAGTTTGTTCCGTTAAAAAAACAAAAGCATTTTTATTAATTTTGATAGGCACCACACCTTTTCTTTTTTGGTAAGTATTGCATGTACGGTTTGTACGGTTACAAGTATCCGCTTCTTTTAGCAATTGGCAATACCATTTTTTTTTTTAAAGATGCTCCTGTATACTTTTTACTCTAAACATTTACCCATTTTCTTTTCAAATAGAATGAAGTCTAGAAGTGAAATTTTAAAATGAACTTTGTTTGCTATGTTCCAATCCTAGAGCCACTTGAGACATGAATGAATGAAATAACTCTCGGAGTTCGTAGTTACAGGAATCGATTACCATATTAAGGTTTGTTTATATTATATTCCACTTCCTGAAAAAACAATAATAAAGATTATGTTGTTATAAATGTTATAGTTATATTTTGTGTTATTATTATAATTAATATTATGTAATGAAAGAATAATTTATATACATTGTTATCTCCAAATGAAGGTAAATTTTTATTTGATAATAGGGCTTAGCGTTAAACATCCAATTTCACAACAACAAAAAATGAGTTCTGACTGCTTTAGTTTTAGTTTTATACTTATTATAATAAATTATACTTAATTTACTTATCTCACTTAGCCTAGGCCAGGCCTATTACTACCGATATAAGTATAAGTTTTATAAGTTAAAGCCCAGGCAAATTAACTAAAATTCTAATTCTGTAAAGTAGGCCTTGTACTTGTAACATGTTAAACCAGGCGCTGCTTATTGTTAAAACAGCTCTGAGTGTGATTGAGAATGGCACAAAATAAATTAAAACATTTGACTTGAATTTGAAAAGGCTGGGGCTATTCCTCAGTTTGAGTTAAGTCCTGGGTCCCTTTAGACTTTAGACTAAATAAATGACTATTCGGATGCCATTTGCGGTAGTTTATTTTAGTTAATCTGAAGAAGTAAGTTAAAAAAACATAAAGCCTATGCAATTATTAATTATCTTTCATTTGATACCAAATTGTGTCTTACAAACCCAACAATAATACTTAATTAATTATTTTTTTAAAAACCCAACCACTCAACTCTTTTTTGCTCTTAGAAATAAGGTCCCTTTAGTCTTTAGACTAAATGGCTATTTGGAAGTCATTTGTGGCGTGGTAGTTTATTTTAGTTAAACTGAAGAATAAGTTTTCATGTGATACCAAACTTTGTCTTACAAATGCAACAATAATATTTCTAATATTTTTTAAAGAAAACCCAACCTCTCACTCCTCCGGGTCCAATAGTATAGCCACTTTGATTTGAAAAAGTAAAAAAAAATTAATCTAGAACTGAGGCCAAGTTTATTATACTTATAATAATTCTATATAACATTAAATTAAAGGTCTTTTCATTCTAAACTTTTTAGATTTTACAAGAAACTACTTCTTCCACAGTTACTTTATCAGAAATTTATAATGAAATAATGTGAAATGCAAAAAATTAAAATTTTTAATATAAAGTTTACATTTTTGCACTGGCACCTTTCCTTAAAATTAAAAAACATTTTAAAAAAATACAGTACATAAATAAATCTCTGTTCAAAATATTTCCTATAATTTACTATCAAATTTCTATTTCAACCACTTTCCTTTCGTAAAAAAATTTCTGGCAAACAATTTTCCATCAAACAAATTTCTTAGGTATGGTTCCCGGTACAAATTTGCAGATGCACTATCTACTAGAGATTTGTAATTGAAGGTCAAACTTAACATTTGAAGAAAAAAAAAAGAATATTACCGGTACCGTATACAAATATAATTATTTTAGAAACCTATTATGATACAAATCAAACTATAACTATAAGAGATTTAGAGTTCATTTAATGGACTATTAGTACTATTTACTCGTGGTATGGGTACCGGTACACTAATAAAATATTAAAATTAAATCTTACAAAATCTTCTTTTTTTTATATTTCAGGAACCCCTTAATCAGGAATGCAAATTTGTTGAGACCATAGTATTGACATGGTAATCAGAATACCAGTATCTGATTTAATTAATTTATTTATGACATAAATATGGAAAATCATCGAAAGTTGTGGAGTCGACTGGTTTCAAGGTTGAGAAGAGGTCGTACAGGTTATCGATGTCAGCAAATATTTCGGCCAAGTTCTAACATTTCTGGTACTGGCTTAATTCATTTAAACAGATCAACTTCAACACCTGTTGTTGAAGGCAACGCCTCACAAACACGTTTTAGAGATGTCATCGGACTTCGAACATCTTTTTATGAGGAAGCACCACATGACCAACTTGTATCACGCAACAATTTGGTGCAGTTTAGGGTCAGACTTGCAGAGCACCATGAAAGTTTTACACCTAAGTGTTTGCAAGGTTTTAATACGCAAAATATATTGTTAGGTCAAGGTACCTTCGAAAATTTCTCTCATAACTGTTGGCTTGAAAATAATCTTCATAGGTTTTGTACATATCCCACAGAATCACTACCAGATGTGATGGAAAATGATTCTCTAGCTTCTGATCATGCACTCCATATTCAAGCGCAGCTTCCTAGAACTTCAGTTCAATCCTTTCTGCAGAACATCCAAGTAACCAACAATAACTTAACAAGTTCTAGTTCAAGTCATTGCAGTAGTCTAGTTTCTTCACAAAGATCTAGTTCTGTTTCAGACATTTCACATTTCTACAATTTGAATCTCACAGAATTTGCCTTTAACCCTGATTCAATGATAGAAGACCCACCACCTTATTCTGAACTTCCAGAAGACCCACCTCCACCTTACACAGAAACCTTACAAATCTCTACATATCCTGGGAGAACACAAAGTGATCATTTGATTTCTGCTAGCACTCAACTGCTCACCGAAGATTGCCTGTACTGATAATGATATAATAGATGCTCAATCCTGAATGCAATAATAAACAATTCAGTTACCTGTAACACTACTGGCATCAATGTTTACAGGTTCCAGCTGTCATAATTCATAAATGCTGCAGTACTCTACACATACAGACTAGTTTAAGGTGAAAAGTGAAAACTATGAAGTTTAGTTTTGCCACAAATTTATTTCAGATCATTTGTATTTGTAAAGTAATCTTATTTAAAAATACAATCTCTACCGTACCCAAAAAAAACAACTAATGTCAATGTGCATCACAATTCACATACATCCCAGGCCCCAGAGCTGAAACAGTCTTTTCTACACACCCCCAAAAACTATGTATCGGTAAACAAAAGGCGGAAGAAAAGACTACCGTATTGATTTAAAATTCATTAATTTTCTTTATTATTTTATTAATCAGTTTTTGTGTGCACGCCAATTTTATTATTTTTTTGAAATGCATGGATTCATGAAACAAATGGTTAAAGCTCTTTCTTACTGATCATAATACTATAACTATCCAAACAAAAATAAATAATGCCACCTCATCAAAGTGTGTCCTGGAAATAGGGCTCCAAAACCAACATTTAACCAACATTTAGCCATTTCTAAACTAAACGGTAAATCAGAACAGACCTAATCATAAAGATGAACAGAATAGTCAGACCCCTACAAATAATACCTGCAGAAAAAAACATAGCATCATATCCAGAGGGTATAGTATAATCCAACTATACACAGAACAGTGGCTGCAGAACGCAAGAGACATGCCAGAATCTGTCTCATGACATTAGCCATCTGCGCACCCAGACAGAACTAGCACAAATCTGATGATTAAACTTTTAAAGTGGTCATGGTCGACTGACGAACAACAATGCTACATGCAGGCTTTTTTTTAACCATACTAAAACTAATAGAATACAGTACAGACCGATCATGTAACAAACTCTACAACCCCTAATCGAGCTATCTTCAGTAATTACCGGTAAGCAGAAGTGACTGCTAATGAAGCAGAATTATACCGCCTATCTGGAATCTTCAGTTTATCAAATTCCAAGCATACCGGTACAAAGAAATGTTAGCTTCTCCGACTACCAAACAGTTGAGCAGCAAGTAAGATCTCACAACAGTATAGTATAAGTTAATTTTTATTTATTCAAATAAATGGAAATGTTTTTTTTTATGACAATGTGATGATTATTTTCAGCATATACGTAAATAATTCTAACAAAGACCAACGTTTTTAAACAAACTATTTAACACAGGACATTCCCAAGTATTTCTCAAGCGTAAAACTCGGCCATCATATGCCATGGAACATCACTCACTTAGTGACAACATTGACCTAAGCTTAATTAAGTAAAGTTTAGTTAAGAATGATCCAGATTTTGTTATCAGTGGAGGGGAACGCTGGTTAAATGTTATTGGTAGATGGGGGAACAAATAATAAACCGTATTTTAATATTTAATTTTATAACTTTCTGTCTTAACTTTCTTTGAGGGAAGAATTTGCCCTGACCAAGCTGATCCTAGGTAGGTACCAGTTTTTGTAAAGAGGGTATGATGTATCCGCCAAAATTTCTTTAGTTTTACAATTTACAAATGCATATTGCTTCAAATGATATTAATTGCTTTCTTACACCAGTATGTAATACTTAAGTTCAGTAGGCTTCCAATTGTTGCACTGCAGAATGTTAATAATTTTTTTGTTATATGTAAATGCCCAAATTGTGTAATTTTTTAAAAAGAAAATGCAAGCTTTTACATTTATACCAATTTCTACTTTAGTCAAGTGTACAGAAAAGTGAGACACCATTTTGAAAGTTGAATACACCAGTACTCATGATAAATTTCAAATCAAGGAGTACCCTTCCGGTACTGCATAGTAATACTTGCTGCATTGCAAATCAACCATCACATGATGTAGGGATGGACATTTTATTAGACATCGGTCATTGGTATGAAACTTTGATATGAGTAGTTGGTTTTGTACTTTCTTTAGCTAATCTAAGCTGTGCGAAAAGCTTGCAATTGTAAAATAAGTACTGGTACATTATTGTGCACATGCATAAGATTATTGTATTTGTTACGGTAGAATAGATTTGAGGGGCTATTTTGACATGAATATGCTCGGGATGCACAATTTTAAAACAGTATGTTACAGGTTCAGGTATGAGGTAGACACCCTCCATTCCAGCTCTCCAACTTATTGTCTTTTATTTCTTTTCGAAGAAAAGGCTTTAATGTACTTTAATCATGGAATGTGTATATATAAACCAGTGTACATAATATAAATGTTTTTTTTTAAATATAAAGTGCATTATGCGTTTAAATTGTAATATTTGTATTAAAGGTATCAATATTTTAATATTAAAACACAAAGTGAACCTAATTTGTTACATTGTTTAACTCAATTCACTGTTCACCATGGTTCTATGAAAATATAACTTAAGTACGGTACAAATGTGTTTCAGACTCTACGGTGATTAATTGCCCATTGCCTTGATAAAAATTCCAGGCTCTTATTTTTTTTAAATTTTGGTCCACATTTACAAGTACTTCAGAAAACAATTTTTGTCTTACATTACATTCTTTTGAAAGTAGATTTCTATAGCCAAACAGCCGAGATTGAGGGCTCAATAAAATTCTCACTGAGATCATGTTAAAATAATTACAAAATGAATCAGGAATGCTCATCCTCAGCATATCACACAAACCACAAAGAAAAAGACCCAACAAAGGTTAAATATTCATTATTTATTACATGTCAAGAAAACAAATTAATATAACAAATTTACAATTACATACAAATATCAACAAGTATACACCATAAAATTATAAAAGAAACCTATTCATGAATGAAAGAATTACAAAATAAATAAATGGGCACCATGATCAAGCAATCTCTCTTCATTCATACCTTTTAAATTCATTTTTTTTCCACTTTCACCAACTCCATTGCTACTTTTTTTTCTTCTTCTCCAGTCCCTCTTTTAAACTAATATTTTGGTATTCATTTTTTTTCCTCTTCAAATTTTTCACATTTATTTTTTTTTCACTTTGATTCCACTTTTTTTTCTACTTTTCCTCTCATTTTTTTTTGGTGGTATTTTGACTTTTTAATATTTTTTCTCTCCTCTTTTTTTTTCTTTTTTTTAAAAAAAAAAAGCAAAGCAGAATCATAGAGCTGCCCATTATTTTTTAACAGTACTCTGTACTGAGCTGGTATATACTTTAAGAGGTTTAGGGAAAAATAAGTAAAATTAAGAGAATATTAGCTTAGCACCTGGTGCACCGATGCAAGCCTGAAAAAAAGAAATGACTCATTAGTTCCTTCAAGGACTGCAGAGCAGTGTCTGAGAATATCAACTAATATGGGGGACAAATGTAATAACCCGTTTCAATTATTAAGCCCAAGCTAAAGATTGTGGAATCAAATTGCAAATTAAGCTTTTGTATATTTACATTTACGGCTAGAAAAATTGCGTTTTTTTTTTTTTTTTTTTTTTTACTTTATTAATTGATCGGAAGTTTTTTTTTTCTTCAAAAACAATTTTAAAAAAGTGAAATTTTTTTTTTTATTTTTTTTTTTTTTTTTTTTAAAATATAATTTTAAATTCTTTTACTAGACTTTTCAAATGCAGTGAAAGTTTCAATAGGGACTGTAATAAGCTGCCCTGCGATACCTCCTGCAAATAGAGTAACAATGACATAAGAGACAAAGAACAAACTTAGTCACCATGTTGAGGGAAGATGGAAACAATTACATAATGCATCACCTCTCCTGATGAAATGAAAGAGGCATGAATTCTGATTCAAAAAGGTATTTCTGTTCAACCTAAGTAGTAAACGTTCTTAAACTACATGAGTCTCAATATTATGTACTTAGTACATACCCGAAGGGTCTACGCCCCCTTGGTGTAAATGCACCAGCATAGTAAGGCGCCATGCCTCGTGCTACACCCCGAGCAACACCTCCTCTTCCCCGAGGTCGTCTATTTGTAGAACTAATACCAGGCCGATTTGTTCTTTTGGGCACAACCTAAATAAAAAATGTATTAATTTTTTTTACATCTATATATGGTAGATACTTCGATGAAACAAGGGAGACTACTACTTTTTGTGTATCGGAAATAGAAATCGGCGGCGAAAAATCCGAGTTTTTAATTTTCCGATGTGTGTCTCTATTTATTATTAAATTAGTACTTTCGATATATATTTGAGTTCCGTTTTCGGCCTTATAATTAGGTAGACATCTTGGCCTACACTTTAATCAATTTCTTTTTCATTTACAATCAGTCAGCTTTGAGAAAATCTTTGGTAAATATAAGGCATCTTTCATCATTAAAATTAAGTTGAAGGAAAAAATTTGTCGAGAGACGCTATGTTTCTATGCGTTCGCAGCAGGTCATGCAGCTCGCTCAACCTAATTTCGCCATGGGGGTGGGCCACGCCCCCTTTTTAATGGCGGAAGTTGCAGGAAATATTAATTTATTACCACTATTTACATCAAAATAATTGATAACTTGTGTTTCAGAATGCAATTTGAAGACATTTAAACTGGAATGTTTGAATTTGAGCTTTAACAACCCGGTAGAATCCATATTATAAATGATCAGAATTTACCGTGTGCAACACCTCATTGGCAACCATTCACAGCCACTTGCATAATGGCTGTATCGTAGTACTACCTCAGAGTTTCATTCATAAGAGTTTGCCGTGTGCAAAAACTACTATACCATTGGTCAGGGAAAGCTTTAATTAATTATTCATGTGCCAAAGTTGAAAGTTTAAACTAAGTCGACCCTAAACAGTATTTTAGTGATAAGGCGATGCGTTGCCTTATATAAAGTATATAGTCATTGCGCATGACGCGATCAGCGGAATGAGGTCACAAGATGTGGAGGTTTCGTCCATAGTAAAAAATACCAAACGAACTCACACTTTAAAAATTCATAGCCCAAAAAGTGCTTCAGCTAAAAAGTTGATTCTGGTTTCATTTTTTTTATTTGAAATTTGCTCTAAATGTGTTATTAAAAAAATTATTTCAATTTTTTTTAAATTTTGTATTCATTCAAGTGCCTAATATATGGTATTTTGAAAACATATGTTAAGATGACATTGATATATTTTTACAATCACCATTACTAGTAGTTATTGTACACATTGCGCAAACGAAGAGTGAGTTTTTAAAAAGATTGAGTGCAAGAGTAACAAGAACATAATGAAATTACACTAGAGTCCTTAAATACAAATGCCAGCATGGCCATGTATCTCACACCATGATCAAAACCATCATTTCTTAGATACCAGTGAAAGAAATAATTATATACTAACTGCATAAATCCCAGAACTTTATAAAAGATTTCCCCCAAAAATCCAGTTAAGAATATGTGCTGCTAAAAATTGCAGAATTAAATCCAACTGTGATGAATTTGTCTATTTCTATCAAACAATGATTACTATAAGACAAGACTGGTAAAAAGATGAGTATCAGTAATATAGAGAATAAAGGCCATAAAATGATGCATATTTTCTGAAGGTCCAGGGATGATGGGGAAGGCAAGGGTTTATGGGAGAGGAGACGTGAGATCAGCTAGTAACCCTTGTGAAAGCTTTATCCAAAATGAGCTTTGATAGATGCAGAGCTTATTTCACGTGTGAAGGTCTTATTTGCATTTATATAAACAATAAATTTCAGCCTCAAAAAGTATTAACTCATTCCCGGCGGTTGTGACTAAATGCGTCCTTCAGAAGTTTTGACGGATGCCTCCATATGAGTCCAAGTGCATAGAGACACATCTCTCTCATTTTTATTTAAAAATAGCAATGAAATCTTGCATCCCTCGCTTGAGATATTATACAAATATCCTGGTCACCTCATAAGCCAACAACCCCACTAATTAACCTGAAATATTTAGTCTTAAGATTTTAAATCAATTTAAAAAAAAAACAATACCAGTTTAAATTGCCTCTCAACAAGCAATGGATTCTTTACAAACTTACTTTAATTTGTCGTCCTCTAAAAAGTGATTCATCAAGAGCCATTGCTGTTATTACAGAATCTTTGTCAGCAAATTCAATATATGCAAACCTGTTAAAGAAAGATTTAAATAATGAATTACAATAATTAATAATAAATAAAACATTCAACTATGACAGACAGACTGGACTTACAAGACAAGAGACCTTACAACAT
Organism: Lymnaea stagnalis; assembly: GCA_964033795.1. Lineage (NCBI taxonomy): Eukaryota > Metazoa > Mollusca > Gastropoda > Lymnaeidae > Lymnaea > Lymnaea stagnalis. Next base: position 776,212 of record CAXITT010000274.1, read on the forward strand.
TTCCAGGTATGTGTGTGGATTAATATTTCTACCTTTCCAGTATTATTATTGTTAATATATTTTTAATTTTTGTATATTTGTTTTTTTCATTTTTTATATCAACACATAGTAGAATTAAATGATTATTGTTAATATCACTAGCTTTGGTATCTCTTTGTAATATGGTTTTTCAGTTGTTAGGTATTTCTAATCTAACAGTCAAATCTTGAAACATTAAATTTGTAAAACCATATAGCAGTATTAACACCACCTCTTACCAGCCAAACTGTCTCTTCATGCTTGCACTGACACAATTCCAATAATAAATTAAATCCTTTTCAACCCCATGCTTTACCAAAGTAATCTTACTTAAAGTCGCGCCCCCCCCCCCCGCCCCCCCATTAAAACTGCATGCTCTCTCTTCAAAACTACTACTGATACCCAGTGGTTAATAGTACAGACAGGTAAGAAAAAAACAACCATTCGGTTGTGTGTCCATCTCCCTTTCCCACCAAATACAACTTTTTTGATTTCGTGGCACTTAGGAAACTGGTCAAGAGCCGCAAGGGATGAAAGCAACGATTAGATCAAGATCAGTTACAAAGTTGTAATCAATGTTATGTCATGAGTCTAACATGCAAAAATCATCATTTCTTGATCTATCCTTTCATTTTGCTGGGCATACTTGTTGATCTGCATTTTTGTTAATTACAGATCTATGAAGCCCAGAAGTACTCAAAAATGGGTGCCTGGAACTTCACATTTTCAACTTAAGAGGGTGAATTAATAATTTATATACTGCTTTTGTTTCTAAATTAGTTAAATTAGTATTAGTATGTCCTTATTCTTTTAATCCACTCCTGCCTAACCCACTTCACTCTTTTCCAGATAGAGGCTACCGTGCCAAGAAGATGGAGCGTTTTTTTTACAAGTTCTTATTAAGAATAACCTTTTAATTATAATGTTATGATGTTTACTATCAAAGTATTTTCAAAATTTTACCCACAATCAATATAGCTTGCTAGTATTATTATTTACTAATTTTTATAGTTTGTTTTTTATTTCAGATATATCTTTAACAACAACATTATCACTATTTCTTTCTATATTAATTTCAATAACTTTAACATCAATCTGTTCGATCGTTTAAAAAATAGTGCTTATGGCAGTAGAGTGTTAAATAAAATCATTTTGCAAACTTTCAATAAGACATTTACATCGTTAACTTACCCTTTTGGATGCCCTGTATATTTATCACACAATATGGTTACTCTGTTGACAGAACCACAGCCATGAAAATGTTGTTCTAATTCTTCAGCTGTTGCTCCATAATCAACCTACAATAATGACAAAAAGGCTCATGTACTATTACAATATAAATAAGAAATATTTCACAATGCTTTTGCTAAAAAATATATTACCATTCAAGAAAATAATTAACACAATTTATCCATTTATATATATATTCCATTGCCTCTTACTTCAGACTTCAGGACGACCCACCCCCCTTGTGCAAAGACATTTAATTTGAGGATTTTCTTTTAAGATTCCTTCATTGGGTCATGGAATAAACAACTCACATTTCCTACATAGATAGACTTGTTATCAGCTTCTTGTTTTTCTTCTGGTGTGGGAAAGGGTGCCGCAGCAGCTAAATTAAAACAAAGTATACATTCAGGTACACCATAAAATAGTTCAGTTAATTACTCATTACAATCTGAATCAGTGGTTTAAAATAGAAAATGCAACAACAAAAATATGAATAAGAAAAAAAAAAAGAATAAACTATTAAGTTTCTTATAAATAAGAAATGCTTCTGAATGCAGACTGGATATAAAAATGCTAAAATAATTTTTAAGTCAATTATGAATGCACTTTAAGTTAAAACAATTTTATCAGGGGTCACAACTTAGCCTTTATTGTATGGTAATTTCAAGAGGAAAGTTGCTACAATTATTTATTTGCATTGCTCTGCTTAATAAAATAATTCCCCCCCCCCCCCCCAAAAAAAGAATCTATATCTTTAAAAAAAAATAAATGTGTATATTGATCAAGATCAGTTATAAAATTATAATCACTCTTTAAGTCAAAAAAAAATACCCCCCCCCCCCCAAAAAAAGAATCTATATCTTTAAAAAAAATAAATGTGTATATTGATCAAGATCAGTTATAAAATTATAATCACTCTTTAAGTCATGAGTCTAACATGCGATACCATCATTTCTTGATCAACACGTAACTCATCTAGTGAAAGTCCTTCATAGGGCATACATTAAAATTTATTTAAAGTGCTAAGGTTCAAATTTGGAGTGCTAAAACAAACTTAAAGTGCTAATGACATCTGAATTTTGTAATTACTTTTTATACTAATGACTCTTGTGACAATGTAATTTACATCACAATTTTCAGACGAAACATCATAGTAATTTCCTTAAACTCCTAGTAATTTCCTTAAACTATTAAAAAAAATTTCAAAACCATAAAATAAAAAATAAAAAAAAATCCTAAAGAGAAAAAAATACACAACAGAATTTCCATATCTACTTACGCGTAGCAGTGGGTGAACTCATGTTCATTTGTTTGTCAACTTCTGTCTGCATTTCTTTTAGCTTCTCTGCCTCTTCTTCCATCTCCCTAACACGGGCTTTTATAGCTTCCAATTCCTGTTAATAAAATAATTATTTTTATCAATTTTGGGAAATGTATATAGTAGAGGCTTAAAGCATGGTTGGAAGAGAAATCTATGAATTTCACATGTCATTTTAATCTTAAGTTTGAATTGAGATTTCTAGGCTGAAGTTTTCCCTTTATGAGCTTAGGAATTCAGGAAACTGGTCAAAAGCCACAAGGGAGGAAAGTATCCATGAGATCAAGATCAGTTACAAATTTGTAATCATTTTAATGTCATGAGGCTAACATGCAAAAATAATCATTTATTGAACCTTCATGGTATTATAATATACTGGCATCACAGATCTACAAAGTTAAAGGCTGGAAGTGCTGGAAAATTGACGTTTTCAACTCCATATTTTCAATTTAAGCAAAACTCTAAATCAGTGGTTCCCAACCTGTGCCTAGCTTGCACTTCTAGGGTCTCTGCGCACTTGTAAAATGTAGGGTAGTCCTAAGGGCTCCCCCATTAAAATTAAAAGTGATATTGATATGCGAGTCAAAAAGGTTGGGAATCACTCTGAATTGCATAACTACACTGTGGTGGGTAATCAACAATCAACCTGCCTAACCTATGATGGAATAGAGGGATACCATGCCATATAATGAATTGGACCAGGCAACAGAAAACCCTAAACTATATTAGACTATAACTAACTGAGTGGGACTAAGGAATGCGTTTTATACTTGGCTTGTCTCTTGATGTCTTAAATAATTGCCTTTGCAGAGTTTACATTGCATTTTTTGTGTGCACACCTACACCTGTCAATGTAGGAAGTGTCTATTGGTAGTTCACTACCAATAGCTGCTTAGAGGCTATTGGTAGTGAACTACCAATAGCTACTAGAGAGCTATTGGTAGTCCAGCCAATCAAATCAAACCAAAACCGGAACTTTAAAAACCCGCTTTCTATGACGAGGGTGAAGCAATGGCTCGTTCATTTTTTACTAGTTCGTACTAGTGACAACACCTGCCTAGAAATGAATCCTGAAAGTGTTTTAGCTGCAAATTGCCATTTTGATACATTCAAAGATTTGGAAATAGCCATCAAAGCCTTAGAAGAGCTTCAAAATGCTGTCTTTATAAAAAAGAGTTCTAAAAAGGTAAGCCTATCTAACTATCTTTATTTATTGATTTTTACAATTTATTTATTGTTAAAAAGCGCATTTTTTAAAATAGATTTATAGATATATTATTATACTATACAGTTTAAGTATAATATTAATTTCATAGGTAAATGTTAAGGACGACTGCCACTATTACAATTTATTTATTGTTAAAAAGCGCATTTTTTAAAATAGATTTATAGATATATTATTATACAGTTTAAGTATAATATTAATTTCATAGGTAAATGTTAAGGACGACTGCCACTATTTTATCGAATTTCACGAATGTATCCCTAGATCGATCCCTATGCCTAACCTGAACCCTAAATAGATCCCTATGCCTAACCTGAACCCTAAATCGATCCCTCAACCTAAGCTAAACCCTAATTTACTGCAACTATAATAAACACCCAAAAGACCCCGTGGCAGCCATCCTTAACAACTGTCTTTATAAAAAAGAGTTCTAAAAAGGTAAGCCTATCTAACTATCTTTATTTATTGATTTTTACAATTTATTTATTGTTAAAAAGCGCATTTTTTAAAATAGATTTATAGATATATTATTATACAGTTAAGTATAATATTAATTTCATAGGTAAATGTTAAGGACGACTGCCACTATTTTATCGAATTTCACGAATGTATCCCTAAATAGATCCCTATGCCTAACCTGAACCCTAAATCGATCCCTCAACCTAAGCTAAACCCTAATTTACTGCAACTATAATAAACACCCAAAAGACCCAGTGGCAGCCATCCTTAACATTAGCAATAATTTCATACAATATACATGTATTATAATTATAATGTATTCATTTGTTTCATTAAATTTAGCTACCAGCTACAAATGGATCCACTGAGTATGAGACTCTTGTTTACCAGTTCATTCTCTATGAATGCAAGCATGGCACAGAGAGGGCGTCAAAATCGAAGGGCTTGCGACCTAACCAAAGGTTTGTTCTTTTTTAGAATGTTACTGTTAAATAATATACAAGTTAAGAACTTGTTAAAACTATATGTTACACTTTAAATGACCATAGTTAATGTTGTTTAAAACAGTTTCTTTATTTTATAGGTCATTAAAACTAGGCTGTCCAGCCAAATTGAGAGTTAAAATGGTTAAAGTCAACGACAACTGGAAGTTGCAAGTAGTGCAATCGGATTTAGTTCATGCTAACCACATGCTGTCCCAGGAGGTAAGATGTTATTGCACAGACATGCTTTTAATGTATTTCTATTGTGCTTGTATAGTACACATTGGATTCTTTTAAGTTATAGGCTACATTTAGATATATATCTTATTTTACATACTCAAATTGCTTTAATTTCCTTTTTTATTTAGAGTGTTAATGCATTGCCTGAGAAGAGAAAGGTCCAGCTAACCCCAATGTTGAACACGCTGCTTCAGTATACATCAGTGTCAAACACCGAGCTCAGAGAAGTTATATTAAAAGAACAGAATGTTGTGGTTGCTCCCAAAGATGTCAGCAATCTGAGGGCAAAGGTGCGTGTGCCTAATAAAAGTACAGACCAGCAGGAGACAGAAAAACTTTTAAATTATCTAATGGTTGAAGGAGGTAGAGTTGATTTTGGGAGGGATGGGGAGGGTAATTTTATATATTTAGTGTACTCATCACGTGAGATGATGCAATGTTTGATTAAGTATCCAGAAGTTTTGGTAATGGATATTACCTACAAAACAAATATTTATAACTTGCCTCTTTTAACTATAATGGCCGTTGACAGCAATGGCAGGGGTCGCCCTGTCATGCATGCATTTATACGCTGTGAACAGCAGAATTTATTAGTTAAATGTTTAGAATTTTTTAAAGAAATTTATACGTTTCCTAGCCCCTGTTTTTTT
>CAXITT010000274.1:813147-868551 GCA_964033795.1 Lymnaea stagnalis
AAGTTTTTTTTTTTTTTTTTTTTTTTTTTTTTTTTTTTTTTGCAGACCATCTGAAGCCTTAAGATGGATCTCCTGAAGCATATCCCTCCTCAAACCTATCCATAGAGCCCCTAAAGACTATCCATGTACCCCCCCAGAAGCCAATCCGTGAATTCCTAGAAGCCTATCCATGTACCCCCTGCCCCAACCATGGTCCCCAGGAGGCTTAGCCATGCCAGCTCGGTAGCCCAGGGTTTCATTGATCTATAAGAACCCCACGTGCGTATCACATTTCGAGAACTGCTGTTGTACACAATCAACAAGGGACCAATCTCAATTGTACAGATTAAACAAGGGGGCCCTTCTTCTCCACGATCAACCAATTGAGGGAAAGGGGGGGAGGGGTGGCATTTAACATTGTAGGAGCACCTTGCTGGTCAACACATGAGGGCAATAACCTTACAGGACGTGTGTGTGTGGGGCACTGAAAAGTGAAGTAGAAACTATTTCAATGTGTCATAATGAAATAATGTTGTACAAACAGCTTGTATATAATGAAGCCCAGTGTATTTTTGTCTGGAATGTTAAAAAAAATTCATCAGGCCAACATAATTCAGAAAATAACATTGGTTTTGTTTCTGGGAATTCATGTATGAAATTCAGTCTGATTTCTGTCTATCTTTTTATTTGTTTATTTTTTTAATTTTAAATATTAGAATAAGAATGTTAAAAAAAAAGTATATTCTACTTTTGAGATAAGAAAATAAAACTCTACATTTTCTACACAAATTTCAATTTAAAATCCCCTTGTTTTTGTGGGGGGTTTTTTTGTTTAAAATTTAAATTCAAACTAGAACACAACCTATAAACTAGGGTTTCTTTCAGCTATATCTCCGTGGGGTGGGGGGGGCATTCCCCTCCCCCCCCCCCGGGAAAGCCAAGTGCCTTCCAAGCAAAAATATGTCCAACAAAAATCAACTGGCACTGCCCCCCCGCCCCGAAATTTTTTTTTTAAATTTAAAATTAAACAAAAACAAAAACTTAAAACTCAGGTTTCCTTCAGCTTATTCCCCGTGGGGGGGGGGGGGCATTCCCCCCCCCCCCCCCCCGGGAAAGCCAAGTGCCTTCCAAGCAAAAATATGTCCAACAAAAATCAACTGGCACTGCCCCCCCGCCCCGAAAATCAGAAATGCCCCCCACCCCCGGGAAAATTTCTGAAAGAAACACTGTTACCGACTCGGTGATTTTAAAATGGGGTCTGTCTTCGTTTTCCTTACGTAGAGTGTAGTAGAGTGTAGTGTAGTAGAGTGTAGTAGAGTGTAGTAGAGTGTAGTGTAGTAGAGTGCAGTAGAGTGTAGTGTAGTAGAGTGTAGCAGAGTGTAGCAGAGTGTAATAGAGTGTAGTGTAGTAGAGTGTAGTAGAGTGTAGTAGAGTGTAGTGTAGTAGTGTAGTAGAGTGTAGTGTAGTAGTGTAGTAGAGTGTAGTGTAGTAAAGAGTAGTGCAGTAGAGTGTAGTAGAGGCGTGTAATCCAGTTTGGGAGCACGTTGTCGTGGCACTTTTAAAATAAATTCTAGCGACTGACATTCTAAAGTTCGACAGTTTCTATTCAGTATCCATGGCAACACATTCATCCCATGTTTAATAGTTTAGTTCCTTTTTTTTTTTTTTAACTCTCCCATTAAAGTCAGACAAAAGAAATAGTCCCGTCGTCAGCTGTGTCGTATTGTTTGTGCCTGAGGACGCCCCGTTGTTAGCCCGAGTTCCTACGCTAAGCGCATTAGATCGACTCTAAAACAAATAGGAAACTTTCAGACCCACCCCCCGCCCGCCCGCCCCCCTTCCCCAACCTCCGTTCACTCATCTCCTCACAATGCAACACGACGCCATTAAAACAAGGGTACTGTTGAAGATCGCTATTTTTTTTTTTTAAGGAACTCTCAAGCTAAAGACACAGAGGCGGATCCAGAAAAGAAAGATGACAAATAAAATGGGTTTGCCATGAAAGGTAGCTTAACGTTAAAAAAAAATAATTAAAAAAAACTGCTCGACATGTGTGTTGGCGTGTTCAAAGTAAAACATCAGTGGTATCCGGTGCCGCCAATTGTTTCAGTATATGGACTTTATTGGAGTATGAGACCCCCAGGACGAGACCTTTCATATTGGAGTATGAGACCCCCAGGACGAGACCTTTCATATTGGAGTATGAGACCCCCCAGGACGAGACCTTTCATTTCGCCGCCTATGACTTTTTCCATGCGCGCTCAGTAAATGTGAATTTTAACTTTACACAGGCAGACGACATAATACCAGTCAACTGGCGGCGCCCTTTTCTCTCTGAATGCCACCCCCCCCCTAAAAGCACACACACACATACACACACACACACACACACCACACCTTCTACAGCTGCTCAGTGCCATGTCAATAAATTAACTGTAGGCTACTACGGCTCCGATCTACAATGGTATTTCGTGGCTAGCACGTTCTTGCGTGCGCAAATGGAAGCCTCGGTTCAAACTGTGAACAAATGAGCAAATTCACCGAAGCTATTCTCACGCCAAATAAGCAAATTCACCGATGCTATTCTCACGCCAAATAAGCAAATTCACTGAGGTTCTTCTCACGCCGGAGACTAGTGCAGTTTAGTGATTTCTTTTCTTACACATTGTTTATATGGGAACACTTGACTTAAGTGATTCAGTTTCAAATAATTGTTATTTCTTGATCTATTAGTGTCTGCTGAAGAAGTCATTTATTCCTTTTAGTTCTTCTGTAGCTGTTGTTGTTCAAAACTAAGCATATCTTGCTTTTAAATTTTTTTAAATTTCTTTTAGTCAAGACTCTAATGTAATTTTTTAAACATCTATTTTTTAATATATTTTTGTTTTAACCTTCGGTGGATGTTTGGGTTACTTGAGACAAACCTGAGACTTTATTTCGGGAAACTTAGCCCGGCGCCGTGTTGATAATTGCGGTATGCAAGAGTTCATGCCCCCGGTACTATGACATATGACCAATCACAGGGGGAAGTGGGCGGGGGTCGAGTAAGGGGTGGGGGGTGAGAAGTAAACCAGTCATTGCGGCCTTAACAGTTGTCAAATCAACAAAAAAAACAAGTTATTTCATCATTTACCTTTTCAATTACTTGATTTAAACCAACAACAACAACAACACAGAAGCATAGTTGTAAAAACTGTTTAACCCTAACCCTAACCCTAACCTAACGTTCAATGATTAAAAAAAAAATCACTTTAAACAATATCTGTTTCATTTGTTACTTTTGGGGAAATAAAAAGGGGGGGGGGGTTGCTGCTGAAATGCAATTTACTATATTGTTTTAATAGTTTATATGCCCCGATGAAATTAGAGGCTATTGTGTAATTAGAGGTCCCTGTGTAAAACAATATCTGTTTCATTTGTTACTTTTGGGGAAATAAAAAGGGGGGGGGGGGTTGCTGCTGAAATGCAATTTACTATATTGTTTTAATAGTTTATATGCCCCGATGAAATTAGAGGCTCTTGTGTAATTAGAGGTCCCTGTGTAATTAGAGGCCCGTGTGTAATTAGAGGCCCCTATGTAATTAGAGGCCCCTGTGTAATTAGAGGCTCTGTGTAATTAGAGGCCCCTGTGTAATTAGAGTCCCCTGTGTAATTAGAGGCCCCTGAGTAATTAGAGGCCCCTGTGTAATTAGAGGCCCCTGTGTAATTAGAGGCCCCTGTGTAATTAGAGGCCCCTCTGGTTCTAGTGTCCATGTCAAATTACCCGGATTGGGAGGGGGACACGAAATGATACCTAAGTACAACGATACGCTCTCACAGCTTGAGAGCCACTGACTTAAGGCCACTGATAGCATTTGATCTGTTGAGCTTGAACAAGCTGTATGAAAGGTTAATTCTCAGAATTTGTTGACTTGATGGAAAACAAAAGTCTAATGGCTTATTAAATATATATTTTTAAAGTGGATTAGCTTGAAAGCTCTACCGGGGGGGGGGGGGGCGCAAATAGATTTAGAGCTATGGGTTCGGAATTTTTTAAAGGCGCCTTTTTTTTTTTCATTTTTTAATTTTTTTCTTTTTTTTTAGGCGGCGGGGGGGGGGGGGGGTCGCAAATAGATTTAGAGCTATGAGTTCGGTATTTTTTAAAGGCGCCTTTTTTATGTTCACTTTTTAAATTTATTCATTGTTTTTGCAATAGGGGCTCCTGCCATTTTTACACATGCACTTGGGGATGATGATGAAAGGGGAAAAAAATAAGAAAGAAAAAAAAGGGGGGGGCGGAAAATTTCTGTTTTCCCCGCCCTTCCACTCGTTCCCACCATGTTGTCTTTCCCAACACCATGTTGTTCCACAACACACCAGCACTACATATTCCTGGTTATATCGTGTGGTTTGTTCCATTAAGACATATCACACTGGGATTATTGCATTGTTGCACAGCGTCGCTGTCCCTCCCCAGTGGCACAAAAGCCGAATGATTTCACGCTGTGAAGCCACGTTGTACGTGACCACCGACGAGAGTCACGGTTCGTTGAGCTTTTTATGTCCAATCACAGACCCGGAAGTTGTGAGTAGAGGCATCGAGTCGTTAAATTATTTCGCATTTTTCCCCTTCTTTTCTTTATCTTCTGGCACTGGGATTTAACACTAGCACTCTGTAGTATCTCCCGAGACCAGTGATTCTTAATACAATATCCACAACTAGTCTGCGTTTAAAAATGGCAGCTTAAGGTAGTCGGCAAGCAGTGATTAGGGCGGGACCCTCCCCCCCCCGCCCCACCCCCCTTTCTTTTTAAAATAATTTTGTGTCTTATTAGAAAGAACATCCAAATAACTGCATCATTTTGGAAGTACATAGAAAAAAAAAAGTGGACTTATTGTGTTGCCCGTTGTGTGATCAGGGTTTGTGTCCAGAAGTGTCATCAGGATTTGTGTCCAGAAGTGTCATCAGGATTTGTGTCCAGAAGTGTCATCAGGATTTGTGTCACCCAGTGCTATAAACTCAAAGTATAAACGCCCCCCCCCTCCACCCATGCCCCCTTTTCCCCCGGACTTCCTCATAGTTATGGACCAGCTCCGAGTCGGCCAGGTCTAGGGACACACTGCTCTGGTGACACAATGATCTTATGACACCCTGCTCTGGTGACTCACTGAACTGATGACACAATGATCTATGAAACCCTGCTCTGGTGACACCTTTCACTGGTGACACACTGTACTGGTGACGCAATGATATTATGACAACCTGCTCTGGTGACACAATGATCTTATGACACCATGATCTGGTGACACACTGTTCTGGTAACACTATGGTCTTATGACACCCTGCTCTGGTGACACTCTGATATGTTGAAAACCCGCTATGGTGACTGTTCTTGTCAATCATTGAGTTCTGTTTTGAAACCAACTAGAGCAGACTAAGACAAATTTGCAATTATCTATTCGGTATCACCCCCACGGTGTCACGTGGTGCGGTCCGCCAAATCCCCCCCCCCCCCCCCCTCCCCGTTTCACTACAGTGTGTTGTATATGGTAAAAAAAAAACCATGCTGCCATTGACTACTTACAAGCATTATTAACAAAAAGAACCAAAAAAAAAAAGAATCTACCGCCAACTTTAAAATGATGTGCCGCGATTCATTCATACACCTACTAATACTTTTATAATGGATCACCTTAAAAAGTGATGAGTTGAGAACCACTTGACTACTAGACCATTTGACTATGGCAATGTAAGAGGAGATCGAGCGTTAGATCTGACTAATCGTGAAATCAGTAACTTAGACTTAGTGACAAGCCCACTGTACTGATGATCTGGGCTTTTCTTATTGACGTGGGGTGATCCTTAACACATAATACAATACTGATTGATAGTATACAAAAATTAGGCCCTATTTCAGAAATTTCTCATTCAACATCTTTAAGGCAATTTATTTATTTTTTACGCAACAAATATAAATCTCTGGATCTTGAATATTTACTAAACTTTTAAAATAATAAATTAACGACGACCATGTTTTTCATTTTGATAAATTACATCGGATAATTTTAAAATCCCTATAAGATAAACGTAAATAAAGAGCAGCAACCCAGGGCCAAACCTAGGTGATTTAAATTAGAAATAAAAATAAAATAAAAAATAAATAAAAAATTGACAATGAAACAAAATACAAAAGGCACAACGAATGTTGTCTTAACGAATGTTGTCTTCAATTTATTTTTCTATTACATTTTAACTGGCCGGTTGCCTTTAAAATTAAACAAATATAGAGTATAGCTCGTAACACTCACCATGTCGTCTCGCTGTTATCGGCCCTTACTTCCTCGTATGCGTCGTTTACTGCATCTTTATCAATTGTCGTCGACATTTTTTGTTTGTTTGTTGGTTTTTTTTTGTTTTTTTTTTTGCTCTTCAAGTCTTAAAATTATCCTTTGCTTATAATGTATCCAGTTAGAATTTTAAAACCACTAATTTTCTAAGCCCCTTGGAAAATTTTCTGAAATACAGGTGCCCCGGCTACGCGTGTTCATACACACTCCTCTGATGTGTTTGATGAACACTGTCTCAATATGGAAAGGAGGGCAAGAGAGAAATTAAAGAGGTAAAGGCTGAAACGCCGGTCGGAAATGGGGCGGTGGCTCATTCAATCAGCTGACCGACCCCGCCATCCAACGCGTCGTCAACTCGCAAGGGAGAGAAGAAAAATATCGCCTGCTTCGGTCGCAAAGCGTTCGGGGTTTTTTTTTTGTGTCCCTACGAAAGCCCGCGACGTTTTCTAAAGCGAGACATGCTGTAACCAGCTGATCTCAAAATTATCGTTTCACTCGGACAAATTCGATATTGTTGTTTGAAGTTTAAAATCTGTAATGCAACAAGTTTTTAAACACGTTTTAAAAAGATATATTATATTATGTTGTTATTTATTTGGTGCTATCAAAACCCTTTATGTGTTCTGTATGTAATGTGAATACCGCAGCTTGGGGACCCCTGGCCGCACAAAACGTAACCGTGACAGACGTCGAGATGACCATATTTGGAAGTGGGCATTGAACTGCTGTCTCGAATCACCTAATATAACAGTGTGATAAAATCTTAGTATGTTTGTTTTAAATCCTCAATTATAGGTCAATAGAATGCACTATACCAAGCCGTTTTTGAACAGAGATGACGTGGTGTGCAAATCACATTATATCAGTCAGAGATAATGTTATCTTCATCATATTTCCGATGATAAGCGATGATATAAATCGAGTTAGGAAAAGGGGGAGTACCGGAATTGTACTGTTCTGAAATAGGCCACTTCCTTTCTACCGCCCCACTTACATAGCTATGTTGAAAAAAAAAAATTAAATAAAGATGTTAGGCCTACGTTTATGCTTTACATGGTCGTACCGAGGGCGTGCAAGATGGAGTTAGCCCCTCTCCCCCATTAAAAATGCATACATTTCAACTTAGGAACCATTCCCTTTGGCTCACTTCAACCAATGCATATACAAATTAGACATGAAGTAAACAGATTTACAAAAAAAAAAATATTTAAAAAAATATATATTAAACACTAGGCTGAACAAACGCACGACATGGCAAATAAATAAAACAAAATGTGGCAGAATCTTAACATTAATCTTATATCATGATTATTTTAATCCTCCTAGTCGCCTGATAAATAGGACTAATATCATACACGCCATAAATGGTACGTCACACTTCAGGCTCTGTTTCAAACAGCACACTACACAGCTTGACACAAGACTTAACTCCACTCTCATCTTTTGTTGTTGTTGTTGTTGCAGTTGCTCTTACGTTGCCTCTATACCTCTTGCCTCACAGGGAGAAGACAGCATTCCAATTGAAATCAAAGCTTCATGATAACAAACTCATTGTATTGTAGAGGCATAATCGAATCCGTTCTACACAACAATAGGAAATCGGAGGCTCGAGAGCTCTCTAAAAACCCACTTAATTGACCCCAATCGCGATCCCATACTGTGTACAACAAACCATGTTTAACTTTGAAGTATACTGGGGCTAAACCGGTTGCAGTTTTTTTAGACAGGGTCCGGGTTTAAATACCCGTTGAGTCCAGGTATTTTAAGAATATACCAGAGGAGTCCAGGTATTTTAAGAATATACCCGTTGAGTCCAGGTATTTTAAGAATATACCCGTTGAGTCCAAGTTTTACAAAAAAAGAGTTAACTTCTCATTTTCTATAATATAAGCCGGCCTTTAAGCAGTAGTCCTACAGTCAGTCCTGCACCCTAGCTGCCGGTCTTTAAACAGTAGTCCTACAGTCAGTCCTACACCCTACCTGCCGGCCTTTAAACAGTAGTCCTAAAGACAGTCCTACACCCTACCTGCTGGCCTTCAAACAATAGTTATAAGCAATAGATCTAAACTGCGTCCATCCAAAAGCTTGTGAACTGGAGTACAATTCCCAGCTAAAGCTTAGACAAGCAAAATCAGTACCAGCACCCAATGTGCATTCGACATGTCAACCTTGGATGGCAACTCATCTAAGAGAAGGAACATTCTGAATTCAAACCCGCAGATTCAGTCCCGTAGGCGGTACGACATTGAAGCAATAAAAATTCCAGCAAATCCAGGCAACGCTACTGGTGCCAAGCTGTATCATCCACATATGATGTTCCGTTGGGTTATCCAGGAGCTTGGAGAGAGGCGATTAGCTGTCCAGGGAACCAGCTTATCCTTCTAAAGAAAAATCCCAGGCGATTTCGTCCTGCAAAGTGAAATTTACACCATCGTCACCACTGTGACGGACGGATGCTAGAAAGAAAAAAATGTGGTGGTGATAATCTAATTTAAGCTAGTGCTTTGAATCAAGACCACTTTGAGAGTGAATGCCACACAGAAGGAGGCATTTTTGGGGCAGAGGCAAACTTGAGGTGTCCGTAAGGGTCAACCGTCCAGGGCCACTACCACTTTCGCCGCTTTTGGGATTTCTAAATATAATCTACATATAATTATAATGAGAGTTGTATCGCACGGCATTTACAGGAAGTTTATCAAAGAGTGGAACATGGAAATTCCAAAAATGTAGCCAGGAAGTTTTTCAAAGAGTGGAAGATGGAAATTTAAAAAAATTTAGTCATTTAGTGCACACAGAAGTCTTCAATATACTTTTTTGTTTTAAACTACCCGTAAATAGTGTGCACTTTGACAAGACAAGATCTTCTTGCGTTTTTATGAATTGTGCTCACCTGCAGATCACGGCTGTAAACTCACGCCACAAATAACATTTATTATCAAATAAAATAACAGAAAACGAACTTAAATAAGCCATCTCCATGATGAAGACATTTTAGAATCTCCCCCATCATGAGGAAACAAGGGTCTGCGTGAACAGAGTAGAATTAAGGTAGCCCATAGAATTAAGGTAGCCCATAGAATTAAGGTAGCCCATATTCGAAATTATAAAAAGAGTGAGAAGTATAACTGCACAAACGAACGTTACTTTGTATTTAAAAAAAAAAAAATCATTTATATTAACTTCGCTTTTGTTGGCATGTTTCTGGCTGATTGACAAAATCTTGTGACGGCAAATTGACCCCCTTACCGCCAACCTATCGAGCAGAAACTTGGCACATAGACTCGTTGACGGTGGCAACACATTCCATCCAAATTTCGACCCCACCCCGAAAATCAGTTTTCCTCTTTTTCAAGAGGAAGATGAAACAAATATGACGCCACTGATTTCAATAAATAGAATTCCCGATAACTGCGCTAAATGAGAAATAAGTGCGTTTGGTGCATAATTTTCATTTTGTTTTTCTGAAATAGTTGGTGAAACAAATCTGGGGTGTAAAACGGGGTGGGAAATTAGAATATTAATATAAATAAAATAATTAAAAAATGCATTTGAAAATGCATTTATACGAAAAACGTTGTTTTTAGGGGCAGTTGCGTAGCTGGGGGGGGGGGTGCGGGCGTGCGGACCGCATCGGATGACACCCTCTCAAGGTGACACCAAATTGAAAAATTGCATATTTACAGAGCAAACACTGCGTGGTCCAACCGAAAAAAGGATAACCGATCCCACGTAAATTTTGCACACGTGTAACCAGTCCAAATGCGAGTTTAATTAAAAGTTCACGGTTGATGCGTCAGAAATGAGGTGACACTAAATTAGGCCCAGAAAACACCGCTTTGACCATGAATCAACATTAATTGAAGTTTTCGGTAACCTACGTGTCAGGAAGCTATGTTATTTAAATTCTGAGAAATAAAGCTTTCCATTGATGCCAAATACGATGTGGTTGGGCGATTCTTAGTACAAGAATCGAATCGGTAAAAATTAAAAACATTAAAAAAATACTTTTTACTCAATTATATGTTTAAATAATAACAGTTTACAAAATTTTCAATCTTTTAATAATTAATTTAAATTTATTTATAAAATGTTTAAAAAGGATTTTGAAACAAAAATATCGAAACCTAGAAATGCTCAAAAATATGTATTTTAGCAGATTCTTCAGTAGCACTGCCCTTTAACATTTGAGCTTGTTTGTCACACAGCACAAGGTCTTTTACATGCTGTCTGTGATTCCACGTTTATCTGCTAGCTTTACCTTTGGGCTGATCTAGCTTCTACCTTTACCTTTGGGCTGATCTACTTGGGGAAGGTAATCTTACACAGCAGTATCTGCAGACTAAAGAATTTATTCTTGAGAAATTGGTGACCAACCTAGGGGCCTTCAGATTGTTTCTGGACGAGAAGCGCTGTCATTTGGTGGAACATGCTATTGAAAAGACACTTTTAAAATTAGACCAACGTGGAATTTTAGTAGAGAGAATATTAAGGTTGAAGAAGAGAATGAGAGGAGAATATTTAATAGTTGCTGGACTCTCTCTACCTGGGCTGCCACACATTTCCCAAAATCTTGGGAATTCACTACCCGTTCCAGGACAAAAACTCACTTTTTTTTTATATTAAAAATCCCAAGATAATTTCCCTTTTTTTTTAAAAAAAAAAAACAATAACAAAAAAAAACCTCTTATATATATCATGATCTTGAGAAATTTTGGGAAATATTTTGACCAAATCTTGGGAAATTAATTGCCAGCAAATAATTAAGAAAGCACATTTTAGCTATCAAAACTAAAAAAATGCAGTTTGGTTTCTGTTAAAGTTGTTCAAGTAGAAAGTAAGAGATTTTTATTATTGTTACAGATGAATTAATGTGCACTAACAATAAATATTCAGGCTTCTAATAAAAAATTAAAAATAAGCAGAACGGGTAGTCATCAACACAAATTATCTGGCCAAGTTTTTTTTTTTGTGTTTTAAAAATAACATGACAATGTTGATATACATGATAATATATACATAAATGTATCACAAAAGCTTCGATGGGGAAACAGTTATCTCAGAGGCATGCAGTATGGAATGTTCTGATAAAGGGCTGGACACAAGACATTGAATTAAGAATCTTGCATAATGATCTGAAAGTTTCCCCACTTTCAGGGTAAGGCTTCTGTTAATGTCTCTTACATTAGTAAAGAATTACACATGCCAACTTGAAGCTTAGTTATTTTTTCAGATCTGACACTATTTTGTTGTTGGTGTCATTGGCTTTTTAAAATAATTTTATTGATAATGTTTACCATAAATTATCAATATTAAGCTTTTTTTTTTTTTTTTTAGACATCAGTTTGTAAAGAAATATAAAACTTTTGTCCTTACACATTAAAATTATATAATATATAAATATATATATGTATATATATTGTATATTTTATAACTAAACTTTTCCTTGGATTGCATTTATTATCTAAACTTAAAATGTTTCTAAATGTGTTATTTGCATAGCATATACAAAAATACAGCTTAAATATTTTTGTAGTTTTTTAATAAAAGGATAGAAACTATTTCTATTTTTCCTGGAAAATCAAAAACTTGGATCTCTATGGTACCGGTGCATGAAATAAACAAAACAAATAGATAATGGATATGGGTAAAAAAATATAAATCATTTGAATTTTTCGAAGATTATTCCGTTATTTTAACAATAGAAATATGGCTTTTTATAACAACAACATGAAACTAAATCTGACTTATCAGATGGCTTATTGGACTAGCAAAATGTAAATGGGTCACTAAGAGGACCAGTGGTGGGTAATGGGTGCAGGCGGGCTAATGTCATGATAGTAACAAATAATAAAAAGTTCATTTTTCAAATGCTTAAATATTGTCCTTCATTCCCATGTCAGTTCTCTCTCTCTCTCTCTCTCTCTCCTCTCTTCCATATTAATAAATACACATCAGTATTCTTGATTTTTTTTTCCACCTGTGTAAGCCCACATAGAAAAGTACTATTCAAACAAAATGTTCAATTACAGAATGCAGGAAAAACCATACAAAACATAAATGATACATACAACATTTTCCTAGGCCCAAAATTTCCTATTTAGTTGAAGTCCCCGGTATGGAGCGTTGGGTGGGGGAACTGAAAATGTGAACATATTGAATTTAATTGGGAAAGGGGGGGGGGGGGGGTCAGGAAAATAAAAAGACGGAATAGTTCTTCTTCTTCTTTTTTTTTTTGAGGGCCCACGATCAATGAATTGATCTTTCTGGCTCCTATGTTTCAGAGGGGTTTGCGATGTTACTGTCCATGGGTTTCNATATATATCCATCTATTTCCATGGGAAATTTATTGCCATAATGGAGAAAACATAAACATTTAAAAAAAAAAAAAAAAAAGTACCTATAAAAAAAAGTTTGCCATCCATATTGTTTTTGTGCATTTCCATCATTTCTTTGGAATCCACCCTCATGGGCTTGTGTGAGTCAATCTTCTATCAAATTAAATCCATTAAAATTACAATTTATTCATTCACATTTGATGAATATGACTTTTTTTGTTTTAAGTAATCAGAGGCAAAAGTATATGGAAATTAGGATAAACTGTGTGTTAGTTGACCTGTTGAGATCGATCATTGGATGATTTTTTTTTAGGGGGGAATCAAGTCCATTTGAATCTTTGGATGATTCGTGTTGGGGCTATTTCTGTTCTTGGGTGCGCTGATGGCTGAAACACCCAAAAATATGTCAAGTATGTAACTATCTGAGTTAATAGACCGTCTCGCTGGTGGTGGTGGAACATTGACATGTAGTAATAACTAATATCAAATTGGATTCAGATTGTTGTGCACTGGTCAAGAAACAAAGATCACTCCATACACAGCAAGAGACTAAACATCTTGTTGTCTAGAATATATATGATGGTCCAGCGCACAACTATTTTCATGTCTTTATGATGGACTTTAAATGTGGAGTGAAAATTTAGACATTAGCTCAGAGGGGTGGCCTAAGACCATCGGAAAACTCACATTTAATGTAGTAGCAATGAAAATAATTGTATGGTTGGGGGTCACCACAACATAAGAAACTGTATTAAAGGGTCGAGGCATTAGGAAGGTGGAGAACCACTGCCATAGACCAATGAAGCTCAAGAACCACTGATCTATTGCATTTGAATGCTAGGGTTCAGTCGTTTCATACAATTATAAATAACGCACAGGTGTAGAAATGTAGAAGAAAAATAAAAAGTGAACTTTCAGTTTCTTCTGGAAAAGGAAAAAAGTGGTGGGGGGTGATGGGGGGTGTAGAGCTGTTCGGGGTAGAGCAAATGGAGGAAGATACAGATACTCAAAAATTAACTTTGCCCATTTATGGAGAATTTAAAAAAACTATATTTGATCTTCCAATGTGGGAGGATAATTTTGAAACGTATACCTTTAAGCTGTGCTCAGTACATTTGAAATGTATACCTGTAAGTTGTGTTCAGTAATTTTGAAACGTATACCTTTAAATTGTGTTCAATACGTTAGAAATGTATACGCTTAAATGATGTTACATCTGGTTACTTGGTGGCCAAGTCAAAGTGTTTCCCAAGTTTAGGCCCATTGTTCAGATGTGAACATTTTAACGCAGCACTCTCACATCTACAGCTTGTTTATATTTTATGCAGTTCCAGGAACATTGATAGACAAAACAGTGTATATTTGTTAGCGAAGATCCAAAGGTGAACATTGACTCTGGTTAAATAATTCTTTAACAGCAATTAAAAAATCAAGGGTTTTGGGATTTAAGTATTCCAACTTTCGTTGCCCTGGCGTGTAACAAGCCCTGGCGTGTAACAAGCCAGAATCATATATAATGGATGCGTTGACAAATATTAATTATTTATAATAGCGCTTTACAAAATACCTGGTGGGGCGTCATGAAACTTGAAAAGTCAAGTGGTGGACCTTTTAATGGATGCGAACCCGAAGAAGAATATTTTTTATTATGAAGACCCATAGACACACTGTAATCCATTAATCTCCCCCCCCCCTTTCCAGGTTAGCCAACCCAAGGTTAACCACCACTACTAAAAAAAAATTGGGGGGTGGAGGATTTTCTTTAAAAATTTAACACAGATGTTCCCAACTTTATCTTGATGACCTCTGACAGAAGAAAGCACACAGTATTGCATAAATCCTTTCACACATGTACTATTCCACTTTGAATGAGTTGAAAGCTTCTGTTTAAAGCTATTGAAACACTCCAGAAATGTGAGTTATTAGAATCTGTGGATGTAAGACCCTGAACTTTTAGATTCATAACATGATAGCTTCAGTCACAGCTTTTACTACAAAGTCTATTCCTATTGTAATTAATTCAACATGTGCTACAGGTGTGTAATGTTGTCTTATTCATTAAAGGGGTGATACTTTATGGCCTTTCATGATCATGAAACCTATGTCACCCTTTAAAAAAAAAAAAAAAGGGTCATCAAACTACAAGTTGGGAACCACTGCTTTCAAAATTTTATTCAAATTTGTATAATTATTCAAATTTGAATAAATCATCAATTGAAGTCATAACTGATATAAAAAATGTAATTAATTCAACATGTGCTACAGGTGTGTAATGTTGTCTTATTCATTAAAGGGGTGATACTTTATGGCCTTTCATGATCATGAAACCTATGTCACCCTTTAAAAAAAAAAAAAAAAGGGTCATCAAACTACAAGTTGGGAACCACTGCTTTCAAAATTTTATTCAAATTTGTATAATTATTCAAATTTGAATAAATCATCAATTGAAGTCATAACTGATATAAAAATTAAACAAATTTAATTGCAATACAATTTTGGCACTTGTTTAAGTCTAAGTGGCACAAAAAACTGAAAAAAATTATTAAATACAAACACAGAAATAATTTTGATGCCAAATTTAAAAAAGAAATGAGACTTTTCATAATTCAAACATATGTCAATAATTTCAATCTGTAAATATAAATAATTAAATTGTTTAAATCAGGGAAGTTGAGTCAGATATTAGAAGAATCAGACAGCAATAGTCAGATAGTAGTGGACTCAGATAGTAGAAGAATCAGATAGTAGTTGAGTCAGATAGCAGAATTCAGATAGTAGCAGAGTCAGATATCAGTAGTCAGTTAGTAGTAGAATCAGGAAGCAGTAGTCAGATTGTAGGAGTCAGATAAGTAGTAGAGCCACATAGCAGAGGAGTCAGATGGAAGCAATAGTATTATTTTTTTACCATGGTAAATAAAATATGGTTAAAAGAATATTCTTGTCAAAGAAAAGTGGATGATAAGAATTTTCTACCAATACTAAGAAGCTGATCTCATAACTGTGACTCTACAGGCCAGGTGGGGATGATTGTGTCTTACAATCAGGCTGAGTTAAAACTCAATCCATGCAACTAAATCATCATGTGTCGATTCTTAAAACAAAATTGCATAAAAATTCTGGATTCAAAAACAAATTAAATCAGTGATAAATAGTTTTAAGGATGATTTTTTTTATATTTTGAACATGGTGTAAACATTCGTTTTTGTGGGGCGGGTGGTGGTAGAATTTTTTGCTAGAATGATTACTGGCACTACTGCCTTCATTTTTTATTTTCTTGCAATGTTAAACTAAAAAAAATTGATGCAGGCAGGTGAAAACATTGTATGCAATATCAATTCATAGAGCAGATGTTCAACAATAGATAAGATACAGCAAATCAGACCGTTTCTTTGTTCATCAGTTTGAATATCTCAAAGAATATGGTTATCCTCGAGAAATAACATATATCTCTACAAGCGCAGTGCATCAACTACACCAATTAGATAATTCTGTGAAATTATATATTTATAAATATCCCACACCATTGTTCTTCCTCCAAAAGTAACATGTTTTCTATTTGTATTATTTGAATGCACATTTAAAAACAGGAATACAGATATATTATTTGGAGTAATTTGATTTAAAATAAACTTCAAGTCAATGCATTTTGTTAAATTTCGTTAATTGGCTGCATCTTACAGGTATTTATTTTTTTCAAAATAATGAATTAATTGCCAGCAAATAATTAAGAAAGCACATTTTAGCTATCAAAACTAAAAAAATGCAGTTTGGTTTCTGTTAAAGTTGTTCAAGTAGAAAGTAAGAGATTTTTATTATTGTTACAGATGAATTAATGTGCACTAACAATAAATATTCAGGCTTCTAATAAAAAATTAAAAATAAGCAGAACGGGTAGTCATCAACACAAATTATCTGGCCAAGTTTTTTTTTTTGTGTTTTAAAAATAACATGACAATGTTGATATACATGATAATATATACATAAATGTATCACAAAAGCTTCGATGGGGAAACAGTTATCTCAGAGGCATGCAGTATGGAATGTTCTGATAAAGGGCTGGACACAAGACATTGAATTAAGAATCTTGCATAATGATCTGAAAGTTTCCCCACTTTCAGGGTAAGGCTTCTGTTAATGTCTCTTACATTAGTAAAGAATTACACATGCCAACTTGAAGCTTAGTTATTTTTTCAGATCTGACACTATTTTGTTGTTGGTGTCATTGGCTTTTTAAAATAATTTTATTGATAATGTTTACCATAAATTATCAATATTAAGCTTTTTTTTTTTTTTTTAAGACATCAGTTTGAAAAGAAATATAAAACGTATGTCCTTACACATTAAAATTATATGTGCCGGTAGTTCATCTCCCCAGTACAACTCTTAAGATTATGTACAATTTTCTTCATCAACCGGTTGTACGCAAATTCCTTGAAAGTAGAAAAATTTATTCAGGTGACTGACTTCCTACCAAATCATCAAGATGGAAATGACACAGATGGGTAGCTGGTTCCCCTGGGAGCTGATAAACTGCGTCTAGCCTGGGGCCGTGCCACGGTGTCCGTGTCGGCCCCACCACAACACTTTCGCCTGCCGGGGTTGTTTCGGAGGTTGACGGTGCTACCCGCGCCCTGTCCTGTGCTGCCAATCATGTCCTCAGGGGGTAAGAGACGGGCTGGAGAAAAGAATATTATTTTAAAAACATGTATAAATGCATTAATAATTTTTAATTCCTTAAGTTTATTTCCTGCCTTTTTCCCTCACACCTTTTGCTCAGCTACGTGGCATTGTTTGAATTTTTTCTAACCAAACCTGGGGGACATCGGGTCGACAGAAAACGCTGTGTTTAAAGCGTTCGCAGCCGACTTTGCCGTGGGTGGGTTTGCTTCGCCTCCGGAGGAATGGCGTTGCGTTGCCACCCCCCACAGAGCCTTTCGGTTGGGACGATAAGCTGGGACGAAACAGTTGCCTAGGAGTAGCTTTCTCACGGCCATGTAGCTAAAATCATCAGCAAGGGTTTTAACTGCCACCCAAGCCTCATAACCATTAACGGCAACAAGTAATCATGTTACGACGTTACTACTCCCGTTGCGTTGGGAATCTGTGGTCGGCCGAGGTTTTTTTAGCTTCGGGAGAACAGGACCTCCCTACTAGTCCACCACGCCACGAAGAGGCAAAACACATGTGGACGCCCCCAAGTTTCCTCGGAGATGCTCCGCTTGCGCAGATGGACCAATAACATCAAACAGCTCAGTTATATTTACAGCTGTCACCAATAGGTATCCCATAGCTCAGCTATATTTAATAGCCGTGACTTACCAATAGCATCAAACAGCTCAGCTATATTTACAGCTGTCATTGCACTGGTCTCACAGAAAATGGCACCAATGTCCCGAGCATATTCTTGAGCATCTGTGATAAGAGATGAAATTTACCAACTCCATTACCAAATGAATTAATTTAATCAGGGTAGAGATGAGCATGGTAAGTAGATAAAAGATTAAAAACATCAAGATCCTCTATTGTTAGGAAGATTACACAATACAAACTGTGATCTCATGATTTGTAGAGGCAGTATTGACAAAATGAAAATATATTTAAAAAAACCAACAAACTTTTCTAGCTGCTGGTGAAATCTTTCATGTGTTAATTTAAAAAGAACAATGACATTGCTGCTGCACTCAGAATGAAATCCTTTTGTCCAGAAGACATCAAAGAAACAAATTCATGTTAAGATTCAGAGATTTAGAAAAAAAAAATTTAACAAATTATTTTATGGCAGTTTTTCATTTAAATCCCACAGTAATTTTTTTTTTGACCCGCAGCTTGCAATTACTTTTAATGGCCATCCATAAACGATGTCTCCACAGGGAAAAAGAAAGAGAGGAAGGCTTAAGAATACATGGAGATGCGAGCTAGAGGCAGATACACAAAGTATTGGATACACCTGGAAAGGAAATCACAGGATTGTGATGAATGGAAAATTCCTGTAGACGGCTTATGCCTCAGATCGGGTAAAAGGCATAAGTAAGTATAAAGTATATCATGTGTCAGGGATTGGGGGAAGGGGGGGGGGCATGAATTTGTGATGATGTGTGATAAAAGGGTCTAATTTGTGTTACAATTTTTTTTTGACTTTGGTGGGGGGGGGGGGGGGGGGGTCGGGGGCAGGAGAACATGCCTAAGTAGTGTGCTGTCATGGCCTCTGATACGAGACATAATTACAGACAATGCCTGTAAATGAGATGTTTGCTTCTATTTGTTGGCGTGTAAGTAAGACAGTTCCATGTGTTACCTTTTTCTCTAACTTCCCTCAAGTCCTCCAGGTCACACTTATTCCCTGCAATGGCTATGACAATCTTTGAAGGCCCATGTCTCTGGAGTTCATGCACCCAGCCTTTCACTGCATGGAAAGATGTCTGCGGATTAAATTTTCTTTTAATTTATCATTCAAAACATCACCTGGACCTTACAACATTTTTTTTTCTTCTAACAAATAAAACTAAGTTTATTTATTACTAACTTGCTTTTAAACAAAGAGTAATACATATTAATACATATAACCTGCTCTATTTATTCTTCACAGTTTTTTAATGCCTCAATAGTTGAACAGCTCTTCTGTATTTGAATTATCCTGGTCATAAACAGTATTTGAAAACTTTGTAAAATCTGACAGTAAATCAAGACTAAAACAAAACTAGATATAAAAAAAAATATTTTGATGTCAAACACTCACATACAGATTGATTTATTGTATTGGTCTGATATAATTAAATAGCTTATAATGTGAGAGCTCAACAGCATCTCTTGGAGAACTTGCCAGAGTAATTTAAAATATTGTTAAAAATCTAGCAGAAAATTTGCTAGAGATTTAAATTTTTTTTTTTTAAACATTTTTGAAAACATAAATTATTATTTCATTGCTTAAGACCTTCAAAGTTTTAGAAAGAAATAAAAATTGAAAGAAAGAGATTCTTACAAACCTCTCTTGTTACATCGTAAACTATAATGGCTGCAGCAGACCCTCTGTAGTACATTGGCGCTAGAGCGCGGTACTGCAAGAAAAGTTTAAAATGCTAAATTCAATTAAGTCCAACGATTTGTGGTAAGGAAAAAGGGAAAATCAAATAATTTATAACAGCCACAGAAAAAGAGGAGGTGAAATTCAAGGAGATGAAAATCAAAGTTATCTTATTTCATATAATCATATTTTATCTTGCTGGCTGCCGTCCATGGTTTGCCTTGTAAACGTTATGTGGTGGGGTGGGTGAATATACATTGCTGTTCTTTATTTCATAAATGTATTTTATTTTAATGTCATGATTATGTCTCTTTTGATAAAGATTTTTATGTACAACGCGGTGAGCCCAGCCCTAGGCTGGGGTACCGTGCTATATAAGACGTCTTATTATTATTATTATTATTTTAATCAAAGATTCCCTGATTTTAGCATAATGGGCTGTCCATTAAAGATATCATGCATCTAGGGCAAGAGGGGTCACATATTTATGATATGTGATGAGAATGAGGGTGTCTAATTTTAGTAACAAATTTGTGATGATTTTAGGGTGGGGGTGGTGTTGAAAATACTAATTTTGAATAAATGTTATTAATGGATTCATTAGTTGATTCAACAGAAATAACAGAAAACTTTGATGAACTATTGGGTCAATTCAAACTCAAAATCTTTATTACCATATACTTATGAAACTGATGGTAAACAAACATTTGGAAATTGTGTTCCTGCCTGTCATCTTACCATTACTATTTATGTATTTTATAAGTAGTTAACTTACCTTTTCTTGTCCAGCCGTGTCCCATATCTGAAATTTGTAAGTACTATCATCTAAAAATATTGTTTTAGTCATAAATGAAGCTCTGTAGAACAAAAAATATATATTTTTAGGTAAGGTAGCAAAAGAAGGAATGTCTTTCTCATTAGCTATGTTGCAGACCCCACCCCTTTCACATTCCTCTTTGTTGAAAAGAGCAAAATATGCATTTACAAAGCCTAGAAGTGGCCAAGCTAATAAACAAGATATTGCTCACAACATAAATCTTTAGCTGAGCATATAATAAATATTATTATTATTATTAGTGGTGGTGGGCTCACCACGCTGTACATACAATTTAGCAAACATAATCTTGAACTAAAAAAATTAACATACATTAATTAAATAAAACAAAACAAATGTATATTCACTTCACACATTCAAGAACTATTGACATGTTAATATAGCAAGGGGAGGAATTCGAGAAAAAGTTGTGGCAGAGAACAGAGAATTTGTAGTCAATCCTTGCTTGTAAAGGGAGCCCATGAAGTGAATGAAGTAGTGGTGTGACATGATCACGTTTTTTTTTTGCCTTTAGATTTAGCCTAGCAGCTGAGTATTGAACCTTTTGTAATTTTTCTATGAAGTGCTTTGGTGAACCTGATAGAAAAGAAATAAAATATTCAAGACGAGAGAGAACTAGAGCACAGACTAGGGTTTTTGTTGCGCTAACTGTGAGGTAGTGGCGGATTGAGCTGATCTGACGAATAGCTGTGTATGCAGAGTGACAAATTGAGGACTGTGTTCAAGCGGTGTGAAAATAATAAATTGTGGAAAAAGATTTATTTAGGCTAGAAAAAGACAGGACAATTAAACAGACTTTTCAACTTAATGCCTTTTTCAGCAGACAATACACAACAAGAAATAACAAATGATTTGAAATTAGAGAACATATCTTGTTCCACCAGTAATTTGTTTAAGCATTGCCATGAAATCTTATAATTACTGCACATGCACATTCTGCTCTTAATCACACCTTTAGATGTTGCATGAGAGTTTCCTTTTAAGTTAATTATCCATCAACAATTTTAAATGACTTCAGATATACAAATGTCGCATACTAAATTTAGATGTATTTATACCCCTAAAAGCAAATATGTAACTTGTGAATAATTCATTTAATTCAGAGTTTTCACGAGACATCTTTAAAAACAAAATACAAAATCCAATGGCTAATGAGTAATTACCCTATTGTGCTCTCCAGGGCATTCTTGAATTTGTCAGCAACAAATCTCATTACAATACTTGATTTTCCAACACCAGATTCCTGATGCAATAATAATAATTTTTTTAAAAAACCTATAGAAATTATTTTTACAATTTTTAATTGAGTTGAGGATTAAAGAATCAAAGCTTTTAGTCAAATGTTTCAAGCAGTGCATGTAGATAAATATTTCTAGCAGAGCTTAAAGTCAAATGTTTCAAGCAGGTTTGTGGGGTCTGACATTTTTAAATGGGTTGGGTTCACAACTCATTTCTCCAGTTTTTTTTGTTTTTTTTTTGTTTGTTGCTCCAGTAAAGTAAACCACAAGAATAAGGGTTAGAGAGATATTCAGAAAAAAGGAAAGACATGTACAAAAACACTCTTTTCCAACTTTGATAAATGGCTTAAAGTATGGAGGATAGGACACACACTTGGATGGTGTACCACTGACACTGTTTTTATATTCATATGGACATGGAGACATGTAAAAAAAAAAAAAAATTTCGACTCGATTTCTTGCATTTTATTTTTCCTTCAGATTAAAATAGATAAACTTGAGTAATTTTAAAATGTTTTTTCACTATGGACATCTCACTTTTAATTTAATTAAGTCTTAACTAAATTACTCTCAGTCAGAGTAGTATCTTAATGGTAATGATTAATAACTGAGTCAAGTTGATAGTAGTTAGTTAGGCCTACTCCTCTAAACGCTTGTCCCCAATTCCAATCACTAGAAAACGCATCGAATGAGCAGTTACTTTGGCAGTTCAATGTTTTACCAAGTTGATGGTCAAATGTGATAATTGTGACTCAACAACTTCAAGCACCGGTACTATCAGAAATTGTGTTCTTTGTTGCTAAAGAGCTATTGGAAAGTACACAAGTAGCTTGGAAACCGGCCATGGTATTCCACCTTGTTGAACTTGAAACCAATTTGGACACCCAATTCGGTAAACGTTTATGTAGTTTTCAATGGTGTCCTTACATTTAATGCTGTCAAAAAGCATAACATGCTTGCATTTCACTTTGTAAACCGAATAGAATATCAATTTGATCATGTTCTGTGTGCTAATCCCAGTTTGCAAAAAAATGACCCTGTGCGTATACTGCATGTCGTATTGAGCGGATGGCATTTCCATGGGTAACCATCAGGTTGACTCTTCTTGTCGGACTAAAGATATGGGACGTTGACATGTATGATAATGAGACAGTGTTCAGAAAGCCACTCTAACCAAAACATGCTGTCATACAGTGCCTTCGGGGCTATGTCATAAGTTTACGGAATGTTTCCTGGCAAAATATTATTTGCAAACTGAACCAGTGCTTGTAGTCTACTGGCCATGCCATGGCATTGTTTATTTTATATATTACAACAAGCAATTATTAGTCTGCAAGACGCCATTCATTCGGAATTGTACATGTAAACAATAACATCATCAATTATCCGGCCACCTTGCACTCTCTAACAAAAAGAATACTCTTTGGCATTTGGGACATGCTTCAGAGCATAGCATTGCCTTAGACGTAACTTTAAGACTTGGAGTGAAGTGAAGAGTGGCAGAAGCAATTTATAGATTTAATCTTTTAAAATAATATTTTAGTTTTACCCTGTAATCAAAAGGCAAAGGTCTTAAGGTTTAATATCTTGTTTTAATAACTGTAAGTATAACTGAATTAAGTTGAATTAATTGACGATGTGTGTGTATGTACTGTAACTCAACGGAGTTTCACTTTCACTTTTCTTAAACAGTGTTTCTTACCCCTAAGAGACAAATTTTTACGTCTCTCATTGACATATTAGCGTTTAAGAGTGTTCATCCACTACAATTGTTTGCTTGAAACGAAACTGGGGCAAGAAGAACAAATTATAAATAAAATCGGTTCTACGCCAAGGTGAATCACTACGACGTAGGACGGTAAGGGGGTAATAACAGGAAGATAGCTAAGCTAAAACGCCATTTTGACTCTTGTTATGATCACATGACAGAGTTTAAGTGGGAAACAGAGGTTCTCAAATTAAACGTCAACACCTAATTTAACAGTTAAATATCAGCTGGCGATTCTGCTGGATATCCCCTCTGACTTTTAGATTTGTATATATTTATTTTTACAATTAAAAAAATCATTATCAAACTAACAGACATTCGTTAAAAATTAATGGTGATTTAATCTATAGATTCATTAAAACTTTTGAGCGAATAATTAATATTCATATTTTGAGGAGTTACTGTTTGAGGGACATGGAGCCGTATTTTTTAAAAAAATAATGTAGGCCTAAGGCCTCTAGACTACTTAATAATAAATAAACCACTGAAACGATTTTGTGCCCTCTAATTATATTAAACAAAATTTTCAAAATAACAAGAAATATAAACGTGAAAATTAATTTCATTGTTCTAAAAAAGCTTACAGAAACAGCTAAGACAGAATAGTATGTTGATCTATAATTAGTATTTCACTACCGGTAGTTTGTCTGTCACTGCATTTTTGTTGTTGAAGCAGTGGCGAAGCAAGGGTTAGCGCCACCTGGGGCGGACCAAGCTTTTGCCCCCCCCCCCTTTTTAAAAAAAAAACTATTTCGCAGTTGGCAGAGAATGCCACCCTCCATACAAGGAAAAAAGTACAGAAACAGCTAAGACAGAATAGTATGTTGATCTATAATTAGTATTTCGCTACCGGTAGTTTGTCTGTCACTGCATTTTTGTTGTTGAAGCAGTGGCGAAGCAAGGGTTAGCGCCACCTGGGGCGGACCAAGCTTTTGCCCCCCCCCCCTTTTTAAAAAAAAACTATTTCGCAGTTGGCAGAGAATGCCACCCTCCATACAAGGAAAAAAGTGCCCACCCCCTTCCTACTCCACTGTGACGAAAGCTTCTCAGCAGAAACTTCCACTTTTTTTTTATCTTCAAGTTTTTCTTTTCCCTGTCTATATTTCTTATTGCTTCAAGTTAAATCTCTTATAAGCATTAATTAGTATTTCACTACCGGTAGCCCTACCCTGACCATACTTATTATGTGGCACAACGTTAAAATTGAGTATCAAAATCTCTCCAACTATATGGGTACGATACATAAGCGCCCGCAGGTAGGGGCAAGGTGGGGCACTTACATCCCCCCCACCCCCCTTTCTGGATTGATTGGATAAATTTTTTTTAGACAAAAATAGACAAAAAATGTATTAAAGTAAAGAGAAAATAAAGAGAAAGTAACTAAGCTGAAGTCCCGTCCGTTTGTTCACCATACAAATACGCTACAGTAAATTAAAACTATATTAAAACATTACTAAAAATTGTGTGCACCCCCCCCCCCCTGGAAAGTAAATCGATTTTTTTTTTTTTGAGTTTTCCTTCTGCCACACTTCTACACTCATTTTCCTTCTGCCACACTTCTATAACTCATTTTCCTTCTGCCACACTTCTACACTCATTTTCCTTCTGTCACACTTCTATACTCATTTTCCTTCTGCCACACTTCTATTGCTGCCCACAGATACTACTTACCAGCTAAGTGCTATTTCTTATTTTTGTTTTTATACCATTTTTTCCTGTTGTTTTGTTCGCTGACGAAGGCTTTCTGCCGACACGTTCGTTGTTTTGTTGCGTTTATTTTTTCAGGTTTAACCCTACTCTGTTTTACTCATTTTATTTTGTACTAACCTGATTGCAGTCTCTCCCCTTATTACCCCAGTCGTATTTGTGCCAGGAAAGCTTTCTCGCATATAAAACACACTTTGTTTTAGGGCCTAGTTGGATTTGAGTCGATTGTGTTTCTCCTTGCCGTGCGCTTTGTTTGGGCAAGAGCGATGCTCTTATTCCCTGAGGATAGCGCTCCAACAATAAATCTGCCAAGCTAGGTTTTTACTATCCATGGCAACCCCCCCCCCCCGCCCAATAATCAAGGTCAATATCCATGGATTTAAGTGAAGCTTTCAGTCAGTCCTTGAAGCTGTTGTTTTTTGTTTTTTGTTTTTTGCCTACCAGCTGAGCGTTTCTCCTTGGAGAGTTCAATGGGAAGTCTGCTGTCTGGCACTGGTATATTTACAACATGCCTTGCCCATCTAGCGTCCTTTTTGTAGGAGTGTGTGGATGCTGATACAATCGGCCCGTTGTAGGACCTCTGTATCGGGGATTTGTCCAGCCAAGAAAATTACGTAGACAGCATAGGTGAAGATGGTTTAGATGTCTAGCGTGTCTGCTTTCCACGGTTCGCTGGCGTAGAAGAGAGATGTTTTTACCATTGCCCTATAGACTTTCAGTTTGGTGACAAAAATGAGACCCCTTCGCCCCCACTCTAGGGGACGAAGAAATGCACCATTTGCTGTGGAATTTTGGTTTTGATCTCATCATCTATTGCTGTTGATCTTTAGAGGGTACTGCCAAGTATGTGAATTTTTTCACTTGTTGGGGATTATTTTCATTCATTAATATTTTAGGTTCTTTGTATGCCTGTCCTGGAGCCGGTTGGTACAAGATAAGTTTTTTTCCCCCTCGTATTTATAGCGGGGCCATAGTTGTCGCAAGCTTTAGCAAAAAGGTCAAGTATTTTCTGCGTTTCCAGTTCCGAGCTTGCATTTAAGGCACAGGCACAGTCATCAGCAAACAAAGAGGTCTCGAATCCAAATGGGCTATAAACAGGCAGAGCAGGATGCTATCAAAGTGTATTGCAAGAGTAACATAGTGCCAATTGAGCAGGATTCCGCTAGAGCAGGGCTCCACCAGACCAGAGTTAGAAATCTCAATTCTTTCATTAAAAGGTTAAAGTTATTCATTATTCACTGTGATGTGTGTGTCCTTTGCTTCATGTGAGAGGAACTTTTCAAGAATGACATTTAAAATTATTATAAAGAACTATTCGCGTTTTATCATAGATGAGTCCAAGCTTTCTTGTCTTGTGATTTAGTAAATTGAAGGTGATAAGCTCAAGGATGTTAATTTTCATTGAATTTCTATGGCATGTTTCAAGACCAGGAAAGTAAAGTTTTAACTGAAAAGTTTAAAGTTTTCATTAGTTTTTTTTTGTTGCATTTTTTAGATTGTGAATACCTCAAATTACATCTTTTCTTCTTATGTTGCTTCAGGACTTTCCTAATTTACAAACAGTACTATACGCGGTTATGTAATATCTAGTTAAGAATTACTCGTGCAAGTCAGGGCAAGTGTGTCTGACACCACACGTTTACCGCATTGGGGGGGGGGGGCACAACCCTAGTGACGCTTCTAGGAGCTAGGTCTGAATAACGATTGATAGTCTTTTTTTTTATATCGTTATTCAAATATTCACATTTGTATCTATTCAATTCAATTGTTTTCCCTTATAATTAGCCTACTAAATGAAAGTATTTGAAAGTAGAGCCACTGTAATCGGTAATTAATTAATTAATTTTTGGCCAACCAATAAGCTAATCGTTAATGAAATGCCATTTCTCTGTAATCTCTGTAACCTAAACAAATGTTGGCTCAAAAAAGTCGAGCCACGACAATCAAAATCAATTCCAGTCAAATTAAATGAAGCGCGTTAAAATATTAAGAGTCCATAGCCCTTAATGTAAAGGTGGGTGAATATAAAAATAAACTTTAAGTTTTAAATTTATGACTATCAGAAGTTACCCTGACATTAATGTAAAGGTGGGTGAATTTAAAAATAAATTTTAAGTTTTAAATTTATGGCTATCAGAACTGACCCAGTTTGTTTAAAAATGGAACAAAAATAGGCTACCTCAGAAGTTGAATTTTTGACTGGCAAAATTCTGTGATAACAGCTAAATCTATTTTCACCTCATTATGTCAGTCTGTAAATAGAGTTATTCTTTGCCCAAGGAGCAATGGCACCACGTCTTTACAGCACTGACATAAACATCTGATCAAATATAACGATCATCCCGGCCATTTTATTGATAAGTAACCCAAATATTATTTACATTACTGGTTTGACTGTTTGGCCCATGCAGACATGACAGCGTTCTATGTTAAATCAAAATCATAGATTTTTCTTTTTCAAAATAGGATACTCTATGATGTGAGCAAAGGACATGTGCACCATTAAAGAAACTTTTTTGAATTATTTTTAAATTTTTTTTGTAGTTAACTTTGTTATTTTTAAAATATTATTTTTGGAGGTTTCAAGTTAAAAATTCTGTTCATATTTTTTGAAAGTTTGAATCTAAATAGATAGTAACTTCCAAACTGTCAAACTCCAGAATATGGCTGTTACAAGAAAGTTGTCAAAGATTATATATTAAAATATTAAACAAATACTTAAGGTACAAACAGTAAAAAAATAAAAAAATTAACAAATGTCAAATCTTTGATTTAATTCTTATCCCACTTTTTTTTTGTTTTTTGCACAGATACTTCCAAATAGGAAGAAAATAATATTGTTCATGAAGATTAAAACAGAATTAAAAAAAAACCCCATGAATTGCCTCCATCAGAATCCTTTGTATAATAAACTAATTGTATAGTAGCAATTAATGAAAAAGTGAAAACACGCCTACGAGTTTGGTAAAACTCAATCAGGAAGCATTTTAATAAGATGCTACGCTGTTAAAATAATCTCCTTTACTGTAACAACAAAAATTAAACAATCAAAAATCATTTGTGGAGCTGTTTCTTAACTAAAACAGATAACTAATAGTTAAATAAACATTTTTTTAAAATGTTGAATACTAACCTAAGTCATCAAGGGGAGTTAAACAATTTCTCTCTACCAAAATGAGCATCAATTTAGGATGAAAGGGTTGCCTGGTAATATATTCAGTTTGTCTAATATGTCTAATAATGAGAACTAATAAGTCCCCGATTTGGTTAAGAGAACTCACTGATCGGCTGTTTGAAATAATTTATTATAAATGTCTTGTGTTCAAATTGTTTTATTTATGTGCTGAAAATGTATAATGCAATCAAAAAACATTTCCATTTATTTGGATCAATAAAAGAATCTTATCTTAATCATGTACTTGAAACAATGATTTGATTTTGAAAACATCTTTGGCTGTTAGCTTTATTTTGATATGCTGACTTTAAAAAAAAAAAAAGTATTTTCTTTGAGCTGACTGCAATGACATTTATTGTTGGTGTGCCATGCGCTGGGGGTGTCATGCAGGCTTTATGTTGGACAATCCTGATACAGACCAGCAAATGATTGTGCACATTCATTCAGCAAGTTAAACTAGAGAGAAAAGAAGGAAGTGTTGGAATATGAATTGGTAATTATGAAAGAACACAGTCAGTGAAAAACAATAAGACATAATTTTAAAAACGAGAAACATTTGATTTTTATGGGGAAAAATGAGAAAAAACGCTTTCAGGCATTTAATATTTGCCCTTGTCTTTTTTACTAGAACTTTTTACTACAGCCTCTCTTTTCTTTTCACATGTAATTTAACAGCCAAAAAGATTTCTACCTGTTAGTAAGAGCACAATCAGAACTATAACAAGTGTGACAAGCAAAATTTTTTTCTTGGAAAACTCAAGATTCACATATTATTATATAATGTACATAAATAAATAAATCACTTTTAAAATATTACATTCACTTAAATATTTCTAACTTACACATGATAGCAGGGCTGCCAATCGATTTTTTTAAAATTCCCAAGATTTGGTCAAAATATTTCCCAAGATCATGATTAATATATGAGGTTTTTTTTAAAAAGGGGAAATTATCTTGGGAATTTTATTAAAAAAAGTGAGTTTTTATCCTGGATGGGGTAGTGAATTTCCAAGATCTTGGAAAATTTCCCAAGGTGTGGCAGCCCTGCATTATAGTGCACACACACACAGAGATCCCAAACTTATGTTTCCATTTATAGTTTTTTTTAAGTGCCTTAATTTATGACATGAAAATTTAATTTAGACTCATGGCAGCAAGAGTTGCATGATATTATGTGTCAGAGAGCAATGTTTTGAATGCATATTAAACAAATGGCTTGAGGACCATTTTATAAATAATATTTGTTGATGGTGTTCATAAAATAGTGGCCACGTAAAAAGGATTAGCAGGCGCCATGGTTATAATGGACAAAAAGGAATGGGGGACCTGTATAGAGTATAAAAAATATGAATTACATAAATCATATTAAGACATGTCCTTTTGTATTTTTTTTTATTCGGTTTCTTCTACATCTATTTATAAATACCGAAAACCTTAAACCTACTTGAACAATTCAATATGAATATATTGAAGAAAAAATATTTAAAATAGCATTATGTCCTATAAGGAGAGAATTTTTAATGGTAAACTTTCTTAAAGTGTTTAAATATAAAATACTTTTTATATCTTTATTTTAAATCTTTCAGGAAGAAAAAATATATTAGAATGCTTTATACTCATGGGTTTCTAGGAAAATAAATTACTACAGAGTATCACAAGTCAGAAATTGGAAGCAAAAAAAAATAATTGAAAAAAAACTGTTTGGTAACCAGACCAATGACAACATAATATAGAGTCATGCACTATTGATAAGACGTTATATGTGGAGATAATGATTGATTTTTTCCAAAATACTTCAAGGCAGACTACATCCAACTAATATCAAACATGATTTATTGATAAGATTTTTGCAAACTGTCCTCTGCCCTTGTTGACACTGTAAATGGTAGAATACACCGTCATCCCTCAAACCAGCGGTTCCCAACCATTTTTTGCTCCCGTACCCATTCATAAGACTTCTCCCTTATCCCTACTCATCCCCAAAAAAGTAATGAAATAGATTGGCTAAATAATCAAATGAAGCAGATAAAGCTCATGACATTTCTAGGCTTAGATTCTTTTATTACAAGTTACTTTATTTTCAACAAAATAACCTAGCTGAAGCAAATATCAAAATAAACATTGAAATATTATTATATATTTGGCCATAAAATGGGGAAAGAATCAATATAAATATCAACATCGGTCATTTGTGTTATAAAAATATCTTAGTGGATAAAACTAGTTGATAAAATACCGCTAAACATTTAAATATAGCTTCTTCTCACAAATGAATTGGTGTAGTAAAAAACACACTTTTTCCCCCATTTTTTAAATTATCTATATAGTTTTTGCATGCCCCCAGGGGTATGTGTACCACATGTTGAGAACCACTGCCCAACATTCAGGGACCTTATGCTGGTAGGACAGTTTTTTTTACTCCCCCCACCCACCAACAAAAAAAAAAAAAAAAAAACCAAGCAGGTTTATTTTAATTGCAGCCAAGTATTGGTTTGCCCCCTCCTGAAAAAACCTGAAATGTAGTTCCTGTCTACATATAGGCATCCTATATTGATAAGGATTATGTGGAAATGCAGAAGAAAATATCATTGAATGTGTTCTTTAAGAAGTAAACAGAAATGGGGAGTGGCTCAACAGATGGATATAAAAACAAAAATGTCATAGAAAATTAAGATAATTGTTGACATGATTGCATTAAAAGAAAACAAAAAAAGAACTCAAAAGTTTTCATTGCTGGTAAAAAAAAAAACTAGACTATGTTAAAAATCAAAATTTGAAATAATTTTTCATTTTTTTTATTTGATGGCCAAAGTTTTAAATATTTTGATTTCGGAATGAAAATAATATATCTTTTTATATGGTGTTTTAAAAAAAAATGCACGTTAGTAATTTATTGAACTTTTTTTTTTCTTTTTTTTTTTTACAATATTTTTTTTTTTTTATTATCCATTTAGCAAGAGACAACAAAATTTAATTTCAAATGAATGGCAAACTTGACCTTTTATAACTAAAGAGCACAAACTTATTAGAATAGTATTTAGTGCATATACTGAAAAGCCCTACATAGTGTTTTCTTGGTTGGCTCAGCTCATTTGAAAGTGGGCAAGGGGACAGTGTCATTCAAAATGTTTGTGATGTTTTAGGAGGGTGGGGGGGGGGGGGNTATTTAATCTTGGATCAAGTCAATATATTATATCCCATTTAAATTCATTGAATAGCTTTAGATAC
The DNA here is from genome assembly GCA_964033795.1 of Lymnaea stagnalis. Classification (NCBI taxonomy): domain Eukaryota; kingdom Metazoa; phylum Mollusca; class Gastropoda; family Lymnaeidae; genus Lymnaea; species Lymnaea stagnalis. The sequence continues at coordinate 844,761 of CAXITT010000274.1, forward strand.
AATTAAATTTTAAATATGCACCACATATAACATGAACTGAACCTTATTTTTTTTACATTGGGTAATGTGCAGAAAACACACCACAACACATATGATTAGAGTTTATTGCACCTCTGTGTAAGTGACACCATGAACATACACATATATATATATATATATATATATATATATATATATATATACCCATTAAATTTACAATTGCATTATAATACTTAGAATAATTTATTAAGTTGTGTTTAAATAAGGAACAATAAACAACAAGATATCAGGGTACATTTTTAAAACACACACAATAAGATAATTGACAGGTTTTCAGAGACATTAATAACATACCTGGAAATGTATGAATAATTTACACAGTCAGGAAATAAAACAAACATCTTAATGACAGATTAAATGTCACCAACTTTATCAGGAATCTAAATGTTTTAAGATATTAAAAATACAAACCGGGGTGTGGAAGGGGTGTGTGTCAAACAATGTCAAGCGTAATATTCCAGCCCTTTGTGAAGGACATACAAACAGTCATTTATAATTTTCACGACTTGTTTAACTTGCCAATGTCACCATTTTTTAAAGTACATGTTGGAATGTAGAAAGATTTTAACAATTTACATCCAAGGAATGCTAAATGGATTTATATTAGACTAAGATTTTTTACTTAAAGAAAATACATATGTTTAAAGGCTACAAGTTAATTATATGGTAAACCCAGAGAAATGTTCAATAATCACATTTAGAACAAGCACACTTAAAAAAAAACAACATATTTTATCTTTTGTGTGGTTTAAAATTTAATATCTGCTCCAAAAATAAAGATAAAAACCTATTAATGCAATATTTGAGGCTCCTTAATTTACAAATTTATACCAACATATCAAGTTAAACTATTAATTTACTATAGATACTTCAAAACCTCAAACATAAATTATTTTTTTTTTCTTACTGATTCTCCTAGTTTGAAATGCGTTTTTTTTAAACCCCCCCCCCCCCACCATCACCAATTTAAATTAAACACTCATGTTCAGTTTAAAGTTAAAACATTTGCTGATAATAATTATGCAATATGATCAGAATTTAAAAATTTAAGCTGCTGAGCCTCAAAGTCTGTTTGGTTCATTTTATATATATATTTTTATACTGATCATTAGATTTCAAATTTAATATTTCATACTGCACTAACAATGACAACTTAAAATCCATCATTTAAAATAACAGCGAATGGAAACAAAATTGTTTCATATACAATTCCTGCTATATATCTTACTTTTCACAGCCAAGCAGGGGCATAAAACTCTCTTACATAAACACAATAAATACCTAATTTCAAAACATCATTAAATTATAGCAGTAAAATAGTTTTAATACTATAACACCCCATTTAAATAGTTTTAATGTTTTTTCATTTAGGATAAAAAAACAAAACAATTTCTGTTGTAGAGTCTCTTTAAGATATCACTCAATTTTTTAAAGAAACCTTCTGAAAAGAGAATCAACCCCTTAGTGATCAATGAAACCAAAAAAATCCACAACAAAGCACAATCAAGGTCATTTACATCAGCATAAAGAGTTTTGCTTCCAGTTCAAGTAAAACTAAAGAGCTAAATATCTGATGCTTTATAACCTGATGGGACTAAATGCTTGCATGTGGGTCAGGCCGAAAAGGGGCCTCAATTGAAAATAAATGTGGCAACTTTACATCAACTTTGTTCAAGGCTGAGATATTAGCTTGGTGGAGGTTTACCTTCGTCAAAAAAATAAATAGATACTTTTTAATTACAACTAAATACTGAGTGGGGTCTTGTGCTAGCTTTTCACAGCAATAAAAATGACCAGCAGGATGACTATCACAGCTGCCAGGATTAGAATGATCATCATTTTTCTGTTCTTCTTCTGATATTTTTCTGCTTTCTGTAACTGAACCAGTCCTTTCTCTGTTTGGGTGGCTGCATTATCAATGTTGTAGTCAATACGGTCTAAGATTGTGCCCTGGTGGGAGAAAAATTGAGTGGTTATGAACTATTCTAAGTATATGCAATAATTTATAGTGGCAAAATAAATACAGTGATAAGAAATCCATGCAATGAAAATTCAAATTTAAAAAAAAAAAAAATATGTTTTAAAAAAATAAAATTTATTATCCTATTGATTTCATAGATCAAACTGCCTTTTCTATACAAGAAGATAGTTGTGTTCAAACAATAAATTTTTTTTTTTTTTTACCCAAATTTTACATCAAATAAAAAAAAAAAAAAAAAAAAAAAAAAAAAAAAGAAAATTCAAATTTAAAAAAAAAAAAAATATGTTTTAAAAAAATAAAATTTATTATCCTATTGATTTCATAGATCAAACTGCCTTTTCTATACAAGAAGATAGTTGTGTTCAAACAATAGATTTTTTTTTTTTTTGCCCAAGGTTTGCCTCATGTCAAAAAAAAAAAAAAAAAAAAAAAAAAAAAAGAAAAAACAAGAATCAGTTTTATAATCTACTTATAAAACGCAATATACAAAACAAACTAAATACTTCATGAAAAATATTGACTTACAGTGTGTAAGAGACAATATTCAATTTTCAAAGTAATGTGATACGATAAGCCCATGTTGATCAAAGAGGAACTTTTTATTTCAACATTTGAAAAACCCAACAATTTACACAGTCTCCAAGACTGCCGAGGTAGGCAGCTCACATCAAATATGAATTCCGAGAGATTTAATAAAAGAGTTGGTTATTCAACCCAACAGATGAATTATTTAAATAGAAAATACCTGATCAACAATCATTGATGCCAAATCTTTGAATATCTCATTCAGGTCTGTGATGGACCTAACAATGGAGGCAACCTCTTTTTCTCTTTGATGGACAATTTCTGTATTGTCTTCCACCAGCTGCATTTGTACAGATGTGAAGCCCTGTGTTTAAAGCAACAATCAAAATATAGAATTTAAATAAACAGATTGACAAATGTAGCACTGAGTTCTCTAAAGCTCCCAGGTAACAAATGAGGTAGCAGATGGCACAGGACCCCATCTGGCTGAGAATGGAGATCAAGGATGTATTGAATGGCCACTTATGGTTCAAAAACATTTTGTTGAATATTAACTATTGATACAAGTATATACTTTCCTTTATAAAATGATGTCCCTATAAAAAAAATATTTTAAAAATATATGACATCGAGCAATGGAGAAAATTAAGCCTTCAGCGTATCTCAAATATAATTAATTATCTGTGTACTATATTTTAGCGAATATAAACAAGAAACTCAGGGTGACCTCACCTTATCATACATAACATCTGGTTCTGCACTTAAACCATCTCCAAGTAAACCAGATTCTGAGTTGATACTGGTTCCAAAATACTGTTGCGATCGTTCCTCTCTACTCTTGATTTCTAAGTAAAAAATACCAAGTTGTTATACAAAAAGTTATGATATTAATATTATGTTTATGTTTCAGCTTTTGGGCTTTTTTACTTAAAAAATAAAATGTACTTTCCACCATATTTCCACCATTCAAAACATCGGAAGGAGCCATTCAAAATGTCATCATTTTAATTACTGACAAAAGTAATGACATAAGAACTTGCAGGGCTTACTTCTTAAGTATGCTGATTGACTTTTTCTAAAATTTGTGGACATCTCTTGCATTGTCCTTGCCACTGATGCCACTATATTTTGTGTGAGTTTCTGCTCATGGCCTGATCCTCTGTGACTTTGGTTATTGATTTGTTGGACTAGACGTTGGCAGTGGGAAAACATCTGCAAGTGCAGGTATTAAAACAAATTATAATTTGGGAGAACATTGAGCTGAAGTATGAATACGTTTCAATATTAACTATAACAAATAGTTGTAAAATTAACATCTCACAAAATACATTTTTTTTCAGTTTTTTGTTGTGTAAACATTACAATGTCTCAGAAGTTCAAAAATAATTTTTTTTAAAATAGATTATGTTTTAAAAATTGGCTCCTGGTTTCCAAATGTTGAACAGTTGATGGGGGTTGATAAATTAAAAGATAAAAAAATACACTTTCATAAGCATTTCTTAATAAAAAGCTATAAAAACTATATTTTGTCAGTAGGGGGGAACTATCAAAAATGTTTGGAGAACTCTATTCAGGATCATGATCTTTATCTGGATAAATTTTATTTTTAACTTGGGTGTATTTATTTTTAAAATTGTACAGCAAGAATAAATTTACTGAAAGAAAGTCTTAATTAAAATGTTTTTTTTCTTTTTTTTTTTTTTTTATTCTTGTTTTAATTAAAATTTTTTTTTTTTTTTTTTTTTTTTTTTATACTTGTATGCCTTAAATTTTTTATATATATATATTTTTTTTTGAACTTAGGTCTTGCTATATTTAAAAAATTTTTTGGCTCAGCAAGATCAATTATTTTTTATTGCCATGCTCTACCTGAAAGCAAGTCTTAGTTAAATAAAATGGGTTAAATTTCTCACTTGCGTGATCTGTTGTGTTCTTATCTCAATTTCATGTTCTTCATCAACACTATCATCCATTGTTGGACGATTGAGATGCTTGTCATGTAGTGATGACAACTCTTTCACTGCAATATGAAAGCACACATTTTTAAGATATGCAAGAAGTAAGGTTAGCACCTTTGCCTCTCCTCTAAATCTAAATATTCATTGTAAAGCTTTCTGCCTTGTTGAGTGGGAGCCTGAAGTTCTTTTGTCACGACAATATTAACAAGGCCTCCCACATATTCAATATGGTCTTTAATAATCTGTTTGCTAACTAAAACCTTCTGGGACGTGTTTTTTTTAATGTTATTGCGGTTCACTGAAAATCCATGCTCAACAGTTGCATGCCCAAGTCACAGAAGCAATAAAATATTAATAATTGGCCATAGCTTTGGCCAATGAAGAATTTAAGCAATCAAGTCTTTCTTCAGCTTTACTAAATGTTAATATTTCATTGGGTTGACTTAACACTCAAGGAGTCCTTAAATACAGAAAGAATTTCATCACAATCATTTAAATGTGCTCTTTTAAGAGAAACTAAAATGTTCAGGACATGTCTAAATCTAGACAGGTTTTAGTCCATATCCCTGTCGCAAATTTGTTCTGGGTCCCAGGCAACTCCTGTGTCTCACTAAATTGTTACCTAGGGGAGTCTTTGCTGTAAATTTTCAACCAGCAATCCAAAATTCCTTTGTCACTAATTAATTTCTTTACTTTTGCTTCCCTGAGAAACCCCTCTGCAACAAAACCAATTTCTATTTCTGAATACATTTTTAATACTTATCAGATTTTCTTTCAACTTTTAGTATGGTAGTTTTTCTACTGTATTTGCTTCCTCAAGAGTTTTGGGTTTAATAAAACGAGCCCTCTTAAAAGTTTTTCTAAATGCTTTGCCATGAAAGTGGTTTGTCACTTTGATATATAGTTAAAAACAGCTTGATAGGTCTTGCAAGACTTATTATAAAGGCAAGTCTTGTCCTTGATAGAGGGTTATTGATCCAGTCTCTACTATTTCATAGAACTTGGTCGATGGACTTTAAGTTCCAGTTTTTCTACTTTTGCAACACATTGCAACAAAATGAGTGTGCAGTACTGACAAAATCTAGGATACTCCCCATAGAGCAGAATCAATAGCTGCTTTGAAACTATTGTGTAGTGTATAAAGTCCACAAGATCCTATATCAATTAAGTGATTGTTGAAATTCATACTTATTTTGACCTGTATTTTATTAAATATGGCCCAATTAACATTAGGTCCATCCATCAATAATCAAACAATATGATTCATCCCAATGCTGTTGCTACTTTCTCTTCAAACCAACTCCAACACATCAGAGGCACAAGAGTGACCAATGAAATACGAAGTGTAGTAGCGAGTCTTGACTTTATCATAATCCCACATCCTGATATGAATGTCAAGCTATTTATTTTTAAGATCTTTCTCTAATGACTCATCAAACAGGAGGACACATGGGCAATCCTTGGTAGTTCTTTCCAGCAAGGAAATAAAATATGGGGCAATACCAAAACATGACATGTACATGATTTTAGTTTCCCCTAAACCTAAGCTCATCAATTTTACAATTTCACAATTTGGAAACATCCTTTGAAATAGTGGCACAATGTCCGCTTGAGAACAAAATTAATAATTTGAACTAACACATTTTTAATGCCCATAAAAATTTCAGCATTTAGTGTATCATTTTAGAAAACAAAATTGGACAAGGTTGACTGTGACTTTGAAGAAGTAGAAACAGTATCAAAGTGTGCAGCTGAATTCAATGGGATCTACAGGAGGTAGAGTTTTTAGTGAACACTGTTATTAGAGATGACTGGCAAAATTTAAGCTTATCTTCATGTTTTTTCCCTTTCATGTGGGAGATGAGTGCTGTCCTGCCCATTGATCGGATATCAATGAATTGGAGCTAATCCTACAATTTGCACCATCTTCCCGACTGTATTTTTTAATCTACCCTCTTTCCATTTGCAAGTATTTTCCCTTTCTTAATCAGGAAAAAGGGGATGGGAACTTACATCCTTCTGGACTTACTTTTTTCTTTTATCTTAGTAAATTCAAACTGAATTTCTGTTAGCTTGTCAATCCTGAGGAAATAAAATGTGTTAATTGAAAATCAGTATCACACACTAAACAATTTTTATGACAAAATTAATGGATTAGAGAATAGAAAATTTGTCTATTTCAAATTATACAAACTTTTAAATATGCACCAATAGGTAAATGATATGAAAATTTAATAATACACTTGCCAATAAAAACAAATCTTATAGCTTTAATATATGTTGAATTGCAATTATTCAAATTATTTTAAAATCATTTGGTAACATCACTATACTATAATTGCATTGATAAAAAAAATTGCTTTCATTGAAAGGTTAATAAAACTTTAAAAAAAAAAAAAAATATTAAGAGCTGCAAGAGAAGGAAAACATAAGTAAAAGTTAGTTATTACATCCTTTTAACAATAAATGACATTAAGGCAAGGCTTTCATTGTTTTCAAAGAAACAAGAAAAACAAATATGACTGCAAATTTTATAAAATCTCGGGAACTTAACAAGCAGTTGCAACATATGTTGAGACAACAGATACACTTGAACATGGAAGTTAAAATTAATTTAATTTTTGTAAAAATCATTATTGCAATTTTGAATTCATGTTACCATAAAAACTTAATAATATGCAAGATTTTGATTCTCACCAGTCAGGGGGTAAAGTGCCAGACCGCGCAGCAGCCAAGCCAAGTTCTGGGTCCAGTTGAGCACTGGACATAAGAGATGTGCGATCATCTGCTGTCTGAATTTGAATTAATTTTTTTTTTTAAATGAATCAATTAACTACTGCCTCTTAATACTTATGTTTTTGCAATGTTTTCTTCAATTTAAAATATTGGTCTACTTAAAAAAAAAGTGTTTTAATTTTATCCTCCAAGCATCATAACTTATTGAAATTAAATTATGGATTCCCCCTTTAGACTCAGTTTTGATATATTTTTCTCTGTTACATTTTATGAAACTATTCCATCAGAAAATGCTCCTTTAAAAAAGAAATATATTTTGTGGGCTGTAAATTTTTCTTTAGTGCTAGTCTACCCAGTCCCTGCTTTCAAGCACAAGTGTTTCCTCTAAGCTGTGGGCTTATAAGCAGTGTTTTCTCTAACTAAGAAGATTATGAAGTGAGCATTACAATGTAATTTACATACATTACTTATACTAAGTTCAATAAAACATAGTGGTTCTATGGTGAGTAAGGGTTGCAGACAATAGCTCAACAATGAAGTATTTTAAAGAAGGTAGTTTTGAACTGTGCCAAAATAAATTAATCAAAAATTATTATTTAGAAACCTGAGAAGAGATTCTATTATTGTGAATTAAATTTGGACTATAATCTAATCCCTTGAATGTGAAGCCTCGTAATACTGCTAGTATAGAGAAGAGGTCCAATATGTGTCCAGCGAACTAATGTCATATCACAAGTCACAAGAAAATGTGAACTGCATTATTTAAAGGTTGGGTACAGAGCGAGCCTAGGGACTTGCACTTTCTGGTTGAAATCTGGTAAAAGTAGGCTACTAAAAGCATTACTATCTAAAAGCAATATTATCAGGATCTAGATGTTCAATTCCAATTAGCAACTATATTATGTCTCTTGGTGTAAAATTCAACTTGCAGTTTGCAGTTTCTTGTGCGGCTAAACTTAGGCTAACGCAAGGGTTCTTGTCTTGTCAGTTCAGTGAGTTGGCGGCAAAGGCACTCACTGATATATTATATAATTATATATCTTAAGTTATTATTTAGTTTGGGCCTTTAATACCCTTTTGTGTAAACAGTACCATAATGGCTTGATCATTTCATGGTGAGTTTTTTTAAAATGTAGTTATCTGAATTTACCACTACACTAAGTGACCAAGTCCAAGAATAACTTAAAATTAAAACGTTGTGGAGTTAGGCTGAGGCTAATTTAATGTGAATTAAGGGCCTAAGGCTTAACTGTTAATTACTAGTAGCATAAATGTAGGCCCAAATTTAAAAGTATTCATTTTAGCCTTAGTATTTATATAGTTAATTAGGCAAATAATCAATAATCACTTCAGTCTCAGTTTTTCCAACTCATCATACTCACTTGTTCAGAGAAAATGTGCCTGCTCTGTAAGGCATTGTTTCTCATTAAAATGAAAACTTCAGTAAGGCTTCTTGTAGCCATATTTCCTATCGATGGGGCTTTCACCAAATAATTGGTGCAATCAGAAATAAGAAGGAAAAGCAGGTTACTTCTATTCTTTTAGTAAATACAAACGTGGATATCCATGACATGGGCCATGATTATTATGAATCCTTTTCTACATTTCAAGCGACATAATACTCTTTTGTGACTTTAGTCGCTTACTAAAATTCAACACAAATAAATTATCTTTTATGTGCCGGTGTTTCGTCGAATACTAAAACATTATATTTTCATACGATTAAAAGGGTGCGTTTAAATGATAGAATATGTTTTAAAGTAAAAATTGAAAACATAATAAAATATTGGTTATCAATTTTTTTTTACATTACGAAATTTATATAATTGCAAAAAAGTTTTATTTATAATAATAATGATGTAAAAGTTTGTATGCGCACCGGTTGCAAATTTCATCGTGATGTCACTCTGTTGACTCAGCTATTCAGTTCCAAACTGATGCTTTATTTTGTATTTACAATGAATAAAATATACTTCTTAACACACTAGCCAATAAACCCGGCGTTGCTCGAAAAAAAAATATTACACTTTTTATTAAGCGTATCAACGTAAACGTTAATTTCTTAATATGTTACAGCAGTGAGTAATTTAAGTTTTAGAGTGAACAAACTTAATTATAAAAGTTGTCCCATTAAAATCATTTGAAAAGCGCCAAAGATGTATCGTTTTTCTTTAAAATTGGGGCACCATGCCAAACAGTAGTGGATATTCTTAGTTTGAAATTCACCTATATTTTAAAAGGGATTATCAAAGGTATGTTTACGCGAAAACTTGCATTGTAAACCAGGCATCCTGCTTGCGTTGTAAACTAAACCTTCAAGCATATCTTTGGCTATTTTATTAGGGAAATAAATTGTAGAGCCTCCTCCACTTATTTTGAGCTCTCTTCCTCTCCCTCTCTCCTACCACCCCTCTTCCTCTGCCACTCTTTATCTCCTACTGCCCTCTCTCACTTCCTCTTGCACTCTTTCTCTTCTTCTCCTACTCACCTCTCTTCCTTTCCGACTCACCTCTCTTCCTCTCCAACTCACTCTCTCCTCCGCTCCCACTCTCTCACTTCAGCCCCACTCTATCCATCTCTTTTCTCTCATTTTCTCTCTTCCTCTCACACCCCATCTTCCTCTCTCCCTCTCTCTTCCTCTCAATATCTCTTCCTCTCCTACTCTTTGTAGCTCCTATCCCTATCTCTTCCTCTGGCACTCTCTATCTCCTACTCCCCTCTCTCTCTTCCTTTCACTCTCTATCTCTACTCAGTCTCTATATACCTACCCCCCTCTCTCTCTCTCTCCTAATCCCACTCTCTCTTGATGTATCACACCCGTGGGTTCACACACGAACTTTGAACTCCAACCAATCAAGTAACACAACTTAATTAAGTAAAACAAACACAGTAAGAAAAGACGTGAAACGTTCGTAATTTTATTGAATAGGTCCCTAGAGAATCCAGCAAACTGTTCCCTAATGTTAAGTAAATTGGTCGTAATGACCTTTAGTTTGGCTTCATTTGAACCAAATTGTGGCCATCATTATGCCTGTTTACATGTTGGGAAATGTTTGATCGAATCTAAATTGTATAATTGATAATTATTGCAAATAGCAAAATTGTTAATGATTGCAAATGGTAAATTTGATGATTGCAAAAACCTAATGAAATACCACTTTTAGTGGACAATTATTCATTTTGCTCTCAATTGTACGCCTTGAAATATGTACCGATGTACAAAAATACATTTCATGTCAGTTTAATTTCATTAAAATACATACAAGTATAATTTTATTTAAAAAGTAATGATATTCACAAATTTTATTTTAAAATAATTTAAAGATACGCATATATGTAACAAAAATAATTGAAGACAGCAAAGTGCCTAGAACGACGATCTCGACATCTAGCACGTCACGGCATCCATCAGTTTCAGTCTGACTCACGTGAATGGAGGATTGCCGCACAGGGTAACAAAATATGCATCGTCATAAAAATATAGGTATACAGAACAGCAAGAACAACCCCCCCCCCACCCCACCAACCTTTTTTCTGATTAATGTCCCACCGGTTCATAGTTTCATTGATATCACAAAGGTTGTAAAAACGTGAATGGAGTATTGCCGCACAGGGAAACAAAATATGCATCGTCATAAAAATAAAGGTATACAGAACAGCAAGAACAACCCCCCCCCCCACCCCACCAACCTTTTTTCTGATTAATGTCCCACCGGTTCATAGTTTCATTGATATCACAAAGGTTGTAAAACCCTCCACATATAGCATACGTGATTTTGAAATAGCTCGTTTCAAATAGATTTCGGAATCCTGGAATCATTGCGGGTCCTATACAAATAAATCATGGAGCAAGATAATTATGGTTTAGGCTTGAAAAGAAAAGACGGGAAAATTAAATGGACGGTAACTCTGGTGTCTTTCCCCCCCAGCCTTAACATATCTTATTCCACTATTTACTTCACACAGCTTGAACGCAGTTCACCACACATTAATAATATTACCCTCGGTTTGATAAAGCATTAAGCATCCCATGAAAACAAGAAGGGTAAAAAAAATCAACTTAGCTGAACTAAACAAGCAGTATAATTTTAATTATTTAAGTTAAGCCAATACACTTTAATTTTCTTTTTTAAACTCCTGTTTCTAGCATGGATGGTAGAGAGTTTGATCACAACAACTTAAGCCCAGGGTCCGCATTGTGCACTATTAGTAAGTCGGCCTATTGGGTGTCAATTTTATTTTTTTCGCTCCTTAAATTCCAATTGAATGACGTCTCATTACTGAAGCATTCTTTAAGTTGAATACACATACATATTTTTGTCACACTTAAAAAAAATTCATCTTGAACATTTTTACTCTGTAACAGGCCTCTATTTTTTTTAAAATGAAAATGTGGATGGGAAGGAGGCAACAAATCAAATCTTTGCGAGTGTCAGAGAAAGACGACACCCCCCCCCCCAAACCACCGCCCCTGATCCCCCTCCCCCCACATGTATTAAGAAAAATGAAAAGGGGGAGGGGAAGGAGGCAACAAACCAAACCTTTGCGAGGGTCAGAGAAAGACGACACCCCCCCCCCAAACCACCGCCCCTGATCCCCCTCCCCCCACATGTATTAAGCCTGGCTTAGCATTAAAGCTTTCCATTCAATTTAAAATGCCAATTTAGCCAGCGTCCACCCCAATCTCCCCACAGTTAAGTGCATATCAGCGATTGATGTGTCTTATGTAAAACCAGATTGTACATAGAGTTGTGCCAGGCTGCACACGCATAGTTGTAACAAAAAGATAAATCCAGTCCAAATCACACAACAAATGAACATGGTGTTACATGAGTTCTAAGTGGATTATTTAAGTGGTACAACATGCCAAAAGTCTTCGAGAACCGCTGCTGCATAGAGTGAATGTAGTTTTTATTTTATTTTTATTATTTTTTATCTTTTTTTTTTTTAGTACGGCATTATATCTCCATGCGCGTCTCTGAACGAGTGGTTGAAATTGATCAGATCCTTCCTCAGCTTAGTGCTGGATACGCCTTCCGTGTAAGGCAAAAACTTCACCGTCATGAGATTCTCGCAGACGTGTCGTGCCGGAAACTGGGGCATGTCGTCACCACGGACGTAGATGGCGCTGTTTCTGTCATTGCTCCTGTCGAATATGTAGTCAATAAATGGACTTGGGTCTGTCCCGGCCACACAAAATACCTGAGAAAGAACAAATCAAAAATATTTAGAGAATCATAGCAAGATAAGTTAGGTGTGCAACCAGTGACGTCATTATAGTTTTCGTCCAGCCACCCCCCCCCCCGCACCAAAGGGTTTGGAGGTGTGGGGGGCTAAACCAAAACTTGGCCCGCTTGTTGAGTTATTACTGAAGGCGCCATAGTACATAGCAATTTAAATAATAAATGCCAGATTATTATTTGGAGCGTTTTAATGAACGAAACAGCTTTTTCGTATTTTTGGCTCAGTTTGATGCCTTGCTGTCGTTAGATGCTGGTACCTAGTACATTCTATTCCTGCTGATTCGGGGGGTGGGGAGGGAAATGCTCCCTCCCCAAATGACGTTCCTGAGTGTACCATGAAGGCAATGTATCACCAGAGGCGTAGCGATGGGGGGAAGGGGGGGACAGATGTCCCCGGGCGCAAGCTAATTAGGGGCGCCAAAATGTGATTTGATATTATATTATTGGTAAAAATAATGGGTTTGAGAGTTGAAAAATAGAAAAGGGGGCGCTTTAAAATGAATCTTGTCCCCGGGCGCGAATCTTGTCCCCGGGGCGCGAATCTTGTCCCCGGGCGCCAAACACCCTCGCTAAGCCACTGTGTATCACCCTGCCATTTTCTCTCTACGTAAATTGTTGTGTCCCTCAAAGCTGTACATATTTTATGGGGGAGGCCGAGAACGATGTGCTTTAATCACGGCAAGGGACTGAACTGGGACTCTCGGATTTTTCGAAATGTATTCACCTTAAGGTTCAAATTACTATCGATATGAAATCGATAACAGTTTATTATTATTTAAAGGGATCTATAAAGGAATCTTGAACACTCTTGGTGACCTTACCTCATCTGCATATTCTTTGACATTTCTCATCCGGGTTGTGGTGCTGTCTATCGGGACTCGCTTCTTCAGCTGATAAATGCTTCGACTGTCGTGTACCCCGACTATGACCTGTTGGTGATGGACAAATGTAATGTAAACAGGAAATTGTAGCAGGTTATTTAATGCTATCGTCCTCAATATGTGATGTCATCTAGGAGAATTCCTTTGAAATTTCGCTTCCGACCATTGGGACGTCTTTATAAGAATAATTCAACGGGTCAATTTTGTTCCGAAATAACCATCACCTGCGTTCAGTCACATTGGGCATGTTTTAAAGAATTAAGCTGTTAATTATTTATTTACCACTGGGGGCAAAAAAAAAAAAAAAAAAAACAAAAAAAAAAAAAAAAAAAAAAAAAAACAACAACAAAAAACAAAAAAGCAAAAAAACCAAATATACTTACAATTGAATAGAATTTAATTTTACATGTTTGATTAAAACCAACATTTAAGGAATGTTTTCTAACAAAATTTTTTTTTGTTATTTGTTTTGTTTGTTTTTTGTTTTTGTTGTTTTTTTTTTTGACAATCAGCTATAGCCTCGGACAACAAATCTTCAATACTGGTGTCGCTCTTTCACCTTTTAAGACGTGATTAAATACAATGGTTCTTAAACTTAAACGATTTATAATACACTCGCTGATTCCCAGTTTTCATACATCGACTGATGTCAAATTCTGAAAGGTCTCCGCGAAATATGGAATTAAACATTTTTTTAAAGGTTTGGTAAGACAAATAAAAAAAAACGCATTTAAGATAAAAAACGAAACAAAGAAAAAAAAAACCTCATCTAGTAACCAATAGTCAAGGTTTCTACAATTACTAAGTGAGAACTGATTTTCACCATGTCCGCTAAATGTCGCGTCCCAAAGCAAAATTTTGTAAGGAAATCGCTTTCCGCTTTTTTAGATCCACTGTAACAATAATACATTTTTTAAAAGCTCTGCCAACAAAAGATATAAACGTGTCTGTTAAAATGACCGTAAATATGTCAAGAAGCTTTTACCTTTTTCCCAAAGCTTCTCATCTCCTTCAACAGGCGCACGTGACCGTGGTGGAAGAGATCAAAGCAGCCGACCGTGTACACGCGCTCTGCGCGAGCGTCCAGGGTCATCCCTGTGAGAAGCTCCGTACCCGGAAGTGAATAGCATCGGTGTAGGCTCGGACATACTTCGGGTGCGGTCGGCTTGTCACCGCAGGTGTCGTCATCTGAGTCGGTGGTTTCCGGGAGGTTGGTTTGAGTCTCAGCGTCAGATCTGCTCTGTAATATCGGGTACAATCTGATACAGAAGTTGTCACAAACGCTGACAGTGTCTCGTTAAAACGACAGATTTAACTTTTACTTAGTCATCACTGAAGTTCATTTTCAGCTTCTACTATAAAATTTTCGTCAAACTTCGTTTGAACGCACTTAACTATTTAGTGAAACAAAATAATGCGTTCAAAAAGAAATGTGACGCAAAGTTTTAACGTGTGAACTGAAAAAAAGATTCGACCAAACTTCCGTTCGATCAAATTTCCGTCGACGAAATTTCTTTCAAACAAATTTCCGGATACGCTCTGCCCTACCCAAATTTCGTCCTTGCAAACCAAAATTTGATTTCCGTATGCCAAATAATTTCTTTGAGTGGGCCGATAATTAGACTTGTTTGCCATGGGCCTAATAACTTCTTCAAAGTGGGTCAATACTTCGTTCACTTGGTCATTGCCAGGTTCGTGTGGTCCAACAAATTTGTGTGGATAATTAAAAACTAAAAATAGCGTGGGCCAATCTAGGACACCGCAGTGACAAAATACACAGGTGTCCAACGTGCTTGAACTTACGAATTTGCTTTCAACCCTCCTTCACTCCGCTCAAAATACGAGCAGTTTTGTTGTTGTTGTGAAGTGGGCGCTGGTATTGCTAGAGAGAACGTTCACCATGGCATGGATAGATTTTCAAATGACAAGTAAGCTCACATTGTTTAAACTGTAAGTAAAATACAGTCTCCGTAACTCGTAGGCTACGACGATGTCCTTAAATTTTAATGGTAGCGATGGTCAATGAAAATGTCAAAAGTTATGTCCCTTGCCATTATTACCATCCACATTAATCAGGGCCGTTAACTTATGGTGACCAGGAACAAATTATTAGGAGTCGCTAAATTTAGGCATTACATTGAAACAAAAATTATTTTTCGGTTGAAATTACGAATAATTATAAATTAATTTAAAAAAAAACTATCTGGCTTGTAGACGTTATAGATTGTACCCCCCCCCCCCAACACCAAAAAAAAAAAAAAAAAAAAAAACAAAAAAAAAAAAAAAAAAAAAAAAAAAAAAAAAAACTGTCCCCTTCTAACTGCACTTCCAGCTTCTAGCCTCCTAGTCAGCGTTTAGTACCCTAGTTAGCTTTTTTCCTCCTGATTAGCTTCTGCCATTCCTTTCAACTTCTAGCCTCCCTGTAAGCGTCTAGCCTCTCTGTCAGCTTCTAGCCTCTCTGTCAGCTTCTAGCCTCTCTGTCAGCTTCTAGCTTCTCTGTCAGCTTCTAGCCTCTCTGTCAGCTTCTAGCTTCTCTGTCAGCTTCTAGCTTCCCTGTCAGCTTTTTGTCTCCTTATCGGCTTCAATCCCCCCTGTCAGCCTCTGACCTCCCATTTATAGTTTTTATCCCTCCTGCCAGCATCTAGCTAAGTCATTTGAGTATCATCTCGTCTCATCTTTCAACGATTTATCTATATCTGGCACATCACCAACAACACAAAATGATACAACCAAGTTTTTTTACAATTTAAATTTATAAATACTTTTATTCAGTTCGACGTTTTCTCACAATTTGTCAAGGGCACGTAAGTTCTGACGGATGCTTTCGTCTACCTTTTCTTGGGTGTTCTCCCCTCCTTTCTCTGACTTTAACTCGTCTTCATCGTCCCACGCTCTTGACTGGCTACGGAGTAGAGGAGCGCGTGCTGTTAGTTTGCTGGCCAGACTTGAGTGAGCCAATCGGACGGAGAGAAACAGGCACGCTACTCCAACAAGTCCAGCTTTGTTTTAAGTAAGAGAGAATTATATATTTTTTTAAAATCAATTAATTTTGAAGTGGAGATAACATATCATGTTAAATGATAACTTAATAACTAGTGCTATTTTTAAGCGACATGCTCGAGAAAGTTCAGACCGCCTATTCCTTAGTGAGGACTGAATATGTGGGCAGAAGTGAGAGAGGTTGAAATGAGAGAGGTTGAAATGAGAGAGGCTGAAGTGGGAGAGGTTGAAATGAGAGAGGTTGAAGTGAGAGAGGTTGAAATGAGAGAGGTTGAAATGAGAGAGGTTGAAGTGAGAGAGGTTGAAGTGAGAGAGGTTGAAGTGAGAGAGGTTGAAGTGAGAGAGGTTGAAATGAGAGAGGTTGAAGTGAGAGAGGTTGAAGTGAGAGAGGTTGAAGTGAGAGAGGTTGAAATGAGAGAGGTTGAAATGAGAGAGGTTGAAATGAGAGAGGTTGAAATGAGAGAGGTTGAAGTGAGAGAGGTTGAAGTGAGAGAGGTTGAAGTGAGAGAGGTTGAAATGAGAGAGGTTGAAATGAGAGAGGCTGAAATGAGAGAGGTTGAAATGAGAGAGGCTGAAATGAGAGAGGTTGAAATGAGAGAAACTGGAGTGAGAGATGCAGAAATGAGAGAGGTTGAGATGACAGAGGTTGAAATGAGAGAGGTTGAAATGAGAGAGGTTGAAGTGAGAGAGGTTGAAGTGAGAGAGGTTGAAGTGAGAGAGGTTGAAGTGAGAGAGGTTGAAATGAGAGAGGTTGAAATGAGAGAGGTTGAAATGAGAGAGGTTGAAATGAGAGAGGTTGAAGTGAGAGAGGTTGAAGTGAGAGAGGTTGAAGTGAGAGAGGTTGAAGTGAGAGAGGTTGAAATGAGAGAGGTTGAAATGAGAGAGGTTGAAATGAGAGAGGTTGAAATGAGAGAGGTTGAAGTGAGAGAGGTTGAAGTGAGAGAGGTTGAAGTGAGAGAGGTTGAAATGAGAGAGGTTGAAATGAGAGAGGTTGAAATGAGAGAGGTTGAAAAGAAAGAGGTTGAAATGAGCTGTTTTAGAACAGACAGAGAAGATGAAAAAAAAGCTCAACTAGAATGACCCTAGGATTCACAAAGTTTAGGGCTCTACAAGATTTCGTTCACCTGTTCAACTGAACGGCACTTTAACGGGGGTCATTGAGTGCTGAACTATTTGACGGGGGACAGTGAGAGCAAGATGGGCGGAAGCAGATGAATAGGCAGGTAGATAGATAGACAGATAGATACATAAACAGTTTGTTAGACTTTTCTTACAGACATGTTAAGCGTACAGACAGGCAGGAGAGAGGAAAAAGAGACAGAGAGAGAGAGAGAGAGAGACAGAGAGAGAGAGAGTAGGTAGGAAAGAGTGCTATTGATAGCTAAGGCAAATCCTAAGGACACGGAGAGCACTGATAGACATATTGATAGCACAGGCAAGTCCTATAGGCACAGAGAACACTGTTAGCTCTAGGCAAATAACTTGTACAGTAATTTCACAGCAATCACATGACTGTTTGGAGTCCCCCGTCCCCCTGCATTCAAAGTCAATAGTTTTTCCGCATCACAATTTCGGGCCACCTAAATACCCGAGGCCACTTATTGCCGCAGGTGGTGCAGTGTCCACGCACGGGCTCTGAAGGGCGTGCAGTGTCCATACATAGGCTCTGAAGGAAGTGCTGTGTCCACGCATGGGCTCCGAAATGGCGTGCAGTGTCCACGCATAGGCTCTGAAGGGCGTGCAGTGTCCATGCATGGGCTCTGAAGGGCGTGCAGTGTCCACGCATGGGCTCTGAAGGGCGTGAAGTGTCCACGCATGGGCTCTGAAGGGCGTGCAGTGTCCACGCATGGGCTCTGAAGGGCGTACAGTGCACGCATGGGCTCTGAAGGGCGTGCAGTGTCCATGCACGGGCTCTGAAAGGCGTGCAGTGTCCACGCATGGGCTCTGAAGGGCGTGCAGTGTCCATGCATGGGCTCTGAAGGGTGTGCAGTGTCCACGCATGGGCTCTGAAGGGCGTGCAGGGTCCACGCACGGGCTCTGAAGGACATAGGCTCTGAAGGGAGTGCAGTGTCCACGCACGGGCTCTGAAGGGAGTGCAGTGTCCACGCATGGGCTCTGAAGGGCGTGCAGTGTCCACGCACGGGCTCTGAAGGGCGTGCAGTGTCCACGCACGGGCTCTGAAGGGCGTGCAGTGTCCACGCATAGGCTCTGAAGGGCGTGCAGTGTCCACGCATAGGCTCTGAAGGGCGTGCAGTGTCCACGCATTGGCTCTGAAGGGGGTGCAGTGTCCACGCATGGGCTCTGTAGGGCGTGCAGTGTCCACGCATGGGCTCTGAAAGGCGTGCAGTGTCCACGCACGGGCTCTGCGTAATTCCCTATCCACCCCTCCCCCCACACACTCACTATACATCCACCAGAAGTCTGTGGTATGACCTACTTACAGACACTGGTGACGATGTCATCGTTGGACTGGGCCAGACACAAGGATGCGATTCCTATAGACTCGAGTTTTTCTTTCAGCTTGCCCTCCATGACGGCCGCTGTGCTCATCTTAGTACACGTGTCCTCAACTTTATTGAACTCTCTGCATAGTAATAATAATAATAATAATAATAATAATAATAATAATAATAAGTTTGATAATAATAAAAAGAAATCATAAAATAATGATAATAATAAAATAGTAATAATAATATGTTTTTTAATAATAATAATAAAAATAACAATAATAATATTTTTTTAAATAAAAAAAAAAATCAATAACAAATGCCTCGTCATAGAAATAATAACTGACTTTCACAACGCACCAACTTCTCCCCATTGATCATCTTTTAAGTCCACTAAGCCCACTAACTCAACAAGCCCACTATCTCAACAAGCCCACTAAGTCTAATAATACCTTTAACAGAATCACTACTTTATAAGAACTAAATGCCAAAACCCATCGCCTGCAAAAAAAAAAGTATTTAAAATAGTTTCATGGCCCAGAATATTTGAAGATGGTTAAAGATTTGGAATAAATTTGAGAATTAACTTAAGGGAAATGCATTTTTAGATTAAATCATATAGGCCTATAACGAGGACAAGAACCCTAACACAATAAAACGCGCATGAAGACATTACAGTCGCTGAGTTTATTTCAACAATTTCTTTCACATTTGCCCTTTAATGTAATTGCGATGACGTCATCAGAATCTGTGCACAAACCTGAAATAATACGCTCTGAAGAAGTCTTGCACGCGGACTATTCCAAGGGTAAATTCATATGCTATTATTATTGCGCATGCACTGATGTAGATGGCAATGTGTGCCCATGACATGGCGGAGAAGTCTGTGACCATCAGTATAGTCCATAAAGACAGGACATTCACTATCTGTTAACATAAAAATGTGACATTTCTTAAGTTCTGCTTTGTACAGGGCCGTGCCGGGGAAAAAACTGGCGCCCGGGACGAAGCACGAGAGAGGCGCCCATCAATCTGTAGACAAAAGTACCCCCCCCCCCGGGGCGGGTAGGTAAACAAAGACTTTTGGCCCCCGTGTCTTTGTGAAGTACATGACCTTATACCGTTTAATTGTATATGAAGGTGCTTTCAAAAGACGATTTTGGCGCCCCCCTAGGCGCCCATCAATCTGTAGACCAAAGTACCCCCCCCCCCGGGGCGGATAGGTAAACAAAGACTTTTGGCCACTGTGTCTTTGTGAAGTACATGACCTTATACCGTTTAATTGTATATGAAGGTGCTATCAAAAGACGATTTTGGCGCCCCCCTGATGCAGGCGCCCGTAGCAAGTAACCCCTCCCCCACCTCCCATCTTTGCACGACCCTGGCCATCAATAAGCTTGTCATATAACAAAAAGTATAGCTTAATTTGAGCTGGAGCTAGCAGAAAAAAACAACAACAAAAAAATAATAAAAAAACACATAGTCTCGTTCCAATATTTTTTTTTGCATAAAACATTCACAAAAGCGGAACAACAGTGATATGTCATTCATTTTTAGCTGAACAAACTGCAGTCCTGTGGGGGAGGGGCGAAAAAAAAGGGGAGGAGGGAGATGTGCATTTCGTTAAAAAAAATAAGTTTTCTTCATGTTGTTAAACACAGGTCTGTACCTTTATTACATACCACCCATAGCGATCTCCCAGCTCAAAAACACACATCATTAATTTTATATAATGTTATATTATAAATCAAACACGCTGCCTACTGCCTTGGGTGATCGTCCCCCTTGCGCTCTCTAGGCACGCCCCTTGTTATATGTGTATACATATATATACATATATATATATATATATGCGCTAAGGATGGATTGACAAGCTTGTTCCCCAAACTTGTATAGTGCTTTATTTGACATCATCCCGGCGTCATAGAAACTAACCTCTCACCTTGTCACAGAACGCGTCCATGAACCCCCCAACGATGGGGTCGTCGACCTGACCGTACTTCTGCTTGTGAACTTTGGCTACGATGCCGTCAAGATGATCGAGGAAATCGTGAAGGATGACGCACCAGAAGCCGGCCCAGTAGCAGTGGTACCTGTGCGAGAAATTGATATTTTTGTCATTGAAACTTTTCGTGAAGAGTCGTTATTCAAGGCTTGGTGCCCTCGTTGTGAGTTTGAGAATATAAATATCTTCTCTCGCCACACCTTTTGTGAATCAGACTCCGGGTATACGATAACAATAGGGTGTTTAAAACTCCGACTCTTTATCCACGTCTAATAAAATATCTGACTCCATTAAATACCCTCTAACTTGGTGGTTCTCAACCTTGCAAATGCCACGACCCTTGAATACAGTTACTCATGTTGCGGTGACCCCCTTCCCCCCCTCCCCCCCCCCAACCATAACATTATTTTCGTTGCTACTTCATAAATATGTGTTTACTTAGGTGACCCCTAGTAAGGGTCGTTCGACCCCCCAAAGAGGTCGCGACCCACCGGTAGAGAACCGCTACTTTAAAGGTACGTCTTATTTTTCAGGACTAGTCGGGCACAATGTTTGGACCTCTATTGAAATACTCGATTTTTTTCTCCACACTTATGAAAAATTCATTGTCATGCTCCAGTAAAGATCATTTCGTCCCCTGATATGATCTATACGTCCGACAGTGTATCCTCACTCGCAAGCCATGTCTGTCGATCCAATTGGTTTCTCACTTTAACGTGAACGCTATGGGCACCACCAGGGCGGTCCTGCTCCACGACACTATGTTGGCAGTGAACACATTGACGGTCCTGCCGTCCACGGATATGGACCTGGGCACCTTCTCCACCACTGGCCACAGGACAGTTTGCAAGGGACTGTACAGGTAGGCGTCGTACCATCGAACCTGAGGTGAAAGATCACACATTGAAGCTGATTTCATTTAGAAATTATCGTGCTGGTTAAATACATTTAATATCAAGGAGCCGCAATGATCAATAGATTGATCCTGGGGCCAATCAAACTATAAAAGAAGAGTCACTAACAAACATGATTAGCAATGAATCCGTTGTTGTTTTGCCCACGCTGCCTCCCTCACTCGGGACCCAGCCTTAACTCCTGTATTTGTATGCTAGCCTGGCGGTGCTGGTGCCCATACATCTAGCACTACTTCTCCACCTACCCACCCCTTCAATACGCTCCATCATACTCGACAAAACCGCCTCCAACAGACTGAGCCTGATTAGTACCGAAAAGGTGGGGGGGGGGGGGAATATCTCCCCCGGGGTTAAAATGTATCATTAACATACTTATAATTCCACACCCCCCCAAATTTTTTTTTTTTGTTTTAAACCTCCAACAGACTGAGCCTGATTAGTACCGAAAAGGTGGGGGGGGGGGGAATATCTTCCCCGGGGTTAAAATGTATCATTAACATACTTATAAATCCACACCCCCCCAAAATTTTTTTTTTGTGTTTAAAAATCAATGCAATCTTTAGTGCACAGATTAATTTAATTATGTGATGTCTAAAAATTAACATGAAAACCAAAATTTGTACCAATCTTCATCGCCTTTGTCCATCATACAATATAAAGAAATTTTTTTAAAAAGTAATATTTTGTTTAAATATGAAACAAATCAACGTTTGTGGCTATCCACCGAAACGAATGTAAAAAATATGAGTGTAATACTGTAGATTTTAGTCCACGATTTCATTGTGATTTAAAGACGATACTATAAGCGCATTAGATAACATTCCTAAAATAAGGAAATAATGGAACTACATATTATGTTTAGGCTTGAAATGAAAAGACAAAACAATTAAACGGACGTTTTGGGCAAAATGTCCTGCGTAGATTTTACATTTCAAACCCAGACCTAATCTTACTCTATACTTTTTCCTTCACCAGACCTAATCTTATACTCTATACTCGTTCCTTCACCAAATCTAATCTTATTCTATACTCTTTCCTCCACCAGACCTAATCTTACTCTATACTCTTTTCTTCACCAAACCTAATCTTATTCTATACTCTTTCCTTCACTAGACCTAATCTTACTCTATATTATTTCCTTCACCAAACCTAATCTTACTCTATACTCTTTCCTTCACCAAACCTAATCTTATTCTATACTCTTTCCTTCACCAAACCTAATCTTACTCTATACTCTTTCCTTCACTAAACCGAATCGTATTCTATACACTTTCCTTCACACGGCTTGAACAAAGTCCCTCATATCGTGTTTCTCAACTAAATAGTTCTCACTCACTCACCAGTATGAACATGACGGCTTCGATGAGTCGCAGTGGGATTACTATTGGCGATAGGAACACAGTAAGTAGTCCTGTCATGACTGGTTGTTTTAACATAAGTTATTTTTTTTTTAAAATACAAAATGACCACTAGTACTGGAAAAATTCCTTCTCCTGGCCAACAAGGTGCTGTTGATAAACCTTTGTAATGACGACAGTCGTCTGTCCGCCGATGTTGATTCTGCAAAAAAAAAAAAAAAAGAAAAAAAAAAAAAGGATAGTATGTTTTCGTCACCACCGTGTTAGTAACAATAACAAAAATGTAATCTTCAACTATGATAATCGGGATAGGTGTCTCCAAATTTGTTATACGCCCCCCCCCCTATTATGGTTGTCAAATACATTTGAGTATTTTACATGGGCAGTGAGCTAGAACACATACAAAAGCCAAATTTATGTTCAACGCACTCTCAATGGAAGTTAGCCCAACCTATTTTGTTTTCTACCGCAGATTCGACATTGCTTAAAACTTACATACAGAATTGGAAGACAGGGATCCGTCAAATTTTTAGAGATTAAAATTCTGCGAACCCGATTACAAAATATAATTAATTAATTACTAATAGCGACGACAACAATCCGTGAACTTCCCATCTACTAAAGTTACTTGACAAAACAATATGAACTCAAGTAACGCACAATTAAGTATTCCAATGTTTGCTACAACCCCCCCCCCCCCCCCC
>CAXITT010000274.1:868800-893777 GCA_964033795.1 Lymnaea stagnalis
CCCCCCCCAAAGTACGTCACACTTTCGAACACATTTAAAAAAAAAAAATAACACCTAATTAAAATTTAATCTAAAACACACTTCACTATTAAACTGTATTAAAATATAAAATGTCCACTTAAAAGAACTATCACATAATTATAATGACTTTAATAGTAGAATAGCTACTAGCGCTCCTAGCGAGAGGAATCGTGAACAATACATTCAGGAGATACGCATTTCATGCTATTTTGCCAAAAACTAATTCAAATGTTTCACAAAATTTTTGAAAATTACCTTTAAAGCTATTACATTCTACTAAAAAAAATAAAAAAAAATAAATTAGAAATAAAAGTTTAAAAAACAACTGTGTGATGTCACACATGGCCTGACCCCCCTCCCCACCTGTCACAAACTGTCACACTTTCTCACACCCCCCTCCCCCCCTCTGGAGCGTGACGTACTTAATGGACGGCCCCTAATGGATGCAGTTACACCGCAAGAAAATAGATATAGAAGATTATTTTGGGGCGGGGTGGGGGGGATATGAGGATTTTGAATATTATTTACCATTTGAAACCAAAATTTACTTAAGTTAAGCATGTTTATATTGTACATACATAGTCCACAGATTATGAATGTAAGTAAAAAAAAATTTTTTTTTAACGAGAGCAGTACTTAAAATCAACAAGAACTTATTTCCGGGTTCAGGACATGATCTATGATATACAGCGACCATATACTTGTATATAATTTATGTCAGGCTGTTAGATGATAAGGACAGTAACTCACTACACTACAGTCAGACACAGGAGAGTTAGATAACTTGTTTTCTCCATAGCCGCACATAGTGTTTGAATAGGTCAGCAATGATTGTTTTTTGATTGAAAGGTTCGCCTTTAAAAAAAGTCTATCGCAAAATTTCCGAAAATGTAGTTTGGATCTTTTACCGAATCCACGATCGCGTGAAGTGTACAAAATCCGAATGCACTTTTAATTTTAATGTCAGTTTCGTGTCAACGAATTAAAAAAAAAAAAACACACACACACACATACAAACTTTTTCAGTTAGCAGAGTTGGCACAGAAAAAGAAATTCAACAACTCACTAGACTTTACAGATCAACAATTGGTAGACGTACCGTGTGGGCCTATACTTTGACGCCTTACTAGTCACTAATATATAGGTCATAGGTCATTCGTGTAAATTATAACACGCTACGTTTGATTACAGAAGATTAAGGTGGAGATTACTGGTAGTCACAAGACCAAGACAACGCGATCACAGGAATGGCGGGCAATCAGAGGCGTGAGCCATATGGGCAGAGCCATCGTGGACTTTTGGAGGAGCCCCCCTCCCCCTTTCCAATTTTGTGCCTGCTGGACTGCTGAAATTTGAGTTCCTCAAATGAAAGAGGCCCCCCTTCCCCCCCCCCCTCCCCCCGTAGCTAAGGGCTTTGCAATGCCCACTAAACAGTTCTGGGTGTTGCAACACTTCACACTTGGCCTGAGAATATTAGGACGCCCTAGTTATTACATGTTTATGTTTTTGGTCTAATGGGGCTGGAGANTGTTGCAACACTTCACACTTGGACTGAGAATATTAGGACGCCCTAGTTATTACATGTTTATGTTTTTGGTCTAAGGGGGGTGGAGACGACCGCCAACCCCCCCCCCCCCTGTTTTAAAATTTCCACCACTGACTGCGCAACTATTTCCGCCCTTATTTAACCTTTTAAACCCAGATACATGTATCAACTTCCAATTAAATTTTTTTTTAAAATGATGTAGTCTAGATCAGTGTTACCAGACTTTGGGAAATTTCCCTAGATGGGGATTCAATGCTAGAGTTTCTCACCGACCGGGGCTTTGCTTATCCTTCCCGGGAAAACGCGACAAAACACATTCTAATCCCGGCATCTCAGCATATTCCGGGATAAAATTAATTCAATAAAGAATAAATCATTAACTGAATTAATGTATACACGAGCTGGTTATCATTACAGCTTAATTTGTATTAACTATTCATGAACGGGAAACTGATGTTCAGGTTTGTCGAGGGGTTGGTCTCGCGCTACTGGTTGTTTCATGTCTTCCCTGCTTGGCCCTAGCTAATCGTAACGTCTGGACCAACTCATGTGCTTACTGCCACGTCGCTCATTTCATAACACGCAGATACTATTCTTAGTTTAGTTTACAAACTTTTGGTATTCGATGATGAGATGGTATAAAATAATGCCTCGTACGATTCCAAACAATAGTATTCGATTATTTTTATTCATCTCACCCTTCTAAGACATCTGGCTTCCATTAGTGCATATTTTATTACAAGATCTTTCACCGTGTTTCTGGCTAAAGTGATCAAGGTTCTCTTGGACTCGATATAAGTGAATGCCAGACATTTTCTCATAACATGAACACGCGAAGACCAGGCACATAATTTAATTTCATTTATCGAGGCTATAATATATGGAACGTGGTGCCATTTCAAAGTTGTCTGATCAGAGCCGTTCTTAGGAGTTTGGGAGCTCCCTCGAGCTGAGGAGAAAACACCACCCACCCCTTCGGCACCCCCATTCTGACCTCATCAATGTTTCCTCTTTCCCAATCCCACAGCCAAGCCCCCCGATTTCCTGTCTGCCACCCCCAAAGGCCCCCCCCCCCTTGCTGCTCCCTTCCCCTGCCTCCGAATTCAACTCAGAATGATACATTTCAGGATGAGGAAGGTAACGTGAGTGACACAGACGGCTGCAGTGAAAAAATAAACCGGGGGATCGAGGGCGCCTGACGGGGGCCCCCTCACGTTCGGGGCCTTACGCGGATGCGTAGTCAGCGTATGCCTAAGAACGGGCCTGGTCTGATCTGTCGAACGTGGAAAAAAAATAAAAAAAAATAAATCCCAACCTTCCCTTTCTTAATATCCATTCTAAGTAACTATTTTTTACACAGTGTATTGAATACACGGAAACGCTATTATTCAAACCTATACATATAATGGTTTCCCCACGTAGGCCTAGCTTTATAGAAAGTCCAATTATCTTCAGAAGGTTTCTGAGATCAAGCAAAAAACACTAATTCCCCTGACCTAAACACAAGCTGTCAGTATAGCATGTCCATTTATCTGAAAGAAACACTGCTAGTGATATAGAACAGGCTATTCATACGTTCAATTCTGCATCTGTATACATCTCTTGGGAAGTTTAAAACTCACTTCAGATTATTATCTTCCCATACTCGACCTTACAAGTCCAAGACTTGACTCGTAGCAGTAGAATAGGTCGACCTGACTATCTGTGACAACGTAGAAGAAACACGTCTTTTTTTTTTGGGGGGGGGGGAAACTGCCCCCAAATGAAACACGTGGGGGGCCTGCTCCCCAAAATAAACATGGGNCCAAAAGAAACACGTGGGGGAAACTGCTCCCAAAAGAAACACGTGGGGGAAACTGCTCCCAAAAGAAACACGTGGGGGAAACTGCTCCCAAAAGAAACACGTGGGGGAAACTGCTCCCAAAAGAAACACGTGGGGGAAACTGCTCCCAAAAGAAACACGTGGGGGAAACTGCTCCCAAAAGAAACACGTGGGGGAAACTGCTCCCAAAAGAAACACGTGGGGGAAACTGCTCCCAAAAGAAACACGTGGGGGAAACTGCTCCCAAAAGAAACACGTGGGGGAAACTGCTCCCAAAAGAAACACGTGGGGGAAACTGCTCCCAAAAGAAACACGTGGGGGAAACTGCTCCCAAAAGAAACACGTGGGGGAAACTGCTCCCAAAAGAAACACGTGGGGGAAACTGCTCCCAAAAGAAACACGTGGGGGAAACTGCTCCCAAAAGAAACACGTGGGGGAAACTGCTCCCAAAAGAAACACGTGGGGGAAACTGCTCCCAAAAGAAACACGTGGGGGAAACTGCTCCCAAAAGAAACACGTGGGGGAAACTGCTTCCAAAAGAAACACGTGGGGGAAACTGCTTCCAAAAGAAACACGTGGGGGCTTTGCTCTTAAAATATAGGTTAACCACACCAATTATTCTAAAAGTTTCAAAGCTGAAAACTGTTTTGAAAAAAATAGGCATAAAAGATTTATAATTTGAAGTTAATTTTTTAAATAAGAAATAAACACATTGAAATAAACAACTATAAATAAACATATAGAAATAAACAACTTTAAATAAACACATAGAAATAAACAACTATAAATAAACACATAGAAATAAAAAAAAAAATATAAATATACACATAGAAATAAACTAAAGTAGGTTGGGAGGCAGCAAATTTAATTATTAAATACAATTTTCTTTGGCGTATATACTTATTTTTGGACATAAAATTAAAGTGACCATTGAATAATTAACAATGAATGATAATTAGTTTCATTAATTACGGTAATGTAACTTAGTTACACAAATAACATAAATCTATAAGAATAAGATTAAACATTAGCCCCACAATTTAGCTCCTGAGTGACTTAAGTTTGCATTCAATAACAAATTTAACAAATCGATAAGTTGTCGACAATTTTAAAATAATTTTCTCACAATTTAAGTTTGATAGGAAATTTTAGACGCTTTTAAAACGAACAAAATAATACTGTGAAAGATAGAGAGAAAATTTAAGTGAAAAAATGGCTATCCTCGAATTTAAATGCAGAACTGAAAGAAGAGTCATTTGAATAATTTCAAAAAGGTTAAAAAAGAAATTATAAATTAGTTATAAAGAATTGATAAGCTTGTTTGCGGTTAGGGCCTGGTAATTTTATAATTGAAACCGAGTTTCAAGAATCCGAATTATTTCTTCCCAATTCACATTCTCGAGGTACTGTATTTTGGATGACATAGCGCCCCGATCGCATTGCGCACCTCTTTGCACACAGTCTGGGAAACGATACGATTCACCGGGGTATTTTATAATCTGGAGAAATGTATTGAATAAACCTCAAGGTATTTGAAGAGCAGAGTGGCAGCGCCGCTTTATATGATCTTATTTGAGAGACGGCCAGGTCATGTTATCTCCTTTAATTAGCTGCATGAAAGGCTCGTGTAAGTTGTTATCGGTGAAACCATTACAGATAAGTGCATGTCCACCATTGTAGTCGGTATACAAAAAAAAACAACAAACTATTAAAGGAAATCTCTGTTAACCGACCGTTGGGGTGGTAGACTTTCTCGTCATTTGAGATGGCGGCAATCGTGACCAGCAATGGGCGGCACTAAACCCTAGCTACCCTACTGCAATTAGGAAACACAACATTGACGGAAATACTTTTAGTATTGTTTACTCTGCATTACAGGCCCTTGATTTCAAGGCTTGGAAATAATGATATCATATTGAGTGAACCGTTTTCCCGACCGTAAGGGAAGTTTTTGGCTGTGTTAAGTAGGACGTGCTTCGTGAATGTTTGTAAAAAAGCAAAATAAAATAAAAAAAAAAAAAAGTTGTCCGAGGCATTTCGGTGGACACAGAGGCGTAGCGTGGTGGGGGCAGGGGGGACAGATGTCCCCTGGCGCCAGCTAGTTAGGGGCGCCAAAATGTGCTTTGATATTATTTTATTGATGAAAATAATGGGTTTGAGAGTTGAAAAAAAAGAAAAAGGGGCGCTAAAATGGATCTTGTCCCCGGGCGCAAAATCTTGTCCCCGGGCGCCGAACACCCTCGCTACGCCACTGGGTGGACATGTGACGGTTGGATAGCATGAGGAAATTTTGTGACTATATGGGTGATGGGAAGAGACGAGTGAGTCCGAAAACAGGAGTCGAAATAAAATGACCGTAAGAAACATGCTAACAATAGCTTGTATTGGGGTCCAATAGGATGGCGCGGTGTATCGTGTATCATTATTTTACACAAATGTATGCGCATGTTGCTTTATCTCCATAGACACAGATGTCAACATTCCAAATGCCTGATTTGCCTTGCTGTTCATTGTGGTTGCATCGCTGTCCCCTGGATCCACCTAATTTTGTGCACTCGGATTTATGAAAATCTTGCCATTTTTTAAAAAAATATTGCGAAACCATGAAGGTAAATATTGTTAAACAATCGATGATGTTCCAAACAAAGATTTTGGGGCTAAGGGGACTGATCAAAAATACATATTGATACCAACATTTAATGGGACCTTAGTAAAAATGTAAAAATCTAATTCTTTGATTCTCATTCGTTTATTTGACAGTCTCAAACTAAAAAACTAAATCAGAAAATATTTTCAAAAATATTTGTCAGCAAGCCTTAAAATGTTTATTCACCAAAATAATCACAAACATGAACTATGAACAATGAATTTGTGTCTAACTTAAGCAATGAACTAAATTATATAAAGGAAATTATTTTAATGGGTTTGAATTAAAGTATTAAGTTGTCAACAAACAGTTTTGTGTAAACTTTAAAAAAAAAACAATAACTGAACATCTTAAAAATAAATAATGTCAAACAAACAAAATAGAGAAGATACTCCATTAGCTTAGCTAATGTTTGTTGATGGAGCTGATCTTACCTCCCTTCAAGAGGATTCCCTTTCCATTAAACTGTCATAAATATGAAAAGGGTTTGAGTTTTTAAAAAAAATTCACTATAAAAATACAAATATTTAAATTGATAAAGCCATCCCTCTCAGAATTGAATACTATACCATAGGATGAGAAATTGTTTCCTAACTTTCACCTAATGTGATATACTGAAGCTAAATAATTATTGCTTAGAGACCAACCTACTACCCTGAGAATGATGTCACAAGATGTTTCAAGAATTAAACTTTAAACAAATAATTGTAGTTGCTTATAATTTTAAAGATCTCCCAATCCATCAGATTTCTACAGCTAGTCTTGCCATTCGAAACATCAATCCTTTTCAGAAATCTATGCCTTTGTCAAACAGCTTGAATTGGGGCCTTTCCCCATCTGCACCATCATTGCTAATCCCATCAGTGTTCTCCAGCTCTGAAGCAAAGTTTAAAGAAAATCCCTGATGGGCATGATCCCTCTTCTCTGCAGTTTCACCACTGCAGAAGTTGAGAAAGGTTGCCGGTTCAACTTCTGAAGAGTCAGAATCATTCTCCATGAATTTCCCCAGAGTAAACACAGCAGAGCTTGCATTTTCTTCATCTTTGGATGAGTCCTTTGATTTCCCACTGAACTTGAAGAGATTGTATAATGCCGACCGGTCTGTATCATCATCATCATCATCACAATCATTGGCATCAAAGTTACCAAAAAATGATCCCAGTTCAAAATGCTGAGAAGTCTGGGAAGATTTTTTGCCAAATTTGCCAGAAGTCTGGGAATTACTGACTCCTGTGGCACCTGGGTTTCTTTGGTCTGAGTTGATATCTGTCAAGTAAAAATTTTAGGATGAAATTATGACCTAGAAAAATGATAAAACGTAGAAGTAATTTTCAAAGTAAGTGAAGGATTTTTTTTTGGTAAAAAAAAAAGTGTGGCATACATGCAAGTAAAAATTCTGTAGTCAGACAATTTTCACATTCCATCATTAATGTAGACAAAATAAGAAAATTAACTTCTCTTGCTGAGGAAAGACTGCCACGAAATAAAGACTTACAAGTGACTTTTCTAATTAGTTCCGTTTAAAGTTTTGCTTTTTGGAAAGATAAAAAAAAAAAGATGTGTGGCTTTACTAAGAGTTGCCTTTATCTTCTTCTTAATCCTTGTGATGTAAATATTTCAAAGTCCGTCAAGGCTACTGAGGACAACCATAACAAAATGAATAAGAAACAACATGATACTTCATGGCAATACATTTTGGGAATTTTTAAGATATGGTATAAAAGCTGTTATTAAAACCCAAGACTGCAAAAATAATATTCCTGTCCCCGTTCAATTTATTTATTTTTATGACATCTGTTAAACGTTATAGCTTAATGGTGTTGAGTTAATTTAAAGAATTTCTATTTCGGTTCTTATGAAGCACTTCAATGTAATTTTATTACATTTTCATAAATATTATTGGTAATAATATTTTCAATTCAAGTCATATAAATATTTGTCTTTGGAAACAACATTTTTATGACAAAATTGCAGGAAACCACCAAGGTGACATACTAGTGACATCTTTGAGCATTGTGCATGTGGTAAAACAATAGTGCCTGAAAACAAGTAAAGTTGCCTAGGCCTCTATAAACTTTTAAAATGTCTTAAAATGTCCTAATTGTATCAGGTCAATAAAGGTATATAGTTGTTTGTTCTACTGGATTTAATTTAATATTTGATTTGATTTTTGTAAAAAACTTTACTACCAATATTGAGCTTGAACAAGGGCTCCATTTCTTGATAGCTTGGTTCTTGTAAAATCGAATCTCCCAAAAAGTTGAATTTATTTGCTCCATTATCAGTCTAAAAGTATTGATTAAAGTATTACCATATTACAAGCCTGCATTAAAAACATTTTTTTAATAAAGAACATCAAAGCTAAAATTCTAACACTTGGATTAAATGTCTAAAATTGGATTACACTGCAAACTCTATCAAATATGTTCTCATTAATTTTACTTGTAGGCTACATATTATTTTATAGAAATTTTTATTCAAATACAGGTTAGCACAAAGAGACATAATAAGTATGTTTATTAAAACACTAAAGTACCATATTATTGTGACGTGTTCTAAATGACTCTGATGGATCTTCTCTTACATTCCTGCTATTGGAATTATTTTCCAGATTTTGTTTAGATTGTTCACCATTTGGTCTATCTTGCTTCATGGGCAATGAAACTGGAGTACACAAAACATTTTATTATATTAATGATATTATTTTGACAAATGATTTTCAATTTTTTTTCTTCAAACGTTAACTAAAGTAAAACTAGTGTAGAATATAGAATCATATCTCACTAAATAGCATATGGAATGCCTACATGTGATTCCCACAGAAAACCACTGTCTTGATTTAAATGATGCATGTTTCCATATATACTCACATATAGATCGCACCAGTGGATATGTCACACCAGTGTATAGGTCACACCAATGTATAGGTTGCACCAGTGGATAGGTCACACCAGTGAATATGTTGAACCAGTAGATAGGTCACACCAGTGGATATGTTGCACCAGTGTATAGGTCACACCAGTGGATAGGTCACACCAGTGGATATGTCAAACCCTTAGTTTGTGGTTTTCAAAAGTGGGTATTTGCGGTTGACCCACAGATAGGTATTACCTTTAGTTTTGGGAGTTACAGGGTCCCTTTTAATGTAAATACGACAAACATTTGTTGCAAGTGTTACAAAAATATTTCCATAACAACTTTAAAACTGAAAACATTAACTATGTGATCTTCAACAAAAATTTTTTTGGTTAAAAAAAAAAAAATGCCCACACCTTGAGCTGAAGCAATGGAAAAAACAAAGTCCCTTTTAATGTAAATTCGAACAACATTTGTTGCAAGTGTTACAAAAATATTTCCATAACAACTTTAAAACTGAAAACATTAACTATGTGATCTTCAACAAAAATTTTTTTGGTTAAAAAAAAAAAAATGCCCACACCTTGAGCTGGAGCAATGGAGAAAACATTTCTATGACTTTTCATGTAAATGACTACTCCCAACACTGAATAACAGTGAGCTAAATTGATATAGAGTGAATAGGTGCCACCCTCGATTTTTATCAAAATTTGTGGCAAAAAAAAGTGTGACCCAAAGGCAAGTATAGTTAGTGACATGTCTTCACTGTGTAGGCCCCTAAGTCTTTTAAGACATATTTTTAAAACTGCACATATGTCATATTGAGTCAAATTATAATTATTTACACATTTGGAGATAGTTTTGGACTTTAAATGTCTTATATGTGAAGGAGTGACCACAATATGAGCATGTAATATAAACCTGATGGTGTAGTTCTTGAAGAAGAATCTCCTGTCTTTTGTGACAATGACATTGATGGTGCCAGCCTCACAGATTGTTGTGCCTAGGACAGGGGCAAAAAAAGAGCAGACATTAACATTCTGGTTAATCACAAATCAGAAATATAGGAGGAAAATTATTTGAGAATGCACAAATTATATGAGATGCTTATAACTTTTAAAATATGTAATACAAATGAAGCATTGCAGGGATTTTGAATTTAAACAATTTATTATATCCATTAATAATCTTAATAGTTTCTGTTTTCTGATTCTGGCATCAAAAGCCAAAATTAAAAGATTTTAGACAATTTTATATCTCAGTATGGAGATTTCAGAGCACCAAGAAAAATTTCCTGGCTCACAGCTTACTTTAACCATTCCCTAGACAACCATCTATAACTAATTTTAAAAAAAAACTAACTTGCAATTTTTAGTATGTGCTAAAGAATTTTAAAAAAATTTTATCTAAGAAAGTGCAAGCTCATTTTTTAACTCAATGTGTATTGCCTAAGACATTGCATTGCGTCCCTTAATGACACTATTTTTGTATGCTATTGACACTATCCAGGATATGTCTATGTTTTGAATTTGATAAATCTATAATTATAATTCCAGAGTTGATTTTGTCAGCAGGGACGTAACTAATGAAAATCAGGTAGAGCGCCAGTATCATGATTATTACGTCCCTTTGCAAATAAGTGTTTTGGGGATGGGAGGGAGGTTCCCTACGAATTATTATGCATGATAAATGGTGGATACCTGGAATCACATCTGGATTTATTATTATATATTATGCACCTCTTCCCATATGTTACATGTGTATTTTACATGTGTATTGTGGTTGCATTTCCCCAGCTGGTAGATCAGGGGTCTCAAACATTCGGGCCATTTGCGACGCACAAGATGATATTTTGCGGCCCACTACATGACAGCGGCTCGCGCGTTTTTCCCATTCTCATATCTATAGTGTGACCCTCGGCAACGGTTTCAGTCGAATCTCACCAACTAGTCTAATTCTGATTTTTATTATGTTAGTATAGGTTTTGACGTTGATTATGATGGTAAGAACCGTTTTAAAATGGGACTAAAATTTTTATTGTATAGCATTTTTTGAGAAATGTTTTAAAAAGTCAGTTGGTGGGTAATGCACAACCTTAATTGTGTAAATCGAAGAAATCGGACACAGTATCATAGAATCCTTATTAAAATTACCGCTTGTGTTTTAAGAGTGAGGGAAATTCCGAGCCTATCAGCTTGGTCATTTCAAAGTAGGGTTAGTCAAAAAGGCCTTTTCTAAGATAAAAAATCAAAATTCATTATTCCTACAATAGCATTTTCATTCCCATCAATAATTCATAAATATTACCTGCCCCTGCCTTCTGTTTTAGCCTTCAAAGCCTTCATGGAGAAGGATGAGGTTGTTGTTCCTATACTAAGTGATCCAAAATGGCTCATGGACTTGGCTTTTCTTGTTGACATTACACAGGAGCTGAATGTACTCAACAAGACGTTACAAGGGGTAGCTTGTCAGTGTTGCCTATGACAGTGTCAAGGCATTTTGCACAAATCTTGTGTTATGCTTCTTAGAGAAACCTCTGCCATTTCCCAAAATATAAAGTACTCATGAACTCGGCCACACCATTTAGTAGTAACTTAGTAGTATGTATACTGATGCAATTGCAAAGCTACAGGAAGAATTTGATCACATTTTTTAGACTTCAAAACACACACAGCCACTTTTCAGCTGTTTGCTGACCCTTTCTCTATAATTTGGAAGATTCCAACCCCCCCCCCCCCCCCCCCCCCCCCATTACTGGCGGCGTCACAGTACATAGCAATTTAAATAAAACTTACGAATGCCCCAACCTCCCGTAACCAAATTCTTGTACTTTAAATGGAGCTGAGGATCTTCAGTGCAAAGTGCAATTCTAAGTTGAGGGAGGTGAACGGAAAAACACACAAGCATGGACATTTTATGAGAGCATTGCCCACCACCTTCACTGAGATTTTATTTCTAGGTTGTTCAAGTGGATCATATGACTTTTTGGGAGCACCTATCTAAAAGCTCTTTTCCACTATGAACTTTAACAAGTTAAAATTCATGACCAAACTTACTGATGAGCATCTTAAAGCTATACTGAGGGACTCAGTTACTTCCAAGCCAAAGTTGCTGTGTAAGAAGAAGCGCTACCAGGCCTCTGGAAACAAGTTGGAGGAAGAAAGTGAAGCCTAGTTGTTGAGAACCCTTAATGTTTTTATTTGTTATTTATAAAGGTTGAGCAGATTGTAACAGTTGTACTTTAATGAATTTGTAATCGCTTTTTTGTGGAACACTTGATGTGGCCCAGTCTCAATCAGACTCTACCTCCTGCGGCCCCCGGATGTTTTGAGTTTGAGACCCCTGTAGTAGATAATGTTACCTGAATGGTAGATGAAGATGTTGGTGTCTCCTTGATTGCTGAGTATGTTGTCTTGTTTGTCTGTGGTGGTACTTTACTAGGAAACCTAGGCAGAAATGACTGAAAACTTTGTCTATGTTGTACTGTGCCAGGTGCTGGTGTTTTATGCTGAAAAATATCACAGAAATAAATCAAATTGATGACCAATTTTTATTTTTGAACTAAAATAGTTAGAAATTAAAATGAAACAATAATTACATTTATTTTAAAAAATTGAAATAATACCACAAAAAAAAATTAATAAATAGAAACAATTAATGTACCGGTATAACATGAAATTGCCTTGAAATTTAGTATGATAAAATTCTTCTTATTATTTTTAGCAACAATGGAGAACTAGAAAATCATGTAACCCTCAAACAAGGAGTTAACCAACATGGGATGCTCAGGGGCAAGGTGGCACTTTTTCCAGAGGGTGCAGTTCTCTTTACAATTCAATAAAAAAAATGAGAAGTATTTTTTTTTAAATTTGTATAAAAAAAAAGGAAAAAGTTGGGGGGGCTAGACGTAGTCAAACAATTGGTAGGAGTTACAGAGTATAGAAAAGGGACTGCTTTAATTGAAGTATAGTTTCTTTGAGTTATTACCTGTCCAATTTCATACTGCAGATTTGGTGCTTTTGTCTGGTCTATACAGCTAGAAATCAGTTGTCCAGCATCCTGCCTTGGAAGAGGAGTATATGGTTGTCTTGGGAGTGTTGTGCATGGTGGCTTTACCAGGGGAGTGCATGGTGGCTTTGCCAGGGGAGTACAGGGTTGCCTTGCCAGGGGAGTACAGGGTTGCCTTGGTTGCAGTGTTGTTTGTGATAAGTTAAATTTGGGGAAAAACGAAGGTGCTGTGAATTTTTTAATGTCTACATTCGCTTGCTTTTCCTGGTTTTTAAGTAATGAGCTCTGTAAAGATAAAAACATCCATTTAATAAGTTCTCTTAGGAGTCCAATATCTTCAGTGATATTCAGTATTATGTAGGCCTATCTATAATAATGCAATGTAACAATTAAATTACCACCAACTTTTAACAACCCTACCTTTCCAAAGCAAGGTACTGGTAACCTGCTGACAGCTGTTGAGGTTAATAAAACTGGCTGAGGTCTGCTGACATTATTATGTTGACTTTGACCTGAGCTTGTAGAGCATGTAGTTGGTTGAACCTGTCATAATTTAACAAAAATTTGTAAAAGCATACAATAAAATACATACAAAATACTTGTCAAAATTTGCATGCATGAAAGTAAAAGTATTAAAAGGAATGTAAAAGAAGGTTTATTCTGGGTGTCAAATCTCAGCTTTAAACTCTCTGTAAAAAATGTATTCCTCTATGAATTGTATTAAAAAAAACAACAACATAACTTGCCTTCTGGGATTGCAGTAATGATTGCTGTGTTGTTCTTGTAAAATCAGCTTGAGAATATCTTGGAGTTGCTGTCCGTCTAGGAAAAGCTGAAGTAGCTGTTTTCTCAGAATAAACAGCACCAGTGCAAGGTTCTGATTCTCTCAATGGCTGGTCATCTTGGCAGGCAGTAAATGATGATGAAACATTCACAGAATTACCAGGTTCCTAGAAATAAATTGTATCACATAGAGTAACAATCTTAATTATCTTTTTTTTTTTTAGTTTAAAAAAAACAAATTTATATTTACTTTATGATAATATTTAAAATAAATACATTTTAACTGATGAGACTTCAATAAAATACAATTAATTCAATCCAAAGCTGGAATGTGCACAGCTGGAGTAAAACCCTCTGAACCCAAATAGGGCATACATTCCAAACTTTGTCAGAAAAATTAGATCTAGAATATAGTTCTCTAAATAATTTATTAATGAATAATTATTATATCTGCCAGTAGTTAATGAGAAAATCCAATTAAGCTGTTGGAGTCATTTCATAATTTTTTTTATTATAGGGAGAGTATATTATATTTCTATAGTTAGTTTATTAACTAGTGGTGATCATGGAGACTAATCTAAAGTTAGTTTAGTTACTTAATTAACAATTAAAAATATATATAAATACTTCAACAATAACATATTTTGAGAATGTAACCATTTAAAAAATGTATGTCAAAATCGATAAACAGCATAAAATAAATGACCATTTCCTTGTATGTAAAAACTCTGTACCTGACATTTGAAAAAAAAAAATAATAATTGTTGAAAAACAAACTTCAAACAAAATACACATTTGCGTCAGTCATTCACTCTTGAAAGAATGATAACAAAAACACCTTTTGTCCATCTCTCTGCATAGGAGTTGATGTGAGACAACAAGAAATTCCATGCTGTTCAGTGGTTTGGATAATGATTTCAGATGGCATGAGCTCTTGCTGTCTCATGCCAGACGACTGGTCAACATAAGATGCATTCTCACAAATCTCATTTTGTTCATCTAGCATATCCTGATCATTTGTACAGTCTGTTGAGAGATGGGCCTACAAATAAGAATGATACTAATAGTGTAAAATGTATTGTATGACAGCACTTTTTTAATGATATTCTTAAAGTCAATGAGGTTGCTAGAAACAAATCTTAAACTGTAATATTAACAAGTGTTAAAAATAGTTTATGACAATTATGCTTAGCAACAAAATGTAGTGTTTGAGATTATTACCAAATGCAAATTTTTCTTGTTCTTTATTCTGAGCTGACTTGTTTTCATTTGACCTAAGGGAAATATTAAACATGTTTAATTAAAAATAAATACAATTTTCATAGATATTCCATATAACTACACATGAGCAAGATTGACAGATGGTTGTTGTCTTGTGAAAGCCTAGAAAAAAATTAATTTTCCTCAGTGTACTCATATCCTCAATGTGGTCTTACTGTGGAGGAGATCTGGAGTTTTTTGGTGCTAAACTTTCTTCACCAGTTTCCATTGGGATTTCTTCACTGTATTGGTGAACACAATCCTAAAAGAATAAACATTGAATGAACAGTTACTTCCCATTATCCTAATATCAAGCTGATAAAAAAAAATAATACATTAAATTTGATAAGATATATTAAGAAAAACACATATATTTTATAGACCTTGGGACTGTATTGAAATCTTAAAAGGTTGAAATCTATCAAAAAAGTATAATAACTGTAAGCAGCTTTCAAAACAGCATCAATTTGGATTCCAAAAATATTCAACCCTGTTGTCATTAACTATTGTAATTTCAAAACTAAAAATGCACATAGGGATGGAGTGTGAATTAATAAAATAACTTTAGGGTCAGTGTTAAATGAATAAATTGTAAACTTTCTCCCAACTTTAACGGGAATGCCATTTAATAAAAGCTGAAGGCTGTTTTAGAACATAATTTTTCTCTATCAGCTGAGGAACAGTAAAAAAGGAGCAATACATTTTGTGCTGATATTGATATTCAAAATATTTTGATAATTTAACAAATTAACACTATAATAATAAAGTAAATAGGGTATTGATTTTTAAAAAATGTGTAATAGTTATTTAAATATCCAGAAACGCAGCAGTGAACATATAATGTTTCAAAAGGAATTTCTTAACTTTTGAGAGAGCAATTTCAGATTTGAATAAAATTAGAGCATATTTGCTTGCAGGTTAGTGTGTTCTGCCAACCATGACGTTATTTCTGAGAGACAAAGTCACACCTTGACATAACTCAGTTTCACTGTTAACTTTTTATCACTGATAGAGCCAACAAAGTATTATATATATAAGTTTTATAGGTAGTGTTAAGTAGATATGTCTGCAGGGTGGCATGGGAGCACTAATGGATAGATGGAAACCACCAAACCAGATTATGTCTTAGCACTGAGGAAAATTTTTATATAATGTATAGGTTATTTAAAACTCCTTAACTTATAGATAAATGAATAATCAGAACACACAAAACACACACATATATATATATATTTATATGGCATATTATATATGTATATTGGCTTGTGTTGTTTATAGTTGAAAGGGATGAAAGACTTTGAATGGGTATGCTCGTTGGTAGTTTTTGTAGTGTTGCGTTTTGTGTTTTAATGTGGTGTAATATAGATTGTTGCATTTCT
This sequence comes from Lymnaea stagnalis, assembly GCA_964033795.1. Classification (NCBI taxonomy): domain Eukaryota; kingdom Metazoa; phylum Mollusca; class Gastropoda; family Lymnaeidae; genus Lymnaea; species Lymnaea stagnalis. Next base: position 885,123 of record CAXITT010000274.1, read on the forward strand.
CTTTTAATATGGTTCACTTTGTACCACACTGCGAGCCTTTGGGGATGAAGCGTGATTTTAAAAAAATAAACTTTGTTATTATTATTATTATATATATATTTGACTGCTAAGAAAATATAAAAAGGAATAGGCTACATACATTGGTCTGTACTGACAGTTTACTATGTGACACATCTTCCACCTGCTTCAGTAAGGCATCTCGTTGATGTAAACATTCCTGGATTTCTTTATCCAGCTGAAATGTCCTAAGTTTGGCCTTGGCTCTTTAGTCACAGTTAAGGTAAACAAGTGGACTAGAATACTAGAATATACATTATTTAAAATTTCAAGACAATAAGTTATTCAAAATTAATCTGGTGGACTGGGAATGGAAGAGGCTTGTCTTAAACGACATTATTGTCTACATAGAAAATTTTAAAAAATAGTATCTATATATATTTCATTCATTCAAATACTTCATAAGGATAAGTAATATTTCTGAAAAGCAGTCATATTAGCAGCATTGATTTCCCTCCTATCACTACTGCAAAGAATGATTTTTGTCTGACCTTATAAAAAATTGGAGATGTTCCATAAATTACCATACCAGTGATGTTTTGCTGATGTTAAAGATACATTTTTACAATGATCCTGGACATCACTTTACTATTTAACTCATCTGCAATGTAGAAAAAAACAACAACACAAGATTCACAAGACAAACATTTCTGATATGATTTTTGAAAAAGAAAAATACTGTACATTCAAAAACTTGGTAATAGGGTAAAAGTATTTTTCAAAAATCACATTATCGTCAAAATATTAAAGCAAATCCAGCCACTTGTGAGTAAAGTGAAATATAATATTACCATTTAATAAACATAAACTTGATTCTACCTTCTTTGGCTGCTACCATTTCTTTTAAAGAAGTTTTTGTAGATTCAGCTTGACTAACAAGCTCTTGAGCTGACAACACTTCTGCCTTCTTATTTTCTAACTCAATGGCCATGGGAAAGCATCTGTATTTTCTCATATGATCATCCCTTATATCTGAATACTTAACAATATTTTCTTTGTAAAATTTTCTGAAAAATAATTATGTAAAAAAAAACAATATGATGAAAACAATATAAATTACAACAAAAAAAAAAGATAATAATTTGGGCTCCTTTATGTGTCCATAAATTTTACTTGTAAAAAAAAAATTTAAATAACTTGTAAAATTTTTTTACACAAACTGCACATAGCTTGTATTTGCACGGTTTAAAAAAAAAAAGCAACATTTGAAAACATTGCGTGTTAATAAAATTAATTATTATTTATATTTACTGTTTTTCTGCCGTTTCTAGTTTAAAGGACTCTAACTTCTTCAACAGAGCAGCCTCGTGGTCACACATGAGTCCCCTTGTTTTCTTTTGGCTAAAAAATATTCAAATTTACATAAACTTTCATCAATCAAAATTATAATTTTTAAAATCTATATTTTATCTTCATTTGTGTTCTATATTAGTATAACAGTCATACCATACCTATCAATATTGACTTTATTTATGTTGCACTGCTTCAGCAGTCTTTGAGTTTCCTCTTCAAAATGAGATATGTCTGTTTCCATTCTTTTGGTGTCCTCAGTAGATTCTTCAATTTGACTTTCTAAGGCTTTTCAGGGGTTTAAGTGTAAAAAAAAAGGTTTAAAAATATTATTGCTGAAAAGCTTTCAAATTAAATTTAAAATAAACAAAATTCCTTTCATTATGTTTACAGATCACTTGATAAATAGCTCATTTTCAATAAAATTTAATCATTTTCAAAATTAACAGAAATTAGGTGGATGTAAAGCAAACAACCTTACAAAACAAGGCAACAAAAAAAAAAAGAGTTTACATCTTACCTTTTATCAGCTGATTTTCCTGCTCTATCATTTTAACAAAATTTTGATTTTCATATTCTGTAAATACAAAAAACAACTGAAAGCTTTGGCCATTAAAAACTTATCTCAATACACAAAATGATAATCTATGTAGTGATTCTCTATCAACCTTTGGCCCGCATTTTTTTCTTCATTAAGTTTACACAATATATATAATTGCCCAATGTATGCCAAATGATGATTGATATAAGTATTCCAATTTCTTTTATTGCTCTTTGTTTTGAAGTCATTGGTGTTATAGGAGACACCAAATTATACTTTCAATTTCTTTTTTCCAGGGCCATGAACTTTAAGCTTCTATGAATATTGCTGTTACTTCCCTTAGCTCATCATCTACCATAGCTGTATATAATTTTTCTTATAAACTTTTTGATTTTATTTCTTTTAATACTTTACATTCTTTTCAAGCAATCCTTACCATAGCTATGAATTAGTTGATCCAAATCTTCAGTGTCCATGTCACCTTTGTAAGCCATGTTAAAAGCTTTTTATTTTCTCCAACATAAAATGTTGATGGATAACCACTAAAGAGATCTCCTAAAATACATTATAGTATGATGTTAAGCTGTTTTAAGATGTAGTGTTTTTTTTTTTAGAAGGAGGGGTTAGGAGGGCAGGAGAGAGTGCATTTAAAAAGAAAATTTGATGTCAAGTATATTTAAAATATTAACTGTAAAAAAATATGTAATTATTCATTTAAAAAAAATTTCAGCTGATGACCTACAAAGTCAATTTGTCTGGTTGTAAATTTACACACAAAAAAACAAGATGGTTTGAAGCAAGTTATAATTAATTGGTAATTTTAAATTGTTCTCTCAACAAAGAATGTTAGCTATACACAATGGTGCAGTTAATTTTGAGCTAGCTTTGGGGTGGGGAAAAACACCAAAGCATATCATAACACTTATCAGAGGGGTTTAAAATTATAACCCTCTCTTCTGTGCTGCTGAACATGCAAAAACTGGTTAAAAATCATCAATTTAATTTGTGTATTTTGTGTTAAAATATTGATAAAATAACAACCAGTTCATGCAAACAAAAATGAACTGGCTCCAGCACACAGGTTCTGTTCATATGAGTAAAAATGAATCCATATAATAAAAATGAGTGCTTTTTTTGTCAGAAAATGCACCAGAACAACATTCTGTCACCTTTTTTTTTCAACACAGAATTTAATTTAAGTTAATGAAGTTTATTTTCAAATAATGAAAAAAGAAAGTGAGTTCTGGTAAATTTGTTTAATAACAAAAAAAAAACTGCAAAAATTAAACTCAGCCATATACTAACTAAAACTTTAGTATAAAGGCCTAATTTTCAATTCTAGCAAATTAGGATCTTCATGTTCAATGAACTGGTTTAAATAATGAATAATTATTTCTTGTTTAGTGAAGATTAAAATCTCGGTTTTAGGATTATCTCATTCTAAGACATTTCCTTTTTTTTTTCATGATATTAATACTCAGGAATTGTTTGAAGCAAAATAATTTGATAAATTAAATAAACACTTTAAAAAAAAATGAAACTTTTTAAAAATAACTTTACTTAATCAAACATGTAACATTTATAAATATTTAATTGTTAGGATGATGAGAAGATGACAAAACTTTTAAGTTATTATAGTTATAGGGATAGATAATTTGATATAAACAATTATTTCAATTAAAAAAAGCACCAAAAAAACCCCTATAATATGGGACTTATGGGAAAAATCATAAATAGTTTTAAACCAAATGATTTCCTATTTTTAATTTTAGGATTGTTAATTTATTTCAATTCATCATTTGATGACACATCTGTAATCACTGTAAGTGTAGAGTAATGATGACATTTTCATTGTAAAGGGACAAGTGTTTTTTAAGATATGATTACATTGTAAGTTACAAATTACAATGAAGCGTAGATTCAGCTACAACAATGACAAAGTTAAAGGAATTGAATAAAAAAATTCTCTAAGTCTAAGGTTCACTCCAATTTGAACACGGCTTATTTCCAAATTTTAAATATAGATTTAAACAATCATTATATAATGTCACTGACAGAACAGAGGGATAGGAATCCTTTGCCTATTCTGTCAATGCTATTATTTAACATTATTTAATTTGTACTTATACTACTAATAGTACTACTATCAATTTGAATAAATATATTAATTAAAAATCAAACATTAGTAATTAGAATCTTAGAATTTGACGCCTTAGACTTAGACAGGAAGAAGAAAAGAAATGCAGATAAGCTCAGAAATAAAACAACTTCTCCAAGTTGTCATTAGTCATTGGTGTATTAATATATTTAGATAGTAGATAGGATAGTACTATTACTGACTTATTGCTTATTACTAATTAGTATTAGTATTAGCATTAGTTGATTAGTGAATAATTCTTCCTCTTCGGATTCTCCAACCTCATCAAACTAATTATAAGCAATTTTAAAAGTTTCCATCATATTAAACTGTATCATCCGTTAGAATTTTAACGGGTTAATACTTTAAAATATTAAAACCTATAAAGAAAAACAAAGCTATTAATCGAAATGAATGAGTCCATAACTAAATTTACTCGGCAAAACAGCGAAGAACTGCGTCTGCTACGGAATTGCTTCTTCTCTAATTATTTCAGATTAGATTCGAATATTTTTATTTCTTCTTCTTCGATACTTAAATGTGCCCACAGTTTTGTCCTTAAATTTAACTTAAATGTATTTAATATTTTGTACGTCTTTTTCATCAATAATTTTACGTAATAACTACAAAAAGCCGAACGTAAAATTAAAAAGCATAAATAAATTCCTTTTTAATGCAAACAACGATTGTCAACTTTAACCAGTTTTCAAATATTTTTTAAAATGTGTTTGAGTCTTGAGACATAGGCCAAGGTAACATTAACAAAACTCTATTCGGAAAAGATACCGGCTATTATCAGTTAATAACAATATTGAGAGATGGTACTTACAGTACATATTTATTTCAATTAAAGATTTAGTAATATTAATGTTTTGACTTGATGTTTATTGCTTAAAACAATGTAGTGTATACCCCCCCCCCCAAAAAAAAACCAAAAAAAAAAAACCAAAAAAAAAAAAAAAAAAATTTAAAAAACGATACTGCTAAATATCGTACTCAATTTTACCAAAACAGGAGGGGAGAATTAATTGCTTTTTATTCTTACGTGTTATCTAAAGTCCAATTAACCAAGCATATTTGCACAATAAGCTTTTATTATCATAATCTCCTTTTTGAATTCAGTGGCCAACCAAAGAAAAGGGGAGGGGGGATGTGAAGTAGGCAGTAGGCGACACTAGAGAGCAAAATCGTTTTTTTTAAAAAATAGGTCTTTTAAAAGTAAACTTAATGAAATTTACTTTTGCAAAGGAAAACTATTGTTTAATACAATCTGATTAAGTATAATCATGATTATCAATAATTTCCTCGGTTGCTAGGCTAATATTGAGATTAAATGTAAAAACGAAAGTTTTGTGAATTAAAATTTCAATACACAACAGCATAATTCCGTTATTATTATTTCCGCTTTATTTCAATTTTAAAAAACAAAAACAATAACATTATTTATGCGCAGACAAACAAATTAAATTTTTGAATTTTGAACTCTACACTTACAATGTTTAACTCACATCAATTATTACTCATTTGGATCCCTATACTTAAGCATTAAAATAAGATTGTCCATTATTGTAACATTTTTAAATTCATTATTTTTTGTTGTTGCTGTTGTTCGTGCGTCAAGATCCACTAGGACCATTTAGTCATCCGGTAAGGGGGAGTTCGTAGGTGGCCTGCTGGTCCGATCCGTCCTCGGAATTGTCTTTGGCACCGCGAGCAGGGGATAGTTGCTGTAGTTGGTGATCTAATGTTGCCTTTTCGGGCTAGCCTGCGTGTCTCAGCTGTGGCTCTCCTACTGGCTTCATGAGATTGAGCCCCTTTCTTGACAGCTGATCTCCACCTGGCTCTGTCCTGGGCTGTCTGCACCCATTCAATTGGGTTGATGCTGAAGGCCTTAAGTACCGTTTTCAGTGTGATCTTGTAACGCTTTCTTTGACCTCCCTGAGAGCGCTTGCCTAGCGTGAATTCGCCGAAGAATAGCTGTTTAGGGAGCCGGTTGTCTTCCATACGGGCCACTTGTCCCGCCCAACGGAGTTGGGGCTGCATCAGAGTGGAGAAAATGCTAGGTAGGTTCACTCTAGCGAGGACCTCCGTGTCAGGCACTTTGTCTTGCCGCGTGATGCCGATGAGTTTCCTGGGGCAGGTTGTGTGAAAGTGGCCCGAGTGCAGGACAACGGTCAGTCATCTCAGGCATTCCCTGTTACAAACGGTGTGAAGCAGGGCTGTGTCCTGGCTCCCACACTCTTCAGTCTTATTATTTTGTTTGGCTAACAAATGTGTCGCACAATTTTGGAAAGATTTCTAGAAATTGATATTAACACATTTGGTGATGATATTACTTAAAAGGAAAAGAACGAATTAAAGTTCATTATGATCTATTATGAAAATGTGTGCTGTTTGCTTCAAATGTTTGTTTGAACTCGACTTCCAATGACCATTACACCCATCAAAAGCTCTTATTTTCCGAAAGATTGTGAACTGAATTGTAGTTTGTTTTGTTTTTTGTTGTTGAAAAAATATCAATTATCTTCAATATTTCAGAGCACACATGACCGGACTTAGACTTGCTGGAGCCCTTAGCTAAACAGTTCAATGCCTCCCTACCATTTTAAATTTCATCAGCTGGTCAAAGAAAAAATATATTTAAAGCCTTTTCAATATATGGATCTATATTGTCTTTTAATTTTAAAAAAAAATATAAAGAATGTGTTTATAAAATCGCAGAAATAATTCTATTATATAATCATTGAAAATGCTTTAATTTACAACTTAAAACTTCTTTTCCAAGATTTTCCAAAAAAAAACAACAAAATCATTGTTTACGTCATCAAAAGATGTACTACGTATTTTATCGCTTTCTTTACACATGATGCTGAGTGATGATAATTTTACTTGAAATATAATTGCTCTCAGTTCATTCTGGGCACCAAATGCCAGATTTAACAGAGCTCCACCTAGAAGGTTTCGTAGTTAAATACAAGAGCAGGGTGCCACCAAATAAAGGTGCCATCAAAATAGGAAGCACCAGATAAGTATGCCACCAGAGCAGGGTGTCTCCTTGGAAAGGAGACTCGGAGGAGGTCAACGGGGAAGTCTGAAAAAGGTGGACACCACAACGCCAGTAAACTTTCGCCCAGTGCGAAGCACCCGTTCCGTGCCCCTTCCATGTCCCTGTATGATCCGTGAGTACTTTTTCTGCTTTGCGCTTGCGATTTTGCGCCCCGGACAGCTTTTTTGTTCCTCGTATTCTTTTTGCTGAAATAATTGTAAGAGGGACAAGGAAATGCGGTATTAAAGAATTAATTTCCACGTCCTTTCGGTTGTTCCCAAAACATGACAACTACAAATGAAATGAAAGCGGAAATGGTATTCACCAAAACATTTTGCTCTTTTCTATCCCAAAATAAATTTAAAAAAAAAAAAAAATTCTTGACCGTTTCCAATAAAGTAAGACTGAAATTTGAATAGAATGTGCAAAGTGCATGACATGCCCACATCACCAGGGATAACAGTTAAAAGCAAAAAATCAAACCACCGTTTAGAAAGAAAGTGTCATCTATGGGCTTTATGCTAACATGCGTGTATGTGGCTGTTGTTGTTGAGACTGCTGGAAGACTGCACTTTAGGAAGGAGGAGGGAACGGACGCCTGCTTTTTTTGGTGTGAGTTTTGAAAGTCAAAAGTCAAATTGGCATTTTTGAAAATCGCAATTAAAATCTCTTCCAATTTTTTTTTTTTTTTTTTTAAATTATTAAAAAAAAGAAAAAAAATTTAAAAAAAAAAAAAAAAAAAAAAAAAAAAAAAAAAAAAAAAAATTGTATTAATATATTATAAGAGGATTNAAAAAAAATAAAAAAAATGTAAAAAAGAAAAAAAAAAAAAAAAACAACTATTAAAAAAATAATAATAATAAAAATTTCCCTCTATCTTCAATTCCACCTTGGTTTGAAATGGAAAAAAAAAAAAGGTGTGGACTCAGGACTATCAGGTTTCGTCACTTCTCACGGCCGACCCTGATGGCGTCCCCCCTTTTCCCATCAAAACCATGTCAGGTCAGTCGAGATATCCTTCCGCTGATAATTGTTCACTATAATCATCAATTTTCATGCCGCGCGATCAACCCGTCTGCTCGGGAGTATTTAATGTTCCCAAACTGCGCTGTTAACACTGGCCAACAATATTAGTGTTCGCCTGTAGCTGAACTTTAATCTGACGTCAGAGGTACCGAAAATAGATACAGAAATAACACGTTGCTGGAAAAAGTGGTGCGTAATTGTCTGTGGCGCCTGAGAACGGCTCTATAATTATTATTTTAAAAAAAAAAGAAAAAAAAATATCTATATTTTAACGTATTTAAAAAAAAAAGAAAAGATTTTGCCTACATTTTTCAATACTTTAATAATAATAATAACGACAAGAAGAAAAACAATAGAATAGCAATAATAATAATTATTCTTATTTTATTATAATGCACTTTATTATTAAATTAATAATATGTTGACTGTTACAATATCATTTAATTATTTTTCAAACACTATTCTGTTCAAGAACTTCTATCTTCACGCATTTCTAACTGCTACAGTTTAGTTGGATCTTCTGTGAGGCCAAAAAAAAAAAAAAAAAAAAAAAAAAAA
>CAXITT010000274.1:928627-948109 GCA_964033795.1 Lymnaea stagnalis
GGGGGGGGGGGGGGGGCAGATTTATAGGATTCTGAATGACAAAGGGACGGTGTGTTCGCAAGGTAGAGAAACCGAAAAGGGAGACGATGCTGGGGGGTATCGCATCCCTTAACGATGGAAGGTGCCAAGAGTTGAGGTACTTTAGTTAAGTTTTTTCTTTTTCTATTTTTTTTTTTTTCTTATTGGATCAAGCATTCAATCGATTATTTCCCTTTAATGCTAATCTGGGGCACGGGAGGGGGGGGGGAAAGGGTTGGAGGGGGATACCGTAAAGGTGCAACAGATTAGTCAGGCGTGGGTCTTAGAAAGAAGCTGGGCCTTGGCCATGGAGAGATGTAATGAAATCATCGCCTCCCTTGTGAAGGGTGTGGGCACGTCCTTGGGGCTTCAAAGTAATCCGTGTGATAGGACGTTGAATGCGTACGACTGTAACATTGTCAGAGTAGGGAGCTTTGCGGCGATGGTAAGGACATAGGTTCAAACCATTAAAAATGTTCGACTGGGGAACGACATACATTAAGATGTCAGTGTTCTGATTCTGATGCGGTACGTTTCTTCATCCATGTACTGGATAATACAATTATAATAAAGCCTACATTTTCAATGTAATATTATACAAACGCCCAGTATCACTCTGTTAAATAGCTCAAGATCCCGTTGATGGTGAAGATGTCTTGAATGCAATGTCATGAATTTACTTTCAGGTGCTTTCAAACCAAGTACCCAGGGAGATGTGCAAACCAAGGTTACAGGTAGATGTTCAAACCAAGTACCGAGGTGGATGTGCAAACCAAGGTTACAGGTAGATGTGCAAACCAAGTGCACAGGTAGATGTGCAAACCAAGTACGCAGATAGATGTTCAAACCAAGTACCCAGGTAGATGTGCAAACCAAGTACCGAGGTGGATGTGCAAACCAAGGTTACAGGTAGATGTGCAAACCAAGTACCGAGGTGGATGTGCAAACCAAGGTTACAGGTAGATGTGCAAACCAAGTGCACAGGTAGATGTGCAAACCAAGTGCACAGGTAGATGTGCAAACCAAGTACCGAGGTGGATGTGCTAACCAAGAAACAGATGGATGTTCAAACCATGTACGCAGATAGATGTTCAAATCAAGTACACATGTAGATGTGCAAAACAAGTATTCAGGTAGATGATCAAACGAAGTACACAGGTAGATGTGCTAACCAGGTACCCAGGTAGATGTGCAAACCAAGTACACAGGTAGATGTTCAAACCAAGTACACATGTAGATGTGCAAACCAAGTACCGTAGTGCAAACCAAGTACCGTACCCAGGTAGAGATATAAAGCACGTACCCAGGTGCAAAGCAAATATCAAGGTTTTTGTACAAATCACGTGCCCAGGCAGTTGTTCAAATCACGTGCCCAGGCAGTTGCACAAATCACGTGCCCAGGCAGTTGTTCAAATCACGTGCCCAGGTAGATGTACAAAGCGCGTACCCAGGCAATAGATTGTATAAGGCACGAACCCAGTAAGACAAACCTGCCTCTGACACGTGATTCTAGTCATTGTTTTGTTAAGAGGCCGGAGATGTCTGTTGTTTTAGATTCAAATGGAGGTCCCATTTCAAGATTAAACTCACACTCTGCGTCCTCAAAGATGACATGCGTGTGAGCTAACATCAGCCAGTGGATGTCTTCAAAAAAATATCACACAAGCACCGTTACACACGCATACCATTATATCCAAGTACCGTTACACGCAGCTACCGTCAATTAATCTCCGAGATAAAACATAAGTGGTTTAAGTTCACCCCCCCCTCCCTCCTTTTTTCTTCTTCCTTAAGTCAAAATAATTTATGCCTGGTGAAGGAACTCTCTTCCAGATCCGGACGGAAAGCAACAACAAAAGCAGGCCTCTCCTGATATGGCGCGTTATCTCCACGCGCTGGTCAAGCCGAGGTTTTCATGTCCTCGCTGACAGCAGACGTCAGTGTCAAGGATGATGGGAACGGAACCGCAGCCCCGGGACTTATCGGAAATGTTGGTGGTACCGGGACACGGTGCCAGTCCGGGTGTTGAGCGTTCAAATGGTTTAGGTAAGTGGAGAGTGAGGTCGCCCTCTGAGTTTCCTTGTTTTGCGGCTTGGTGAATGTTACCAAAGGGTTATCACACATTTCAGACTTTGTTGTGTCTCCTCAGAGTTTTATGGGTTCTGGTGGTGGGGTGGGTGAGTACTGTTTGGAGCAATGCATCGTCGCGTGGCTTATGGAGTTATAGTCCATGGGGTGTGTGGATCATGGACTTGGTGGAGTGAATCATGGACTTAGCGGAGTGGATACTTGTTTTGGTGAAATGCATAATGGACTTGGTGGAGTGGGTCATGTAATTGGTGGAGTAATCATGGACTTGGTGGTGTGGATCATGTAATTGATGGAGTAATCATGGGCTTGGTGGAGTAATCATTGACTTGGTGGCGTGGATCATGGACTTGATGGAGTGCATCATGGGTTGGTGGTGTGGATCATGACCTTGGTGGAGTAATCATGGACTTTGTGGCGTGGATCCTGTACTTGGTGGCGTGGATCATGGATTTGGTGGAGTGGATCATGGGTTTGGTAGTGTGGATCATGTACTTGGTGGAGTGAATCACGGACTTGGTGGATCTTATTATATACCAGCTATTTGTGGGGTTGGCCGGTATTGTTAAAGATTTAGCGAAGTGAAGACTTTCCCTTTTCCCCTTGGTCCGCCATGGTAGGCAATTTATTTGAATAATTTGATTGGCAGAAGCCGACACCACTTTGAGCGCTTCCCCCCCCCCCCCCCCCGTTTGCTGTTTCATTACTGGTATTTGATATTTGAAATTTAAACACACAAAAAAAAAAATAATAATAAAGATGTGGCGGAGAAAGAAGAGAATACGAAATAAAAGAGAAAAATAAAAAGAAAAGAAAAGGAAAAGAGCATCGACTCAATACCTAGAGCCTGAATGTTCCAACCCCCCAAAACAAGGCAAGGGACATAACCGTCACCAAATATCTGCTCATGAATCAGCCAGGGGAGCTAACAAGAATAATGATGATTTCGAAAGAAGATCGCGCTTTCCCTCCGCCATAAAATTTGACCTACATTCATGTTAAGTTTTTAGGTTTGGTTGCGGGGGGGGGGGGGGGGGGGGGGGGGGGGGTTCACTGGTTTGAAATTTGGGCAATTTCCTGTTAAAATATGCAAAGATGCAAAGACCAACATCCCCCTCCACCTGCCCCCCCTCCCCCAACCATCCCCCCCCCCCAAGAGGTTAATTTTGCTGCCTCTTGAGTCATAAATCTCAGGACGTTTGTAACTGGAGCCATCAATAGAATCCAACGGCAGGACAAAATATTCTCAAACCTTGTTTCTTTATGATACCCCATGTGTAATATTCATGTTAGCATAATTTCCCCTCCACTTTCAGTGCTTTGGTCCCCACTTAGGGTATGGAAATGGCAATGTCACATTTGGGGGAGGAGTGGTGGTAAAATCCGCCCTCGAGACACTTGAGGGGTTCCTCCGGTCAATTATTTGAGAATCACTGACTTAGTTCGACCTGATTGGTGTCAGCGTGCTGTCGACCACATTATGCGTGGCCCCAGTGGTGACTTTAAATCGAGGTCATATTTAAGAGAATGACAATTTGTTTAACTTGTTTCGTTCACCACCAGTGTATTAGCAAGGCCCCATAGATACGGTTGTTATGCTCTACCGGGTCCCCTTTTCGAAAACGCTGGATACTATTGGTGCTATTCCATTAAAATTAAGAACAATGAACGTGGGCACGGTGAAAGATTTGATAGAGGTTAAGTCTGGGGGGGTCTGTTGGTGGGAAATACTTTTAAAAAATTGTATCTGGTCTTCATATAAGCATCGCTTTGTGGATGATAATATGATGGAGATGATCTTTGATGATGATGTTCAGCTAAATTGTTTCTTTGAACCCAATTTTCACCCCTCTAAATGATGAGCCAACAGTCTTTGTAACTGGTCATTCCCACACGCGGTCAAGTCTTTGTAACTGGTCACTCCCACTTGTGCTCAAGTCTTTCTCACTGGTCATGACCCCACATGTGCTCAAGACTTTCGAACTGGTCATTCCCACATGTGCTCAAGTCTTTCTAACTGGTTATTCCCACACGTGCTCAAGTCTTTCTAACTGGTCATTCCCACATGTGCTCAAGTCTTTCTAACTGGTCATTCCCACATGTGCTCATGTCATTTTTATTAATAAACCTTCAGACTGCCCCCCTACTCCCTTTCCACTTTTTTTCTTCACATATTTCCTGTCTTCGTTTGTCGAAAATTTTCAATGAACGCCGATATCCTTTGGCAAATAGGAGAAAATGCCGACATCTCCTCAGCCGTATGAGGCAGCCATCTTGTGTCAACAGACAATAACGTGACTAGTTGACGGGAACGGCCTCCGGGGCGATCAAGAAACCGGGCGCGTTTTGAAAAACAAACATATTTTTCGACCGTTGGCGTGGGGACCCTCTATCAGCCCAAAAAGAAAAAGAAGAAAAAAAAACAACAAACCCGGAGCCTACCGACCAACTCCGACTCCACGATCTCCAATCTGTTTTTACGAATTCCTGCTGAGATCTCGAACATGACATTGTTGGTCCTCGGTTGTTGGTTCTTTGGATAGGCGCAAACAGAATTTGGCCCATAACATCCGGGGGAATATGGCCGTCTGCGGGCCTGGCTTGTTGGGTTAGACATCAAATCATATGGCCAAGTGTTGGAATAGCTAAGCTCCCCCTCCGGTCTCAAGTTTGTATGATCCGGTGCACACTGAATTTGTTCTTCCGGTCTCTTATTTTTCCCCCGTTTCTTTCACTTTGAGCCAGCTCAACTTTTTACACTGTCTACTCCCACGGGCGTCCCTTATGATTGTGGAAAGTTTGGCATATCATAATTTTCAATGATAATCAGATTTAGATTCTCAATGAAATTAAAATATGATTTTTTTAAAAAAAGCTTTCCTTTATATACAGTAGCTTTTTTTCCCTTACCGTAAGCATTAAATTATTCTAACTAAAGAAACAAAATGGAATTAAATTATTCTTGAAATAGGAATAGGAATAAGAGAGTTATTGCCACGAACGCCGTGCAGACATACCTAAATCGCTCTGCAGAAAACTCTTTAGAATTAACGAGAAGAAAATACAAATAGGGAAATGACTAGACGTATTTTATAAAGACTGTTCGGTGAATCAATCAATCAATCAATCAATCAATCAATCAATCAATCAATCAATCAATCAATCAATCAATCAATCAATCAGGGCAACTGATCTCTTATTGATTTAGAACGTTTTCCCCCATGCTTATTTATCAAGGAATTATGTTGAAAGATTTTTTTTTTTTTTAAAAAGGCAATTAAATACATTTGTAATATAAACCTTTCAAGGTTTGGCAGTAGGCTCTTTTCAAGGTTTGGCTGTAGACTCCTTTTAAGGTTTTGCAATAGACTCCTTTCAAGGTTTGACAAGAGACTCCTCTAAAGGGTTTTCTGGTATTCTGAAGTGTGTAAGTTTTGTCTGTTCACTAATCGAGTTCTGAATTTATAATTTTTTTTTTAAATTAAAGAGCGATTTAAGATTCTATTAATATGCCATACATTTGATAAAACTGTCTTTCAACAGCGAGCCGTAGTCATCTCTATCCATAACTGGGTGTCTTATATTAAGATAAACATAGTCAGTTTTAGATTAATTCCAGGAACTTAACGCCGTAGTAATAAGCTACACAAATCCCATTTCATTATTTCCCATTCACCAGAACCATGTAGCCGTGACTCATCTAATACTAATCAAACTTGAGCTCGTGCCCCCCCCCCCCCCCCCCCCTTCCCCCCCCCCCCCCCGTCAGGGACGTTACGAAACAATGTGCTTCCAGGGGCGGACCACCGTCGCCCCTTAAACTACGCCACTGCCAGCCCCCTCTCGTTTCCTCATTTAAGTTATACAACTTATTGAAACGGGGCTCTAGAATAAATAGAACATTGGTCACTAATCGACCTATCCACAAATCATTTGGGTATCAACAACACAGTATAGAGATCACTGAACTCGTTATCTGCGTTGCAATGTTTTGCATTTTTTAAATGATAAGACGGAGTGATAACATTAAAAAAAAACAAAATGGCGCCCGGTTCTCAAATTTACGCCTCTTAGTCTTGCGATAGGGTGTAATGACTGTAAACACTTATTTTGTTTAAAAATAAATATTTACCTCTTCTGTATTTTTAAAGTTTCTTTCATAATTTAAAAAAAATAAAGTGTTGATTTATTTAAAAAAAACAAAAAAAAAAACAGCATCTTAACACTATGAAAGATCACAGTATATTTTCCCGTCTTTCTTTTCGTTATTCTCAAAGGGCCACACGTCATGACGCAGAACATTCCAACACAGAGGCAAGCGCCAGGCGAGCGGAGAGAGAGAGGAGGGGGGAGGGGGGAGGGGAGGGGGGGGAGAACAAAACGATTTGTTTCTGTATTTGTTCAGAAAATAAAAATCTCGAAACAACACACGAGGCAGACGAATCAAAGCATGTCGGTTGATGAAGAAATCCAGGACAAATTCAGGCAGACGTCTTCCGTTTGCGCAGGCGCGACCATTAACATTTTGTCTTGGTGGAACAAACAGAGTTGCTTCCTAGTGACATAAAAAAAAAAAGAGATGGAAAAAAAAAATCTGTTTTTTTTAAAAAATAATCTGAATTTAGTTTCATGTCAGTCTTCCTGTTCTTGATTGTAATTTTGAATTTTCACCAAAAATAAGTGATGCTAATAAGGAGTATCACTTCCTCATAATGTGGTATAATAAGCTAAGACTTATCTGGCCAAGTTCTGTTATAAAAGATGCATCAAGAAATATTGAATATTTCGTTGATTTATAGAAGAAGAATCACACTAAATAGTTGGTCTAAAAAATCGATAAACAATGGTATAAGATCACTTCTTAATTACTATTGCATCTTATTGGCTGGGGTGGCGATGCGATGGGTGGGTGGGTCGGTGGGTGGGTGGGTCGGTGGGTCGGTGGGTGGGTGTATAAAGCAGGTTTATTGTTCTTATAAGTAGGGCCGAGTAGCTTTCTTTGCTACTTGAAAGTCTACTTTAAACATTTGAGATAGAACTGGAATACTTCCTCGTGAAACCCTCTGCTTGAAGCCTTCTTTTTGAAACCTTCTACTTGAAACCTTCTACTTGAAATCTTCTACTTGAAACCTACTACTTGAAACCTTCTACTTGAAACCTTCTACTTGAAACCTTCTACTTGAAACCTTCTACTTGAAACCTTCTACTTGAAAGCCTCTACTTGAAACCTTTTACTTAGACCATCTTTCACCTAAAACGTTCTACTTTTACTCTTCTGATTGAAACAATCTACTTGAAACTTCCTAGATGTAATGAGAAAACATGACCTCAGTAATGGAAAACATGGCTTTTGTAATGGAAAACATGGCTTCTGTAATGGAAAACATGGCTTCTGTAATGGAAAACATGGCTTCTGTAATGGAAAACATGGAGTCTGTAATGGAAAACATGGCTTCAGTAATGGTAAAAATGGCTTCTGTAATGGAAAACATGGCTTCTGTAATGGAAAACATGGCTTCTGTAATGGAAAACATGGCTTCTGTAATGGAAAACATGGCTTCTGTAATGGAAAACATGGCGTCTGTAATGGAAAACATGGCTTCAGTAATGGTAAAAATGGCTTCTGTAATGGAAAACATGGCTTCTGTAATGGAAAACATGGCTTCTGTAATGGAAAACATGGCGTCTGTAATGGACAACATGGCTTCTGTAATGGAAACATGGCTTCTGTAATGGAAAACATAACTTCGGTAATTCGGGAAAAGCCTTTTTTCAAAAAAAAACTGTTCAGTAAGTGAATAGTTAGCATATTGTTAAACCACTTTAGTCCTTGGAAAACGTTTCCACAAAGCGTTAAGGAAAAAGTCCGTCTGGAAACCAATTAGGATCTAGGGGCACGTGCGGTGTATCCATTGGTTGGCTTCAAATGATGTACAAGACAGAGAGCACTAACTGTGTGGTCTGCCTTCTTAAATTCGAGTCCAAATCAGGGGCGGGTCTGAGAATATATGGAAAAATAAATGTAACTAAAACATGAATAATTCCACAACCGGTGGATTGTGGTGTTTGTTGAGCTGCTAGCTGTCAGTGCTTCTCAACATTCCTAATGCCGCGACCCTTTAACACCAGCTCCTCATGTTGTGGCGACTGCTAAAGAGGACATTTTATTTTGAAAAAGGTCTCCTAAAGAGGACTTTTTATTATGAAAGGGGGACATTTTAATCTGAAAAAATCTGCTAAAGAGGACATTTTATTTTGAAAGGAGGACATTTTATTTTGAAAAGTGGACGTTGCAAAATAAACAAAAAATTCCAATTGCAAAATTAGACTACTATTTAGAGCATAGATCTACTTTTGACACTATTTCAAACATACTCCTCAGAGTTAGCTGGTATTGAAAAATTGAAAAGAAAGACACAGTGCACTCACTTATTGTGTGGTCTGCCTTCTTAAACACGAGTCCAAATCAGGGGCGGGTCGAGCTATCGGGGTTTCGGGAATTACATGATGGGGCGATGGATTTTTGGGCCGATTGCCGTTTGGGCCGATTGCCTTTTGGGCCGATTGCCTTTTGGGCCGACTCGAAAGGGAAAAAAACACAACAAATAGCTGTTATTGTGTAAGTGTAAGCGAAGGCTTTTGAGCAAATGGCAAACAAAAAGTTTTTACAAATTTCGGCATTAAATTCTATAAGCATTCAGATGAGATACTTTCCTCTCTGTCCCCACTTAAAGACATTTCAATCTCATTATAACATGTCGATCTCCTTGTACTAAGAATGGCTGCAGGCAGAAAGGTGAGTGAACCACCTGCGCGCGCTTTTCTGCCGGCGTCCACAGCTGTACGCTTGTCCTCTCAGGGGAAGTACGATTCAAATCGAAACATTTCTAGAGTACTTTAGGTTTCAAATCTATTTTAAAAGCATTTTTTTTTAATATCACAAAAAAATCCCTCTTTCAAAATTTTTTTGAAGAAAGTACTTGCATTGTTGCGGGCAAAGAAGATGGCGGAGTGGACGAAGTCAGAGATGGAATAACGTTTTCAAAATAAGACTTCACAACGAATGACACGTTGTAAATAAAGTGGCAACAAGTTCACTTAATGGCGATTGCCCTGTTGGATGAGCAAGAATGGAATCTTAAAGCTTAAACGTCACTGTGTGCGTCCTTGGAAACGAACAGTGTTTGTTGGAGAATTTCCAGAGGATCAACTGTTGTGTGATCAAATAAAGACAACAACAACACAACAACAACACAACAACAACACAACAACAACACAACAACAACACAACAACAACACAACAACAACACAACAACAACACAACAACAACACAACAACAACACAACAACAACACAACAACAACACAACAACAACACAACAACAACACAACAACAACACAACAACCACGTGACGATACTATTTATAGTTTTTGTTTTTTTAAAGAAAGTATTGAATAGTGTTCGCAAAGAAAAAGACTTAATGGAAATGACAAGATGGCTGCCATTTATGGCTGGCCTCCTCCCGAGGCGTTCCCATGAACGTGTTGTCTCCCCCAAACGTGTTGTCTCCCCCAAACGTGTTGTCTCCCATGAACGTGTTGTCTCCCACGAAACGTTCGAATTTCTCCGCAATAAAATTTTGCGATTCAGCGCCGAAGCGCGGGTAAATAGAATTCGTAAAGATGTTTCTAGATTTTTCTTCTTAATTTGACAATTGTAGAGAGGTGTTACCCTAGACACGGAATTAGTCTAGAAGTATTAAATACTGAACACCCTCAGTGGCGCAGCAAGTGCAAGCAACAACAGGGATCATAACTAGATTTTCACCGACCCCCTTCAAATACAGGAAAAAAAATGCCGCCCTGAGCGGACGCACCCTCCTCCCCAACCTCCCTACGTGAGTGACGACTACGACAACGAAAGTAATGGGGATAGGAATTCATAATTGGGTTGACCAAACGTGACTACAGACTACATTAGTACTTGCAGTATTGTACCGAATTGGGCCGCTTGCGGCTAAAGTAAAATACATATTCAGATGCAAGCTAAGTTCTAGAATGTGCTGGTTCAGACATTAAGTTCTAGGATGTGCTGGTTCAGACATTAAGTTCTAGAATGTGCTGGTTCAGACATTAAGTTCTAGAATGTGCTGGTTCAGACATTAAGTTCTAGAATGTGCTGGTTCAGACATTAAGTTCTAGAATGTGCTGGTTCAGACATTAAGTTCTAGAATGTGCTGGTTCAGACATTAAGTTCTAGAATGTGCTGGTTCAGACATTAAGTTCTAGAATGTGCTGGTTCAGACATTAAGTTCTAGAATGTGCTGGTTCAGACATTAAGTTCTAGAATGTGCTGGTTCAGACATTAAGTTCTAGAATGTGCTGGTTCAGACATTAAGTTCTAGAATGTGCTGGTTCAGACATTAAGTTCTAGAATGTGCTGGTTCAGACATTAAGTTCTAGAATGTGCTGGTTCAGACATTAAGTTCTAGAATGTGCTGGTTCAGACATTAAGTTCTAGAATGTGCTGGTTCAGACATTAAGTTCTAGAATGTGCTGGTTCAGACATTAAGTTCTAGAATGTGCTGGTTCAGACATTAAGTTCTAGAATGTGCTGGTTCAGACATTAAGTTCTAGAATGTGCTGGTTCAGACATTAAGTTCTAGAATGTGCTGGTTCAGACATTAAGTTCTAGAATGTGCTGGTTCAGACATTAAGTTCTAGAATGTGCTGGTTCAGACATTAAGTTCTAGAATGTGCTGGTTCAGACATTAAGTTCTAGAATGTGCTGGTTCAGACATTAAGTTCTAGAATGTGCTGGTTCAGACATTAAGTTCTAGAATGTGCTGGTTCAGACATTAAGTTCTAGAATGTGCTGGTTNGGGGGGGGGGGGGGGTAGTGTAACAATGGATCTGTACATGGGATAAATGGGCTCTAAGAGTCAGGGAACTTCGATACTCACCTAATTATGGGACTTAATGTGTTTGTTTTTTGTTTTTTTTTTGTAAGTAATTTATTTGCCTCAAGTAATGTGACCTTAGCCTCTCAGAGAACTTATCGCCACAACGCCCATAATCCCATAAAGCCCACTGTCTCAAAAGGGTTATAGTCTCGCAACATAGTCTCACAAAGACCCTAGTCACACAGAGTCCATATTATTTTAAAAAACCATTTAATTTCACAAAGCCTATATTCTCACAAAGCACGTCGCCCCACAAAGACTACAGTCTGACATATAGAAACATTCTTACAGAGCCCACAATCTCAGATCAAAAATACTCCCAGAAAAAAAAATGCTCACATAGACGGAAAACGGATGTAAAAGACACAACATTAAAGGAACCCCTGATCTGGTCTGCAGGTACCCAAAACTTAACTATAACAACAGCTCAATCAAGGGTTACCACCCACACTCACCCTCACCTCCCCACACACACATAACAAAGACTCTTTCCAGATTTCTATCGGTGAATTTATCATTCGCATCACTGTAAAGCTTAACTGGAAAACCCAATTTATTACAGCAAAATAAGTCTGATCCGAGTGTAAACATGAGGTCGGCTTCATGGACAGAATCATTGCCGCACAAGCCCCCCGCCCCCCTCCCCCCCCCCCTAGCCCTCCCACACATACAAACACATTGAGTTTGCGTCATTGGAGATAGAAGCACAATCACTGATAGTGAATTGTTTTCCTTATACACGGTCGCAACCCAAGACCCGGCACCGCGACCCGGTACCGGGTCATGAAAGAAAAATATCGGGTCGACTAAAATAGGTAAAAACATGTTGAAACACATGTTTAATTGTATCATATTATTTTAACAGATTGTAAAATTATTGTGACATGCTATTTTAAAATATTATTGTGACATATTATTATTGTAACATATTATTGTGAAAATAACTGAGTCTATATTTTCATCTTGTTTGCCAGCGTATTTTTGTTGTTGACACATGTGACCCGTTCAGTTGGTCGATTCAGTCTTCCTCATGCAAAGAAAGTCTGTGCAGATTTTTCTTTCAAACATTATAACAAAACAAAAGAAAAAACAAAACACAAAATATATAAAAAATTAACATTGGCTTCATTGAGTTTCCTACTACCTTTCTATGCATACTTTCTTTGCGTAAAGAATTGTAAGAAATTCTACGAAAATTATTTTTTTACTTTTTAATGCGTTTAAATTGATGTTCGAAAAAAATTATTTGAAAACAATGTTTTTTATATACATTTTTTAAATTTTTTATCGTACATCGATTAAAAAAACCAACTCATCGGTGAATAAAAATTCAAGGCATGAATGTTAGCAAATGTGAAGCAGATTTTGACCTTTCATTGTTCCTTAGTTTACCCCCCCCCCCCCCCCCCCNGTTGCAAAGGGGGGGGGGGTGGGGTACGGATCAAGTGATTGCTGCTTTAACCACTGTTTACCTAAATTAAACAGAAGAAATTAATTTTATTTACTCATTATCCAAAACACTTTTTAATAAAATTCCTAAAACTATGTCCATGTCAAAATATTTTTGACATTTGTATACTGAGCAAACGCAAATATAGCGACATTGATGTTGGGGAAAAAGGGGGGGGGGCTGGGGGTCCAAAGTTAAAGCCATGTTGGACTATTTGTTTAGATTGCTAGGATATTCTGTCCCGGGGCATTGTGTATAAAAGCACCGGTATGAATCGCTGCGTCCCCGAGACCAGGCTCGCCTGATCCCTTTTCATATTTTAATTGAAAATCCCAGAGATATGCCCCGTTTACATTAGCGGTTCCAGCCTACCGTTTGTAACAGAGAGAGAGAGAGAAGAGAGATAAGAGAGAGAGAAGAGAGAGAGGGAACGAGAGAGGGAGCGAGAGAGGAAATGAGAGAGGGGACGAGAGAGGTAACGAGAGAACGAGAGAGGGAACGAGAGAGGGAACGAGAGAGGAACGAAAGAGGAACGAGAGAGGAACGAGAGAGGAACGAGAGAGGAACGAGAGAGGAACGAGAGAGGAACGAGAGAGGAACGAGAGAGGAACGAGAGAGGAACGAGAGAGGAACGAGAGAGGAACGACAGAGGGGGAACGCGAGAGAGAGAATGAGAAGGAATGAGAGGGCAGAGAAGGAGAACGAAAGAGAAAGAGAGAAAGAGAGACAAAGAGGGGGAAGAGGGGGGGGAGAGGATGTAGGGAGACAGAAACATTTTTTTAAATAAATGTTAAATTGAAGAAGGGTAGAATAAACAACCTAAATCATATTAAAAAAATAATGTTGAAAAAAGTTGTTGACATACAGACCTTTACTGTTTACCATAAAAGTTGTGTGGTGTGGAGTTGTTCTTTTTAATGGGGCCGGCGCCACCACCAACACACCCCCAACACCCCTCTTAAAAATTTCCGACCATAAAAAAAAAATGTAGTATTAAAAAAAAAATAGAAAGTAAAATTGAAGAAGGCTGAAACTGAAGAATGGTAAAACTGAAGAAGGGTAAAACTGAAGAAGGGTAAAATTGACGACGATACAGATCCAAAAATGATAAACGGTGTTGTTTACTTTAGAGCCCATCTGAGCAGGAAACAATTAGCCTGTGAGCATAACTGTTGTTTACTTGTTCTGCCGCCACTTGGTCGACTGCTGAAACATTTGTATTTTTATAGGGGGTGGGGAAGAATGGGTCGGTGGAGGGGGTTGCGGGAGATGGAGATCCCGACAGTATACGTGTATATTGGCGGGGGTCTGGAGGGAGGGGGGGGGGGGGGGGGGGGGGGGGGGGGGGGGGGGGGGGGGGGGGGGCACCCGGGGGGTGGGGGGAGGGGGGGGGGGGGGGGGGGGGGGGGGGGGGGGGGGGGTCTCGCCGCGGGCTGATTATGCCGCATAAAAGGAAAGGGTTATTCAATAAACCGAAACAACATGTGCATCTGACTCCAGGGCAGCGGTCGAAACTTTTGCAGTGAAAGGGAAATAAAATAACAAAATTGTGTTCGGGGATTTAGGGATTGAGTGGGGGAGGGGGTGTATAGCGAGGTGGGGCGTGGGTCAGGTAAGACGGGTGGGTCACGAGACGGGTGTTATTACCTGGTGGAGATGAAAAGAAAAAAAAGGTGGAAAAGGAGGGGGGGTGGGTCTTCTACTATCTTTTTTCTTAAATGACGTCATACGAAATCGATAATCTATTTGATCATTAATAAATCTTGGAAATAGGGCAATTTTAAATGTTTAGGTTTCTTTATGATTCTTTCTTTTTTTCTTTTTTTTTTAAATTGCTGAATAAACTGTTGTGAATATTGAATACTTACATCGACAGAGCCACAATTCAGGATAAAGAAAAGGAGGGGGGGGGCATGGACCCGAGGGGGAGGGGTGGAGGGAGGGTACGACCAGGCCAGGTCACTGGACTTTATGGAGGATGAGAACAATGCAATACATTTGAAAAGGAGATCTCGGGAATGGGGTCCCGGAGACTGTGAACGCAGCCGCAGACGATAGACTCATAGACAGAAGTTGAGTTTGTTCGCTCCACGTTGGCTCGGGCACAAGGACTGACTAGTTAGTTACAGAAATTCTGATTTGTGTACAAAAAATAATAATAATCGACCGAGTAAAAGAGCGCTAAAAGTCTCATGTGACGAGCACAAGTCTTATGTCCTAGCAAGTCACGTGTGACGGGCACCTGTCTTATGTCCTAGGAAGTCACGTGTGACGGGCACAAGTCTTAATGTCCTTGGAAGTCACGTGTGACGGGCACAAGTCTTATGTCCTAGCAAATCACGTGTGATGTCACAAGTCTTAATGTCCTTGGAAGTCACGTGTGACGGGCACAAGTCTTATGTCCTAGCAAGTCACGTGTGATGTCACAAGTCTTAATGTCCTTGGAAGTCACGTGTGACAGGCACAAGTCTTATGTCCTAGCAAGTCATGTGTGACGGGCACAAGTCTTATGTCCTAGCAAGTCATGTGTGACGGGCACAAGTCTTATGTCCTAGCAAGTCATGTGTGACGGGCTAACCTTAACACCCCGTATTACTATTTCAATCAGTTAAAAAGAAAAAAACAACACACAAAAGGAAATACAAAAAAAACAAAAAAAAACAAGATAATTTTGCCCCAAAAAGATAAAAGAGAACATTCGTTTACTTCGCAATAGGTCTGAATGCCCCCACCTCCCTTCCCCCACCCTAATCCCCCAAACCTTCTGTGGCAACAAAGAATAATATTCAATCTTTAATTTTTTTCTTCTTAAATCACTGGTGAATTTGATATATTTCTTGGTGATATAAAAAAAAAAATTAAAAGAAAAGAAAAATCAAATATTCATGTTTTTACGTTCAATTTGCATGTTATTTAATTATAATTTTTTAAAAATCCATTTTAAACAATTATTTGTGGACCATCTTCCGAATAACCAGCAATAGAACAATAGATTTAATGTAGAACAATAGATTTAATGCCTATAAGACCCTTTGCTCATATCAGATCTAATATTAAATATAATTAGAACAAATTATGGCTTTTTTTTTTTAATCTCTCTGCTTCAATCCTCGTCTTTTCCCACATATAACTCCAGAAAGGTTTCGCCCTATTATCGTCATGCAAAGCAATAACCCTCCAAACAATGGCGGTGGCAGTGCGTGAACTTCACATCAACTAAATTGACTTGACGAAACATGCATTCAAGTAACGCACTTTAAAACAAAAACAAAAAAAGCATCCATTAGTGATAACTTCTGTGAATTTTACTTTGTGCGCCTATTGAACACATAGTCTACCCATGCATACCTAGAAAAAAAAGAGTCGGAAAACTACGGCCCGCGGAACAACTACGGCCTGCGGCCTCGGTTTATCCGACCCACCAGAAGCTTTAGGGCTAAGTTATACTGAAATTTTTGTTTTTTTAAATTCTACGTGGAAAAAGTATTTATTTCTTTATCCGCCAAGCAGAATCAAGAAGATTCAGCTTCTTGTAGCAATTCTCGAATGGACGTTTATATTAAAGTAGTATGCATAACATGGAAGATTGGTCCGAAATTATTATTATTATTTTTTTTTTTAAACTGGGGAATGTGAAGTTTAAGCTAATCAGTAAGTGTTGATGATAAAAAGGTGTCTGTGTACGTGTGTGTGTGTGTGGTGGAAGGGGGGGGGTTGGGTCACTCAGTTTTCCTAGTGGAAAAATTAGCGCCAGAAGAAACAGCCCCCCCCCACCCCCCCCCCCCCCCCCCCTCGCACGAGTCTGAAAATATATGAAAAATAATTCCACAACAGGTTTGATTGTGCTTTTTTTTTTGAGCTGCTAGCTGACAGTGCTTCTCAACATTCCTAATTCCGCGACCCTTTAACACAGCTGCTCATGTTGTGGCGACTGCTAAAGAAGACATTTTATTTTGAAAGGAGGACATTTTATTTTGAAAAGTGGACGTTGCAAAATAAACAAAAACATTACAACTGCAAAATTAGACTACTATTTAGAGCATAGATCTACTTTTGACACTATTTCAAACATACTCCTCAGAGTTAGCTGTTATTGAAAAATTGAAAAGAAAGAAGGGGGAAAAAAATCATTTCTTCAGGTAACAATGAAAATACTAGCATGTTATATTCCTTGAACTGTATTGTGTGTTACGACCTTGGACGATCTCCACATCAACTCTGTTCTACTACTTGGTTCACTCAGCGTTCATTATTGAAAGAAGCAAACAAAAAAGAAGAGAAAAATCTCCAGTTTGCATGATGGAGCAGGATTGCAAAAATTAAAGTTCAACTCTTTTAAAAGTAGTTCTGAGAAAACGGTCTTTGCCGGGTCAAGATTCTACAACTACCGTCCATTGCTGGGTCAAGGTTCTACAACTACCGTCCATTGCTGGGTCAAGGTTCTACAACTACCGTCCATTGCCGGGTCAAGATTCTACAACTACCGTCCATTGCCGGGTCAAGATTCTACAACTACCGTCCATTGCCGGGTCAAGATTCTACAACTACCGTCCATTGCCGGGTCAAGATTCTACCGTCCATTGCCGGGTCAAGATTCTACCGTCCATTGCCGGGTCAAGACTCTACAACTACCGTCCATTGCTCACGGTGTCTGCGATCTTCGGTTTAGGCGAACGTAGCGGAAAATCTCTTCGATTTCAGATTTGACGAATGACATCAGGTTGAAAAGTTGGTCACTTACACTTCAACGATATCAACAGTTTGATGATATTAGCAGTTTGAATGTCTAACATATTTTGCATAAGCTTTTTTAA
Organism: Lymnaea stagnalis; assembly: GCA_964033795.1. Lineage (NCBI taxonomy): Eukaryota > Metazoa > Mollusca > Gastropoda > Lymnaeidae > Lymnaea > Lymnaea stagnalis. Next base: position 945,959 of record CAXITT010000274.1, read on the forward strand.
AAAAATAAGATAACTATTGGATACTTTGATCAAACATGTAGGCCACCTTGAATTTACCACAATCTATACGCCCCCCCTCCTCCCCCCCCCCTCCCTCGAAAGGGACGAAAAGTTCTAAGCCCTCCTCATCAAAACACGTTTGCCGACCACAGACCTGACAGAGAACTATTACCTGTGATATAAATAAATACATACATGCATGTACATACTGTGATATAAATAAATACATACATGCATACATGCACATACTGTGACATAAATAAATACATACATGCACATACTGTGATATAAATAAATACATACATATATGCACATACTGTGATATAAAAAAATACATACATACATACATGCACATATTGTGATATAAATAAATACATACATGCATGTACATATTGTGATATAAATAAATACATACATGCATGTACATACTGTGATATAAATAAATACATACATGCATGTACATATTGTGATATAAATAAATACATACATATATGCACATACTGTGTTATAAATAAATACATACATATATGCACATATTGTGTTATAAATAAATACATACATACATTCACATACTGTGATATAAATAAATAAATACATACATGCACATACTGTGATATAAATAAATGCATACATATATGCACATAATGTGATATAAATAAATACATACATATATGCACATACTGTGATATAAAAAAATACATACATACATACATGCACATATTGTGATATAAATAAATACATACATGCATGTACATATTGTGATATAAATAAATACATACATGCATGTACATACTGTGATATAAATAAATACATACATGCATGTACATATTGTGATATAAATAAATACATACATATATGCACATACTGTGTTATAAATAAATACATACATATATGCACATATTGTGTTATAAATAAATACATACATACATTCACATACTGTGATATAAATAAATAAATACATACATGCACATACTGTGATATAAATAAATGCATACATATATGCACATACTGTGATATAAATAAATACATACATATATGCACATACTGTGATATAAATAAATACATACATACATTCACATACTGTGATATAAATAAATACATACATACATGCACATCCTGTGATATAAATAAATACATACATATATGCACATACTGTGATATCAATAAATACATACATGCATGTACATATTGTGATATAAATAAATGCATACATGCATGTACATATTGTGATATAAATAAATACATACATATATGCACATACTGTGTTATAAATAAATACATACATATATGCACATATTGTGTTATAAATAAATACGTACATATATGAACATACTGTGATATAAATAAATACATACATATATGCACATACTGTGATATAAATAAATACATACATACATGCACATACTGTGATATAAATAAATACATACATACATGCACATACTGTGATATAAATAAATACATACATATATGCACATAATGTGATATAAATAAATACATACATACATTCACATACTGTGATATAAATAAATACATACATACATGCACATACTGTGATATAAATAAATACATACATATATGCACATACTGTGATATAAATAAATACATACATATATGCACATACTGTGATATAAATAAATACATACATACATTCACATACTGTGATATAAATAAATACATACATACATGCACATACTGTGATATAAATAAATACATACATATATGCACATACTGTGATATAAATAAATACATACATACATGCACATATTGGGATATAAATAAATACATACATCTATGCACATCCTGTGATATAAATAAATACATACATATATGCACATACTGTGATATAAATAAATACATACATATATGCACATATTGTGATATAAATAAATGCATACACACATGCACATATTGTGATATAAATAAATACATACATATATGCACATATTGTGATATAAATAAATTATTGTGATATAAATAAATACATACATACATGCACATACTGTGATATACTGTGAAACATGACCACATTCAACCACACATGCGGCAACTCCACTGGCTTCCAATATCCTCTCGCATCAAATACAAGTCTGCCAATCTTTGCTTCAACTCGTTCACTGACCCTCACTTTCCTGTCTATCTCTCTGAACTGTT
>CAXITT010000274.1:982912-997700 GCA_964033795.1 Lymnaea stagnalis
GGGCGTAGGGGGCTTTTAAAGATTGGGGTTGGGTGGGGGGTGGGAGGGAGTGGGTGGGGGGAGGGAGTGGGTGGGTGGGGGGAGGGAGTGGTTGGGAGGGGAGGGAGTGGGTGGGTTCAATCACAAGCAGATATAAAGGGTAAATATGGATTTCATCAGTCAAATGTATAGATTTGTTTTTTAAAAGCCTGGTATTTACTGTATAGGGGGAGGGGGGGGGGAACAGTTTTAAAATCCAAATTTAAAAAAGAAAAAAAGAAACAGAAAATGAGATGTACATAAACAGGTTTAAAAATGTCAATTTGTACACGGTACACGTATGTTTGTGAACAAAATAAAAAGTAAATATTTTTTCGAATGCACAAAATGTCAGCCACACTAACAATCAATCAGTGAGAGTATCGGAGAGTCCAGAGAAACCCCAAGCGTGTGTAAATATAATGCGTGTTCGTCGCTCCTCGTTCATACACGCATATCCCTACAATATATGTATATTATGTACACATTATGTATGTACACATTGTGTATGTACACACTATGTACGTACACCACACACACAGTCATTGCTCATTATTTATATCACCCTGTACAAGAATGTAACGGAGCAGCAGTTATGTGGACACGCCCAAGTGATAGACTGGCACGAACTCTCCATCTCTGATGAGTGCAATAGTGCAGCATGGACCACGAGCACAAACACACAATCTCTAAAGAGAAATCTACAAGTTTAACATTCAAACACACAATACCCCCCCCCCCCCCCCAAAAAAAAAAAAAAAAAAAAAAAAAAAATGAATTGATTTTTGTTTTTAAATCAAGAAATTAAATTCAACACACCTTAAGCGATATGCTTGGAGAAATTCAACACACCTTAATAAGCGATATGCTTGGAGAAATAAACTTGTGAAGTATTCTTCCTACTGGGCGTCTGAAAAGAACTGAATAGCCAGAGAGAACTTTCGAGATTCCTTTAAAAAAATATGGGCAGCATTATGCCACTAGAAGTATAAGGTACTACACCAGTGCCCAGTTTTCCCGCTGCCTTAAGACGGGACTGCCCTGACAGGGGAGGGGCAAGGGAAGGGGGAAAGGGAAGGGGGGAAGGACAAAACAAAAAAAATAGTACATGTAGCGAAACCTTAATTTAAAAAAAAAAAAAATGAATATCCCAAGCCTCCATTTCATAAAATATTTGCCAATAAAAAAATGTCAAAGTATTAACTGAACCTAGTTTATTAGACCGTTTTGGAAAGGGCGGGTGTTCATGAAAGAAGAACTCTCAGAAGTAAAAGTCTAATAAAATTAATTATAAAAAACGATAAAAGTTTAAGAAATATTTATTCCATCAAAATGAAATTATAAATTGTCTTTCATGTCCCAGGGGAAGATGCTATCAAATGTAATCATTATTTGCATTCCTAATTAGTCACTGCCCTCCTTTCGTTTTAATTAATTTTTTTTTTTAAATTCAATTTTGATATATATCTAATTTAAAAATCATGTCATTTGTGTTTCTTTTAATGGTGTTCATATTTTGGTGTTTTTTGGGTGTTTTTTTCCTTCTTATTTGGTGTGTTTTTGTTGATGTATAGCTTCGTTTGAGCCACAGCCCAGTCACTGTGGATGAGACCTGTACAAGGCGAGTCATTGTTGCTACTAAGAAGAAAGTTTGTGGTCTGATCAAATCGAGGCAAAGCTGGGATGGAAATGGGACCACCCCCCACCCCCCACCCCACAAAGAGAAAGGGGTCTCTAGTTTTTTTGTTTGAGGAGGGATTAAAAAAAAAATCAAGTCATTTGCGGCTCGCCCTGTAACATAATCTAATCTCTCGGCTTTAAATGTACACATGATTCACAGACTTTGAAATATATCATACATTCACACGGGGCTCAGTTCAAGAAAGATTTTCTATGTTGTGATCACAGCACTGTTTTGTGGCGCCCCCCACCCCCACTCCACCCCACCATTCACCGAGCACACACATAAATACGCCCCTCTGAAAGAGAGGAAGAGGGATATCTGCATACAAATGATTCACCGCAATAACTCATTTTCGAAGAAAATAAGTGGAGAGAGAGAAAGAAATCCTTGCACCCTCTTGGGTTCAGAACCACTCGTACAAAAATGTACAAGAAATACAGTTTATTATGAACATTATGCAAGATGTTTGTTGTTTTTTTTTAAATCATGGGCAGGGCTCGCACTTTTTTCAAAATGAGATGGCCGAAAAAATGACGTTACACGAATTTATTAACACCCTAATCAACAATCTAGTAACAATGTCAGTATAAACATTTTTTTTTAAAAAAAGGAAATTATATATATATTTTTTTTAAAATCTCATGTTCAAATAATTCAGTGGCCCTGGTCAGATGGTTCAACTTCATAGAATCTCATTAAAGGTAAACACATTATTTATTTTATGGAACACCGACAATGCAAAGCTTGCCATCTTTGTCAGCAAAACACATTTTAGTGGTTAGCTGTTGGCATACCCTGGATATGTTTATAGAATGGCTTACAGATTTAGTATATTAAATATCCCAGGTCAGGGCCAACCACACGTGCTTCACCTGTCTCCTCCTCAGCAGCCCATACACCATTCACCTATTTTCAAAATAGCCTGCTCATTGAGTTCCAATGAAAGTTCACGGATCACCAGAAATTGTTCGTCCGTGTTCGTTCTTGTCACCAGTTATGTTCTATTTCTACGGCTCTCATTTCCGTGTGCATTTCTGAACATGGTATCTCAAAAGTATTTGATTAGAGACAACACTTGTATTGTTCGCGCCACGACAGCGGATTGAGTCAGTAGCAACAGCGGAGTTACGCCAACAGCGCCTTTGGTGGCAGAGGTGGGTGAGAATCGGATTTGGTCATGGCGTGACCGGCTGGCTCAGATTTGACCAGATGGTGTGTCCTGACGTGATGCTCCAGTGACTCCTGAGCGGGGAACATTTGACCACAGTGGTGGCACGGGAAGGCGCCCCACATCCACGGGGGGGCCCGCATGTTGCGGAGGTCGAGGGCCACCGACCCGGTGTTCTCCTTGTTGTTGCTGGGAGACGGTGTGGTCGAGGACGCCGACGTGGGCAAGGACGCCGTGTTGGCGTGCAGGGACAAGGACAGCGATGGGGTGGCTGCGGTGGACCTGGGCGTGTTGGGGTCCTTGGATTCGTGCTTCACGCTTAGGTCAAGCTCGCCAGAAGACTTTTTGTCAAGGTTATCACGTACGTCCCCACAATTAGAACGCGGCTCTCGTGGAGACTTGGGCTCATCCTTGGGGAGGAACCCGTGCATAAGATGGGGAGGGATGGGAGGTAGGCTGGGCAGGGCGCCACTCAGGCTTTGTATAACGGAAATCTCGTTCATCTTCGAGCCGGGCCCATTCATCATGGGGATGGGGTACTGGTAAAAGAAGTCCGGGGGAGGCCTGGGCGGGAACCCCGCGGGCATGAACGGGTTGTCCTTGATGTGGGACAGAAGGAACGGGGGCTCTATGGACATGCGACGACCGCGCCTGGAAGGGCTGTTGTTCCACATGTGGGTTCCCATGTGGACCTTGAGGTTGCCGCGCGTGGTGAAGGCCTTGCTGCAGACGGTGCACTTGAACGGTTTATCCCCGGTGTGGGTGCGCGTGTGGATCTGCAGGGCGCTGGCCGATGAGAATGGTTTCATGCACGTCATGCACTGGTGCTTGGGTCCGGACGAACGCCGGGGCGTGGTGGGGTTGCTGGACTGGCTGGAAGAAGACCCCCCGCTGTTGTGCGGTCGAGGAGTCAGGGAAGCAGACGGACTCGACTCCACGGTGACGCCAGAATGAGACGTGAATGTTTGCGTCTGAGAACTTGGAGACAGAGGCTCGAGTTTGGGAAAATTGTCCCTCCTCGAATCTGAATCCTCCTCGGGTGAGTATTTAGTCTCGTTCTCACCCTCAGCAAGCTCCTCGGCGTTACTTTCATCCAGATCGTCGCCATTGTGATTCTGAAAATTGGAAACATTGTTATTGTTGTTTTCCTGGAAGTCACCATCACCGCACAGAGATTTCGGAGACGCCGGCGGCTCATCTGAAGGTGGGGGTTCGTCAAAATCATCATCGTTCATCTGCTCGTAATCTTCTTCGTCCTGATCAATACCCAGCTCGTCCACATCCTCTTCGTACGGATAGTCCTCGTTGGGAAGCTCACTCGTGTCATCGTCGTCTTCGTTGTCTCTGCCGTTCTCCTCTCGCTTTCGCACCTCTTCTTCGTTGTCGTCAAACGCCGAGTTTGGGAGGTCACGGATCTTGTGGGTCAGCAAGTGCTGCTTCAAGTTGCCGCGGGTGCTGAAGCCACGCTCGCAGATCTCACACTCAAAAGGCTTCAGCTTGGAGTGGCTCCGATAGTGAATGTCCAGGGAGGTCTTACAGGGGAAAGTCTTCATGCAGATGTTGCACGTATTGGTGGCGCCACGGCCATCGTACCCACCACCGAGCATCGGAAAGCTGTACGGCGGCATGTCCACCCCTGAAGCGGGACTCGTGGGCTTGCTGGCCGATTCAGACCCGTACTCTGAATTCTTCTCACCGTTTGACGCACTCGACGATGAGTTGGGGAAGAATGTCGAGTCCAGGCCCATGCTGTTCCGGAACTTCTCGAACGACGTCTGCGCCATTTGGCTGTCGATGGCCTTGACCCGTTCCTCTAGGGCTGCAAGTGGCGCGTCAAAAGGGGTGTTGCCGAACGCTGGCGGCAGAAAGGCAGACTCGAAGCTCGGCTTAATGAAGGAGGAGCTTGAGTTTTCTTCCCGTTTTGGCGTCGATGGTCTAGTGGTCGACCTGTCTTTGTCCTCACAACCGTGGCTGTCTCGGGAATGTGGTCTCGGGGAAACATCTTTTTGGTCATTTGGAGAGAATCTTTTCCCTGGTTCTTTGACCTCGCGATGGTGGTCTTCGCGTGGGTCACTGATTTCTTTCTTAAACGAGAACATATCCGGCTTGCGTTCGTTGTCATTCAGGTGCGGCCGTTCTCGGGGGAAGTGCGGGTGTGGATGAAAAGGTGGACCCCTGGACAGGTCCAAGGAGTCGGGGTGCATCGGAGGTAGGTAAGGGTGGTGGCGGGAGAAACCAAAGGGGTGTCGATGCGCCCAGTCCATGTGGGGTGGAAGCAGGGGCATGTGAGACATATGTGGCATTGAACCAGTGTGTGCCCGGATGTGCTGCTGGAGGACCAGGACGTTCGTGAACTGCTTGTGGCACACCGGACACTGATGCATCATCCTCAACGCGGGCTTAGCTCTGTGGACGCCCATGTGGGTCTTGAGGTTGCCTTTCGTGGTGAAAGATCGGCCGCATATCTTGCACTTGAAGGGTCTTTCTCCTGTGTGGATCCGGTAATGCATCTGAAGAGCCGACTTGCAGCTTAGGACGCGATGGCAGACAACGCATTGATTAGGGTCCGTGATTTTCTGCTCAATGTTTTTGACGAGCGCCTCGAGCTTTGATGTTTCAGACTTCTGCACCTCCATGTACTGCTCTAGATTTTCTGAAGGGTCGATCGTTTTGGTGGGCAGTATGGAGTTCCTGAACATCGGGCCGTCTCCGGGCGGGGTGGAAATTTGAGGTGGCGGAGGAGGTGGAGGGTGGAGAAACGGGGAGTGACCGCTGAGTCTTGGACCAGACATGGGGAGGACCGGATTAAGATGTGGGGGCAGGTGAAACGATGGTGGAGTGCCGCCCATAGGCAAGCCTAGACCAGGGAATCCAGGAGGTAGAGGGTGATGAGGTGAAAACAGTGTCGGATGGTGACTAGGTAAGAGCGGGCTCTGGGATGTAAAAGATGCCCAGCTGATGACTGTTGCCGGTGAGCGGCGTGGGCTGTGTGAGGAGGAAGGGCGTGGTAGTGGAGGGGGTGTGACCGGAACAGGGGTGGACGGTGCCACTTTGGAGGAGGATGACCTTCGGGATGCCGGCGACTGACTTCTGCTCTTTTCAGACTCGTGGCGGCTCGCCGATGACTGCTTGTCATTTGGGGTGCCCACTCGGCGTTCTTCGGAGCCGTCTCGCTCTCGGCGTTCCTCGTTATCGTCGCTGTGGTGGCTGTCGGACATGTCCATGCCGTGCTTGGGAACCGAGTCGCGACGAGGCGGCTGATGAAATGGGAAAGGGTAGTTCAAAAACTGGGAACTACATTTCCTAGAATCTGACGGCGATGGATCGCGGCTGTTGCCCACCGGACTTTCCTTGTGATGCGGGGATCGGATGACGCTCGTCTCCATGCCGTGTCTGTTGGTCGGCGACTCACGTCTGCTCATACTGTTCATAAAGTCTCTGTGGGAGAATCCCATGGACATGGATGACGGCAGTGACAGGCTCAGGGGGTGCGGGAAATGCATCGACCCGTCTCGGGGCGGAGGCATCAGCCCGAAAGGTGACATACCCGGGGAGGAGAGGAACGAGCCCCCGAAGCTGAAGGGTGACGGATGGGGCGTCAAACTGTGGTTCGATGACGAGGGGGGCGGCGGGGGTGGGTGAGGCGCCGAAGGAATGGGGAGCCGGGGTATGGGTGGCGGCAGTGGCACGGACGACGGCACGGGGCTGGGCTGGAAGTTGGGCAGCAGATTGGGCTGCCGGTCCAGGTGCTCGGGTACCGGCGTAGCGTCCATCTTGATGTGCGGGTACTTGGCCTTGTGCCGCTCGAAGTGGACCTTGAGGTTTCCCTTCGTGGAGAAGCGGTTGCCGCAGATGTTGCATTTGAAGGGCCTCTCACCTGGAGGATGGAATAAAGGGGCAAACGTTACTATCAAGTGTCAAGAGTGATGTTGGAGACAAGGTAAACACTGTTTTAGGGCTCTAGGGAGATAGTTCCCTGGCATCCTGCTGTGCTCAGGCTTTTGGATACCTATTATGCTTACTTGAATGGTCCATTAGGCTGGACATTACTGTACATATTTAAGCTTTTTCTTGTTATATGCAAAGCATCGCAGTAGGTCAAGAAACACACTAGGGCCAAGAAGAACTATCCATGTTTTTTTAAAGGTAAGATAGTTCAAAGTGCATGTCAATGTTGAGAAAAATCAAATATTTTTATTTCCTGAGATCGGAATTTATTAATGATCCCAGAGCTTTAAGACGTTAAATAAAGGAAATTAACTTTTTTTTTTTTTTATGTCTTCATTCTGTGTTGAGATTGTATACCTGATTGTATACCTGATTGTATACTTGATTGTCTACCTGATTGTATACCTGATTGTATACTTGATTGTCTACCTGATTGTATACCTGATTGTATACTTGATTGTATACCTGATTGTATACCAGATTGTATACCATATTGTATACCTGATTGTATACCTGATTGTATACCTGATTACATACCTGATTGTATACCTGATTGTATACCTGATTGCATACCTGATTGCATACCTGATTGTATACCTGATTGTATACCTGATTGTATACCTGATTGTATACCTGATTGTATACCTGATTGCATACATTTATTGTGGGATTCTAGTACAAATAAAACTTCTTTTTTTCTGATTTAGCGTGTTTCTGGCTGAACAGCTGAGTTGGTTAACAATCCATGTATCCCACAAATGGATGGGTCAGTCAAGTTAGCTGACCACGAAGGAAGGACGAAGATAACAAAAACATGGCATTTATGCTCGCTTTCAGTTTGAATACTGTACAGCAATCGAAAAGCTTCAATACTATCTCTGTCCAGTTGGATGTCCACGTCACGTATGGCTAAATAGAAGATGGCGGAGGGTCAACCGCTAATCATGAGGTCACCACCACGACAGCTACCATCAGTTATGGAATATGACACGGAAAATGGGAACACCGAAAGTGGTGGTGGTTTGGGGGGGGGGGGGCGCCAAGGAAGTGCGGTGTTAGAACAAATAATGACCAGTGTAGGGTTGCCGGACCCTATTATAAACCCCTTGTCTTGGTCACGCTATGTCCTTTCTCGGGTCGGTCCCCTCGGGTCTGAATCATAAGATGACCGACCGGCTGGAGGGCCACTGACCTTTGAACCGGACGTTCAGTTTTAATCTGAAAGCACCGAGCGTTGTTTTCCCAACACATACCACACGCGACGGGATGACACAGAAGTTGGCGGAATTACAATTATTATTATTATTATTATTATTATTATTATTTTTTTTTTTTATTTTTTTTTTAAATCCAGTTTTCGGACTTTTCTCAAAGTCAGCAATATTACAGTCAGCTTTTCTTTGACCTCTTTTGTCGGTCCATCGCCGTAAATTGAATCTACACAGTTGCTTCCAGTCCAAACCCAATTAGGTCACACACTTCACCCGATTGCTGTAGGTCTCTAATAAGTCGAAACTTATATATATATATATATATATATAGCGGAACCTCTCGTAACAATTTTAATTCGTTCCAGATTCTTACTCGTTAAGCGAAACACTCGTTAAACGAAACAATTTTTCCGATACAAATCAATGTAAAATACGACAATGCGTTCCATGCTGAAAAAATACTAATTTTTCACAAAATTTTATTGACATTTATTCAAATGAAATTACTTATGAATTGTTAAGGAGTGTTAGAACTTGGAATACAATTTAGATTTGAAACAAAGAACGTAAATAAAAATATGAATTTATGACAAATAATTAATCCTTTTTAACTAGAAAACTGTCTAAAGACATTTGTTTTTTCCGACGCTTCAAAATTTTGACGAAAATGTGTCACAGCATTATCATGGAATAAATTTGTAGCACGAATAGCCCCGCTCACACCTTGTTCTCGGTTTTCAATGATTTTACTTTTCATTTCAACAGTTATTTTTTCTCTTTTATGATCGTCTTCTTGTGGGTTGTTTTTTTTTTTTCGAAGACATTTTAGCACAGGTTATTAAACTTTGCACATAAAAAAATTACAAATACTGTCTGAATACAAAAATTGTAAAAACTGGTGATCACACACGAAAACAATAAGCTAACAGACCGAGTGCTAAACACTGACTAATGCAATGGTTCTCAACCTTCTTAGTGCCAGGACCCTTTAATACAGTTTCTCGTGTCTTGGCGACCCCCCCCCCCCCAGCAACCTAATTATTTTCGTTGTTACTTCATAACTGCAAGAAAATGTGTTTTCAGATAGTCTAAGGCGACACCTGGGAAAGGGCCGCGCTACCCCCAAAGGGGTCACGACCCACAGTTTGACAACCGCTGGACTAATTCATCGGTGCGGAAGTCCCGGCTCACAAATGAATGTCAGGAAAAAGGGACTTCCCCTTCCTGCGTAACTCGTTATGCGAAATATCGCTCGTTAAGGGAGCAACTTCTTCACATTTTTTTTTTGCTCGTTATGCGAATTACTCGTTATGAGAGGTTCCACTGTATATATATACCCTCTATATATATTTAAATTTAGGATGTTCAACCCTCGGGTAAAAAAAAAAATTAAATTGCAAATACTTAAGTCACAATTAAACAAATATATTTTTTCCTTTACGACGCGTACCCACGCCAAACTCTTCTCGTAACCCCTCCCCCGGGGTACATGTAACCCCACTTTGAGAACCTCTGTGCTATGTCCCAACCATTTCCCCCTCCATTTCTATGTGTGTTAAATATGAAATAAAAATTAAAAATACCATCACCAGGAACACTACGATAGTTTTATTAGAAAACCAAAACTTTGTTTCGGCCGTCGAGCAACATATAAGTGACATATTAACATAAGCCGACAAGCAACATATAAGTGACATATTAACATAAGCCGACAAGCAACATATAAGTGACATATTAACAACATAAGCCGACCAGCAACATATAAGTGACATACTAACATAAGCCGACAAGCAACATATAAGTGACATATTAACATAAGCCGACCAGCAACATATAAGTGACATATTAACATAAGCCGACCAGCAACATATAAGTGACATATTAACATAAGCTGACCAGCAACATATAAGTGACATATTAACATAAGCCGACCAGCAACATATAAGTGACATATTAACATAAGCCGACCAACAACATATAAGTGACATATTAACATATGCCAACAAGCAACATATAAGTGACATATTAACATAAGCCGACCAGCAACATATAAGTGACATATTAACATATGCCAACAAGCAACATATAAGTGACATATTAACATAAGCCGACCAGCAACATATAAGTGACATATTAACATAAGCCGACCAGCAACATATAAGTGACATATTAACATAAGCCGACCAGCAACATATAAGTGACATATTAACATAAGCCGACCTACAACATATAAGTGACACATAACATAAAACTATAAAACACATTTCAGTCTTATTGGTCAATGGCGCCCTGTAAGCCAGAGCGTAGCGTGGTCCCGTTGTCCTTGATAAACACAAAACGATGTGTACACAACGTCTCTGCGCCATTGATAACTCCCCCAACCACACACATGTTGAGATGTATGCGATCATCGCTGTTGTCCACAACCGACTTTCACGTCGTTAACGTCTATAACTGCGTCGTCAACCCGTCGTCAACCCGTCGTCAACCCGGGTCAACGCCTTCCGACCTTGAAATCTTGCGCCCATTCACAAACAGCTCCCCCCACCAAGGGCACGATCTCTGCTGCCCTGTGTTTCTCGCATGCTCAACCATTTCTAACGCATGTCACATTAACGTCCCCGAGTCGATATCAATCATTACAGCTCGCCATCCCTTTCCTTCACCCCCCTCCACCCCCGCCAACACCCCCGAACTCATTTCTATCCCCCTGGGGCTTGGGGGGGGGGGGGAAGGGGGTGACAACGTTAGTTGTTGCCGCCATCATTTCTCTATTTAACCACGCCATTTCTTTGTCCGTCCACCGTTCGTCCATCAATAAGCCGACGATTACCGGGGTCAGGGCCCGGGCCCCGACTGACAAGCCGAGATATGAACAATAACTGAGAGTTCCAATTTCTCTTGCGTCATGTGTCCCGTGCCCTCCGGTCACCCTCGGGCTTTTGAAATGGAAATGAAAAATCTGAAACGGCGAGCTCTGGAAAATGGAAGGGGCCGCACGCGAGTCAAAGGACTTTCAACACTATACGTCATAACTATGATCGATGTAGACAAAAAGAGAAGATAAAAAAAAAACTACAAGAACTGATTACTCAGCATTTCAAGTGTTCGAGATCCTGTTTAAAATCCATGTTTGAAAACTGACCGGAACTCTGATAGTGACGACAGCAGTGCCGGTTAGACGTAATAAAGCCTTTAGCTGTTGGTTAGAGAATATTGGCTGCTGGCTGAAAGACGGGAGTTCGTCTATATTTATGGACAAGTCTATATTTATGTACAAGTCTATATTTATGTACAAGTCCAAACATACGTCGAAGCTCAGCTTTGGTCTGGGGTCTTGATTACTGGACAACTCAAATGATAAGTGACTTTGCGAACTGCGTACATTTGCGCACTCCGTGTACGTCATTGGATTACCCGGACCGTGTCGTAGGTTTAAACCTGTTAAGTCATTGTTTAGGTCTTCAAAAAAACAAATCTCCTACATGCCGTGGCACGCCTTGGGTCTATTCCTTCCAGCCTTATATCCCATATTTGACCTTTGTTTTGAACAGTGAAGGACTCTTATCGGTGTACATTTGAAAGCTTTTCAGTTGATTACGGTCCACGCTCACTGAAAGTTCATAGAACAATAGGAGAAAATGGTGGTTAACCTTGACGATGGATGACGACAAAGCCAACAAAAGTTTGGACCATCCATGATATCTGGGTGAAAAATGATTAGGGCAATACGCTTGCTCGGTTACGGGTTAGGATTAGGGTTAGGGTTAGGGTTAGGGCAATACGCTTGCTCGGTTACGGGCCCTTTGATGCAGTTGGCAAACGGTTTGTGAGGTCTAAGAAAGAAAACAGGGGGTGTGGGGGGAGGGGGATAGCGTGGGTGTTGAGATGAATATTCATTATGAATGGCCCGCATGAAAATGATAGAGATTTATTGACAGCCCACTGCAAACGGTTTGGGGGGGGGGGGGGGGGGGTGGCGGTGGCGGTGGTGATGGAATCGAATACGAAGAAAAAACGTGTCGTAACGGACGCGATCTCGAATTCGATTATGTCAGCTGGTAGCCTCACTTTGACATGACGTGCGATGGTTGAGAACAATGGAGTCCCTTAAGAAATATGACGTCATGTGTCGTTTGTTGGATGAATTAACAAACATTTGGTTTAGGAGTTTTTTTTAGTTTATGCTAGAAAGTAATCGAACTTTTAAGACACAAAAGAAATCGAACCCGGGTGAGATCGGGCAAGTAGCCCCCCCCCCCCCAACCCCTTTAGCCTGAAGGGGTTAAATGCAGTGGGTGAGATCACGGGCGACTGGCAATAATACACAGACGTGTGTGTGTGTGAGAGAGAGAGAGAGAGTGTGTGTGTTAGGATACAAAGTGGGGTGATGATGGCGTCTGACAAGACAATGAAGACCTTAACTAAGGGACAGAAGGGGACAGCGGATATGAGAGGAGCATATTATGCATATTGTTAAATTTTATTTTCATTTCTTTTTGGGTTGGCTGGTTAAAAGGGAGGGGGGTGGTGGTGGGTGGAGTTTGAAATAATCATAATCTCTGGTATATTTGAAATCAAGATCCGCTAAAGAGTATTAGCTTTAAATAGTTTTTTTTTTTAAATCCCACCCTACAGCACATAAATAAATTCTTTTTTTTTTTTTTAGTTGGTGCCGATAAAGCTGTCTCAGGTAATTTGCTTTAAAATTTTAGTCAATGACGCATCACGCCATTGAAAGGTTAGGGCCCCGTCAAATACTGCTTAATGTTACTTTATCAAAGTATGGTACAGCTAATTATTTTTTCTTTCAAAAATTAGTTTTTACCTTCGTCAAAACACGTTGCTTAGAGGTTATGGGTTCCATGACGCCATAAGCATGTCAACGTACTGCTATAAAAGATAATTAAAATTATTTACTCTCTAATTGAAAACCATTCCACGCGGCACTTCCATTAAGAGATTAAGTGATTTCAAACTTCACTTTTTTCCCCTAACGAATTGGTGTATGTGTGTGTGTGTAAAGGGGGGGGGGATTTTCAAACNGGGGGGGGGGGGGGGGGGGGGGGGGGGGGTAGGCAGGGGGGTTTGAAATATTTTAATTGAGGCACTGGGCATAGGGATGTGAGCTGAGATTGAAGGGGCAGGGGGTGGGTGGACTGCAGGAATGAATCATTACCAGACATCCTCCCCTCCCCCCCCCTCCTCACTCACTCTTACGTTGTGGACTTTATATTTCCTAAAACAAATACTTACAAATATCGCCTTGGCGACGAGTTGCGTGCACACCAGATGGAGAGCAAAATGAAATGACAGTGTCACTAGAAGGTAAATGTGGAAAGGGGGGGGGGCGGTGGGGTTGGGGGAGGGGTGTAGAAAGAGGGGTTTGACCTGGTAATAAAGTCATTGGCGGGCTCGGGGACGTACCAGTCCCCACCCCACTTTCCCATCCATGTTTTGAATCTGCTCAAACTACAAGCATACAGGATGTTTTTCGAATCAATTATTGTTATTCTTCATTTAAATCATTTGTTATGTTATATAATGAAATATTTCAAACACTCAAGGAGTCACACACACACCCAAAAATTATATCTATTAAAAAAAAACAAAAAACTTTAACTCAAAATTCAGAATTAATCACTTCGGCTCCAGCTCCGGCATATGACGTCACACCCTCGGCATTATTCGAAAATTTCTGTTTCGTAATTATAAACATTCTCGGCTGAATTAGATTTGATCAATATGTATGTATGTATTTAATATTAAAAATATATATTAATATGTTAACAATCCTCTTTACCCTAGCCAAGGTGATTGTGTCGATGTTGTTCTACTACAGCACCGGATGATGCACACGACAAGCGCCTCACACAAAGATCGACATCTCAATTTACTATAAGACCACAGACCACCCATGTGGTGTTGTTTCAACCTTTTCAAACTGCAACACCGCCCCCCCCCCACTTGACGACTGACATGAATAAAATTCAACATGACATTTATTGATCCGCCCCCCCCCCCAAATCTCCCCCTCCTGCCTCCCCTCCTACTCCCTCCCCCAAACCTTTTTTTAAAAAAAAATATGTAATCTTCCCGATGTCACCCTGATGTTGACAAAGAATATTTAAGTGGCCAGCCACTAAAGATGACCAGAAATTTGTTCAGCCCTGTCTGCACCGCAATGACATCATTATATATATATATATTTTTACAGGCAACGCAAGGGGGGACAAAAAACCTCTTCCTCTCTACTGCACTCTTTTTGTCCGTCAGTGCGTCATTATGTTAAATCAGGAAACAAGCCTCAAGTGGTGCAAAGGAAAGATAACCGCTGTTCACTCACGAGCTTGAGAATATGTGGTTGTCTGCCCCCCCTCCTCCCCCACCACATTTCCCCCTCCCCCTTATTGTATAAACCCCCTCCATCCAAACCTTCAAATTTAATTTTTTTTTTTTTTTTAAACTCTGAGTAAACTTTCTAGATCGCAGGTGCAGCCATCAAGCCATAATATCCATTCATTTGTCCAGCGACCGGTGGCACAAGACGGAATCATACGACCAACACTCGACCAACACCGTTTGTAAATTTCGGGACGTTAATTCAACAAAATGCTCTGCTTGCGGTGGGACGTGATTAGGCCTTTTTCCCCACCCCCCCCCCCAACCCTCTCTCCATGTTCCACGTCTACACCGCAATCAACGTTTATGTAACAGCGGCGGATTTTTTGAGTGGGACAAGATTGGAGGGGGGGGGGG
>CAXITT010000275.1:0-12450 GCA_964033795.1 Lymnaea stagnalis
ATGAACTGAGAAAGACATGAGAAGGAACTGAGAAAGACATGAGAAAGAACAGAGAAAGACATGAGAATGAACTGAGAAAGACATGAGAAGGAACTGAGAAAGACAAAGGGAGGAACTGAGAAAGACAAAGGGAGGAACTGAGAAAGACAAAGGGAGGAACTGAGAAAGACATGAGAAGGAACTAGAAAGAAATGAGAAAGACGTGAGAAGGAACTGTGAGAGACATGAAAAGGAACTGAGAAAGACATGAGAATGAACTGAGAAAGACATGAGAAGGAACTTAGAGTTCGAAAGAAATGATTCGAGAAGGAGTAGATGAAGAAACCTGAGGTGGAAATTAGAAAGAAATGTAAGATGAATGTTAAAAGGGAGATATAAATCGGTGGTGAAGGGCGGATAAGGTAATATTCATCTGAACATAAATCGGTGGTGAAGGACGGATAAGGTAATATTCATCTGAACATAAATCGGTGGTGAAGGGCGGATAAGGTAATATTCATCTGAACATAAATCGGTGGTGAAGGACGGATAAGGTAATATTCATCTGAACATTTGGGGAAATCGCCTGAAAAAACTCCGAAGAGTGCGTGCACGTCCTTGTGGACTTGTCCATCACAGAACCAATGAACAGAGTCTTAGCAATTACTGCTCCAGAATACATCAAGACCACTCGTTACAAAAGTCCTCCAGGAAACAGTCAATTGAGGACCGGCTTGTCACGACGTAAGACCCACTGTGCGGCAAAAAAGCAAGACTTCCCGTCAGTGAGTGACACCAAATTCCTTCATGAAACAGTCAGTTGAGTACCGGCAGGACGCGACGTGAGACCACCTGTGCGGCAATGCAAGACTTCCGTGTCAGGCGACACCCAAGTGGTACCATAAAACATTCACCAACTCAATATTGACTTTCGTTGAGAGCAGTCGTCAAGACTGTTATTGCTTTATTAGACAATCGAACACAATCCCAGCGGTTGGGTAGGGCTGGGTCACGGTGACATTCGATAAAGAAAACTGGAGTGACGTAAGAACTGTCGTAGTACATGTACCTGACTAATCAATTGGATTTATCTGAAAAAGAAAACGTTTCTATCCCCCAAAATTCCCGCCCACATTGACTTTGAATGACGCACATCCTCACTTGGTAGGTCATGCAAATGTAAGTACACTCCATTTTATGTTTACAAACTAATTGCCAAACACAGGGACACTATCCCAGGTTGTGGTTCTTAAGAAAGAACATCTGGACAAGGTATTAGACAAGATGTGATGAGACAAGATGTCATGAGACTAGATATTATACTAGACATGATGTGACAAGACATGATGAGACAAGTTATTATACAAGATATGATGAGACGAGATATGGTGAGACAAGATATTATTCAAGATATGATGAAACAAGACATGATGAGACAAGATATTATACAAGATTGAGACAAGATATGGTGAAACAAGATATTATACAAGATATGATGAGACAAGAAATGGTGAGACAAGATATTATACAAGATATGATGAGACAAGACATGATGAGACAAGATATTATACAAGACATGGTGAGACAAGATATTATACAAGATAAGATGAGACAAGACATGATGAGACAAGATATTAGACAGGAAATGATGTGACAATATATGATGAGACAAACTATAATGAGACAAGACATGAGGAGACAAGATATAATGAGACAAGATATGATGAGACAAGATGTCATGAGACAAGATATCATGAGATAAGTTCTCATGAGACAAGATTTGATGAGATAAGATATTATGAGACAAGATATCATGAGACAAGATATGATGAGACAAGATATGATGCGACAATATAATCATGCGACAAGATATCACGAGACAAGATTTCATGGGACAAGATATCATAAGGACAATTCAAATATACTAATTTGACATGGAGTGAATTTTAATTATCTTTTTTAAATACGAAAAGATTTTTTTTTCCCAATTGTCATTGATTAAATTCCACGTGACTGTTACAAGTTTACACACTGCATGAGTTATCTCACCTGAATAAAATATGACTCGAGTGCAAAGTCACCAGGTCAAAATTGTCAGATGTAAACCATAAATCCATTGAGACTTACCAACTATAAATTTATCTCTGACAGAAAGCGCCCTTACACATGGACCGCCTCTGAGACTAACCAACTATAAATTTATCTCTGACAGAAAGCGCCCTTACACATGGACCGCCCCTGAGACTAACCAACTATAAACATATCTCTGACAGAAAGCGCCCTTACACATGGACTGCCTCTGAGACTAACCAACTATAAACATATCTCTGACAGAAAGCGCCCTTACACATGGACCGCCCCTGAGACTAACCGACTATAACCATCTGTGCCATTAGGCATCTCAGAATGTCCATTGACGTCACTTGATAGTCCATCAAATCACTTCTCAGTTTGATAATAGTGTCCACTGATATCACTGGTCAGTTTGTTAATGGTGTCCACTGATGTCACTTGTCAGTTTGTCAATGGTGTCCACTGTTATCACTTTTCAGTTTGTTAATGGTGTCCACTGCTATCACTGGCCAGTTTGTTAATGGTGTCCACTGCTATCACTTGCCAGTTTGTTAATGGTGTCCACTGATATCACTTGTCAGTGTGTCAATGGTGTCCACTCATATCACTTGTCAGTTTGTTAATGGTGTCCACTGATGTCACTTGTCAGTTTGTTAATGCTGTCCACTGACATCACTTGTCAGTTTGTCAATGGTGTCCACTAATATCCCTTGCCAGTTTGTTAATGGTGTCCACTGATATCACTTGTCAGTGTGTCAATGGTGTCCACTGACATCACTTGTCAGTTTGTTAATTATCACGTGTCAGTTGTAGATGGCGTCCAGTTGATGACGGTATGCAATGCCACCATTTCTCGGTTGTTAACGTTGTTTCCTGATGTCCCCTTAAAAGTTGTTATTGGCGTTATAGTTATTATTTTGTAAAAAAAAAAACAACAGCTTATAGAAACACGTAACCTCGGCTATTAGCAGCCCCCCCCCCCCTGATATTTGACACCACGCCCGTATGAATTGCAGCATTGGTGTGTGGCGGAAGTCACGCAGGGAAGTACATGTCCATTTATAGAGCACACGCCGTTCAGGGGTGACAGGCAAATGACGATTCAGCCGCCCCCACTATTAGGAGCCCCCCTTCGTCCCCGCATGGCTAGCTATATCATTACAAACATGTCTCGAAAAAAAATCCAAACCCGATCTGCATGAATGATCTTCAGGTCATGCACCGTGATTCATCGCTTATCGGATTTGCGACACTTGAAATAGTCTCACCCTAGATCACTTATTAGCAACCAACATTTCAAGGATTTTCTGTTTAGACACCCCATGTCCTAGGCTTGCAACCTATCAGAAATGAGTGACTTGGACGAGATTTGTATAACGTGTACGTCTATGCACTATTTACCAGTGGTTTTCAACCTTGTACACTTATAAATATGGATTATAACATTTTTATGAATTTTAGGTAAATGCCTGTATACAAACACTTTAAAAAAAAAATATATGTTATGATTTCATATAATTTTGAAATAAAAATGTTTGAACACGCCCATGAAATAATACGACACACAAAAAACAGTGTCACGACCAGGGCCGGACTCAGGTGCCGGCAACTTTGGGCAGTTGCCATCAACGATCTTCCAAAGAAGGCAAAAATCATGTCATGTGGGCGCCATTAAAGAAAAATTGAAATTGCGATAAAAAGTTTACTGATATGAAAGCTCGGAAAAAATATGTCTCCGGTAGGCAAATTGTTCATACTGCCCATGGTAGGCTTTTTGTTCATACTGCCCATGGTAGGCTAATTGTTCAAACTGTCTAAAAATAAGTTAAGAAAAAAAAAATTTGTTTCAATCTTTGTCCAAAAAAAACCTAAAAAAAAAAACCAAAAGAAAACCAAAGTCATAAACTCCTAACCTAATCCCCAGCTTGCACACATTTTTATGATTATACGTAAAAGGGGCGCCAGAGAAGCTCGCCCGTAGGGCCGGCCATGGTCGCGACACATCGGTTGGTCAAGACTGGCTAAAGAGTATGAGTCCAACGAGTTATGTTTTATGCCATAACACTTGTTGGCCATCACCAATACGTTCACAATATGCTGACCATACACAATTCGCTTTCTCAGCTTACCCGCAACGCAGCACTTTAGCTACGCCAGAGAAGCTCGCCCGTAGGGCCGGCCATGGTCGCGACACATCGGTTGGTGAAGACTGGCTAAAGAGTATGAGTCCAACGAGTTATGTTTTATGCCATAACACTTGTTGGCCATCACCAATACGTTCACAATATGCTGACCATACACAATTCGCTTTCTCAGCTTACCCGCAACGCAGCACTTTAGCAACGCATCAGTGGCCATACGGAATGACTCTGACGCCTGAGTGAACTCCAACTTCATGCCCGACATAAGCACCCTTTCATACTCAGCCGTTTCATTTTCTCCAAGACCTCAAATCTTTTATGCCGTTTAGTTTCCCCGAGCCTGAATGCTAAACCTATCAATGGGCATGAATGCGTCATGATAAAAACATCTTTGACAAAAACCCACTGACGCGTTACAGTGGCATTATTTTCATACACCGCAGTAACACAAATTCTATTGGTGGAGGCCTTGTGTGGAGCGGTGGAGGCCTTGTGTGGAGAGGTGGAGGCCTTGTCTCAGTAAAAAATATTTAGAACATATAAGACTCAGTTTTATTTTCCTAGTCAAAATACAACATGAAAAAAAAAAAAGAAACATGTGTTTTTTTTTCTGACAAGGGTTGCATTAAATCACTTGAGATTCCTAAAATAAGACTACAAGATTAAAAACAAAACAAAAAACCGACTCACATACGATTGTCAAATTTTCTGTTTCACATCAGTGAGAAGCCTGAAGCGGTTGCTTTTCACTCCAAAAAAACCACACACACACACACACACACACACACACACACACACACACACACAAACAACAACGAAAACATTCGGTTTAAGCTCAAAGTTAGTGCTCACTTTCATCCAAGATCCCTCTAAGTCTTTATCAGATAAGTCTGCTCACTTTCATCCAAGATCCCTCTAAGTCTTTATCAGATAAGTCTGCTCACTTTCATCCAAGATCCCTCTAAGTCTTTATCAGATAAGTCTGCTCACTTTCATCCACGATCCCTCTAAGTCTTTATCAGATAAGTCTGCTCACTTTCATCCAAGACCCCTCTAAGTCTTTATCAGATAAGTCTGCTCACTTTCATCCAAGACCCCTCTAAGTCTTTATCAGATAAGTCTGCTCACTTTCATCCAAGACCCCTCTAAGTCTTTATCAGATAAGTCTGCTCACTTTCATCCAAGACCCCTCTAAGTCTTTATCAGATAAGTCTGCTCACTTTCATCCAAGACCCCTCTAAGTCTTTATCAGATAAGTCTGCTCACTTTCATCCAAGATCCCTCTAAGTCTTTATCAGATAAGTCTGCTCAATTTCAAGTGCTCGTCTTTTTTTTTTTGAAACGCATTCTCCCAAAAGAAGTTGGGTCCAACGATGATATGAATTCAAGTGCCAGGTCTTTGAAATAAACAGACTAATTCTGCAACTTGGAGCCAGTTATTGACGTGTATCACTTTCCCTTTTAGAGTTCATGTCTATCAAAGAAAAGAAAAATTATTGGATTTCATTTGAAGCATGAGATAAGTGGCAGTTGAAGTATGGGATAAGTGGCATTTGAAGTATGGGATAAGTTGCAGTTGTTGTATGGGGTACGTGGCAGATAAAGTATAGGGATAAGTGGTAGTTTAAGTAGCGGATAAGTGGCAGTTGAAGTATGGGGATAAGTGGCAGTTGAAGTATGGGATAAGTGGCATTTGAAGTATGGGATAAGTGGCAGTTGTTGTATGGGGTACGTGGCAGATAAAGTATAGGGATAAGTGGCAGTTGATGTATCGGATACGTCGCAGTTGAAGTATGGGAATAAGTGGCAGTCAAAGTATGGGATAAGTGGCAGTTAAAGTATGGGATAAGTGACAGTTGAAGTATGGGATAAGTGGATGTACAAGTCTAGGCATAAGTGGCATTTGAAGTATGTGATACGTGGCAGTTTAGGTATCGGGATAAGTGGCTGTTGAAGTATGGGGATAAGTGGCTGTTGAAGTATAGGGATAAGTAGTAGTTGGCGTGTAAAAAAAGCAATGCTTAAACAGTAAACATGTTTACACTTCCTCGATGTATTCTTTACATTCTCTGCCAAGATATGTCCAGTCCAAAATACATATTGCGTCGGTCATGCCACATGGCAGGGATCCCAAAACTACGGCCAGTTGGCCAGATCCGGCCCGCCAAGGGTCCTTAAACCGACCCGCCAGGCTGCCATAAATTTACCTGTATACAGTGAAACATTTGGAACGGGGCGTTCATGATCTCATTAGACTTAACTCCCCTTTGAAATACTGCCAGATTTAAGTTGACCAATAGTTTTCCTATCGTTATGTTTTATTGTTTGATTTTTTCACCCTCAAGTTTTTGTGTTCAACTTATAATATTTTATGAGCAGTTTACACAATATTTATTCAGATATTTTTTTTTCAAAATATATTCCCCCCTCCTCCTCCCCCCCCCCCCCCCCCCCCCCCCCCCCCNNNNCCCCCCCCCCTCCCGCCGACAGTGTCAGAGGACACAGATCCAACCCCGTGTTTAAAAAATTTGAGCACCCCTGCTCAATGGGATACGTCCAAATATTTTTTTAAACCATAGTAGCTTGCCTACTTAAAAAAAAAAAAATGATTTGCTCCAAAATGGTGGGATTTTTGTTTTTTTGTTTTTTGTTTGTCGTTTTTTTTTTTAAATTTTAAACTCGACACCAATTCGTTGAATAGTGCTAATTAAAACAAACCAGATAAGATTTTCTTTTAAAACGTAATTACTTTTATATGAATCATTTATTTAATTTCATTTCATTTATACTTTTATAAAAAAAAAATTGTTTTGTTTTGTTATTCTTACTGATGAAGGCGTAGCCGAAACATTTGTATTTTACATTCTACATTTGTATTCTGTAAAAACCATATTTACAGCTGAACAGATATCGTTTTGATTTACACATATTGTTTGTGTCTATTTAATCTACTTTGCAGTTTTATTGCAGCACAACATTCGGATAACTAGGCCGACTAAAACAATTCATTTATTATTTTAATTAATTTTCTTTTTAAATTATCACTCAATTTTATAAATTGATTTGCTAAAAAAATGTTAAGAATTATAGAGCCGCCAGCGAAATTGTAGATCTATTCGTTTCTTATGAATATTTTAATTGAAGAGTCAAAAAATGTTCTAACACGTTTTAACTGTAAATTTTGGTAAAACATTTACAATTTTTGATTCACAGTGAGCTCCGGAAATATACACCAATACCGTGGCTGCGTCATCACACTCACACTCTCTCTCACACACACACACATATTTTACCCAGTGCAAGATCTATGGGGGAAGGGGGGGGGGAGTTGACTGCCATGACTGAGGAGGATGGGATCGACACCCCCCGACCTAGTCTAACAAAGGGAACATCTATCAGACATCTATCAGACATCTATCAGACATCTATCAGACATCTATCAGACATTTGTCAGACATCTGTCAGACATCTGTCAGACATCTGTCAGACATTATCATAAATCTGTCAGACATCTATCAGACATCTGTCAGATATTTATCAGACATCTATCAGACATCTGTCAGACATCTGTCTGCATGAGGCCTCGAATTCGTTGCGTTCTCAAACAGCTTTCGTGATGAGTGGTGTCGAGGCGTCTATAATGAGATAGCTCAGCCATCTATCAGACATTTATCAGACATCTATCAGACATCTGTCAGACATCTATCAGACATCTTTCAGACATCTGTCAGACATTATCATAAATCTGTCAGACATCTATCAGACATCTGTCAGATATTTATCAGACATCTATCAGACATCTGTCAGACATCTGTCTGCATGAGGCCTCGAATTCGTTGCGTTCTCAAACAGCTTTCGTGATGAGTGGTGTCGAGGCGTCTATAATGAGATAGCTCAGCCATCTATCAGACATTTATCAGACATCTATCAGACATCTGTCAGACATCTATCAGACATCTTTCAGACATCTNACACACACACACACACACACACACACACACACACACACACACACACACACACACACACACACACACACACACACACACACACACACACACACACACACACACACACACACACACACACACACACACACACACACACACACACACACACACACACACACACACACACACACACACACACACACACACACACACACACACACACACACACACACACACACACACACACACACACACACACACACACACACACACACACACACACACACACACACACACACACACACACACACACACACACACACACACACACACACACACACACACACACACACACACACACACACACACACACACACACACACACACACACACACACACACACACACACACACACACACACACACACACACACACACACACACACACACACACACACACACACACACACACACACACACACACACACACACACACACACACACACACACACACACACACACACACACACACACACACACACACACACACACACACACACACACACACACACACACACACACACACACACACACACACACACACACACACACACACACACACACACACATTCCCGTAAAGTCTGGGCCAAGTTTCGCGGTGGAAGAACAAAATAAAATTGCATGAGGCCTCGAATTCGTTGCGTTCTCAAACAGCTTTCGTGGTGAGTGGTGTCGAGGCGTCTATAATGAGATAGCGCAGCCATTCTCAAACAGCTTTCGTGATGAGTGGTGTCGAGGCGTCTATAATGAGATAGCGCAGCGATTTTCAAACAGCTTTCGTGGTGAGTGGTGTCGGGGCGTCTATAATGAGATAGCGCAGCCATTCTCAAACAGCTTTCGTGGTGAGTGGTGTCGAGGCGTCTATAATGAGATAGTGCAGCCATTCTCAAACAGCTTTCGTGATGAGTGGTGTCGAGGCGTCTATAATGAGATAGCGCAGCGATTTTCAAACAGCCTTCGTGATGAGTGGTGTCGAGGCGTCTATAATGAGATAGCGCAGCGATTTTCAAACAGCTTTCGTGATGAGTGGTGTCGAGGCGTCTATAATGAGATAGCGCAGCGATTTTCAAACAGCTTTCGTGATGAGTGGTGTCGAGGCGTCTATAATGAGATAGCGCAGCGATTTTCAAACACCTTTCGTGATGAGTGGTGTCGAGGCGTCTATAATGAGATAGCTCAGCCATTCTCAAACTTTATAGCGAGTGGGGGTTTTGGGGAGGTGGGGGGTAGGCATTTTAAAGTTCTGTTTCCTTGCAAAAACTCTGCATCATTTTAATCACGGGCCACTCCATACTCCGGTCCACTCCATACTCCGGGATAATAAGAGAGTTTAATGTAATCATTAAAAAAAAATAATTAAAATATTATTATAGAATATATATATTCACCCACCACAACACCCCGTGCAATTTACCAATGGGACAGCTTGGCACCCTAACCACTATTTTTTTTTAAATTTTTTTTTTAATTTTTTTTTTTGGATACTATATAATAATCCTCAGTTTTCTTGTCTTAATATAAGAAAAAAGGATTTAAAATTTTTATTATTTTTTTTTTTTTTAAAGTAGTAGTCTTGAATGTGTACAGACTTTTTCCAATAAATAGATCATAATCGAACGACTATTACAATAGACTGTTCATTTTAAATCAGTTGACTTCACAGTCAAACTGTGAGGTAAGACAAAGATCACTTACTCCTAAGACCTTTTTTTTTATGTCAAGCTTCATGATGCCATGTTACGGAGTANTTTTTTGGTTTTATTTTTTTGTTTTTTGTTTTTTTTTTTGCATGACCCGACTGACTGACATAACCGCCCCTAACGACATTTTATAAAAAAAAAAAAAAAACAAAAAAAAAAAACCACACAAAAATTATAATAACTACAGCGCCTTTTAATACATTCGATTCATTTTTGTAGTACTATGTTTCATTTAAATGTTGTATACAGTAATTTCCTCCGTTTCAATGAGTTACTGGGCCCAGCTTCTTTGTAGTCGTATGACTGAGGCTTTGCCTACTGAGCACTGTTTCTTTGTAAGCGTATGACTGAGGCTTTACCTACTGAGCCCTGTTTCTTTGTAAGCGTATGACTGAGGCTTTACCTACTGAGCACTGTTTCTTTGTAAGCGTATGACTGAGGCATTGCCTACTGAGCACTGTTTCTTTGTAGTCGTATGACTGAGGCTTTACCTACTGAGCACTGTTTCTTTGTTACCGTCTGGCTGAGGCATTGCCTACTGAGCACTGTTCTTTGAAGTCGTATTACTGAGGCTTAAACTAGTGAGCACTATTTCTTTGTAGTCGTATGACTGAGGCTTTATTTACTGAGCAATGCTTCTTTGTAATCGTATGACTGAGGCTTTACCTAATGAGCACTTTTCTTTGTAGTCGTATGACTGAGGCGTTACCTACTGAGCACTGCTTCTTTGTAATCGTATGACGGAGCACTATTCTTTGAAGTCATATGAATGAGGCTTTACCTTCTGACCACTGTTTCTTTGTAGTCGTATGACTGAGGCTTTACCTAATGAACACTTTTTCTTTGTTGTCGTATGACTGAGGCTTTACCTACTGAGCACTGCTTCTTTGTAATCGTATGACGGAGCACTATTCTTTGAAGTCATATGAATGAGGCTTTACCTTCTGACCACTGTTTCTTTGTAGCCGTATGACTGAGGCTTTACCTACTGAGCACTGTTTCTTTGTAGTCGTATGACTAACTCTTTACCTATTGAGCACTGTTTCTTTGAAATCGTATGACTGAGGCTTAACCAACTGAGCACTGTTTCTGTAAACTCTTATGACATAAGGTTGTAATCAATCTTTCAACACAACAAAAGAAGCCGGCACCTTAAAGTTATATAGATTTATTTAACTTTTTTTGCTAGCCCTGAAAGACTTGTCATTATTTTTCATTTTTTTTTAAATATGTCCCAAAGATACTTAAAGAGTATGTCATTACTTGGTAACTGGTTGCAGATGGTTTACCTGAGGGAACGCAAGTATGGATCCCCAGTGGCCGTAACCTGAAGTTCCCGGGGGGGGGGGGGGGTTGCAAGGTGTTGGGTCGGAACTGGGGCAGGTAAACAGGGTCATGTGATACGACCACAACTACCAAACACACGTTTCCGTTGGCTGAGAGCCAGTGGCTCATATTATGTTTGATTTCAATAGATTCAATGACCCTTATGTTTGGCAAACACATGGCGCTGGCGATTAAAACATGAGAAATTGCTTAACTTTTAATGGCTTTTTTGTGTGAAACGTGAACTCACGTTGCATTATTCAAAGTCGCACGCATCAATAAAATAGATGTCATTAACAAAGACTGAAAGCTGAAGAAAATGGCAGTGAGATTGTTGAATATGGACTTGTTGTCGCCAATGGTGCCACCTAAACTCTATCCCTCAATGGATACACCTTACAGTCTGTCACTCAATAGATACACCTTATAGTCTGTCCCTCTTTCTATGCGGTGTTTGGTCAGAAAATGTCTAAGCGTTTATCTTTCTAGGCATACTGAAAAAGAAGTTAGAATCTCATGAAATAAATGTTGGGGTCTAGATTCTATCCCGACGATTCTATCCCGAAGATTCTATCCCGAGGATTCTATACCAAGGATTCTATCCCGAAGATTCTATCCCAAAGATTCTATCCCGAGGATTCTATCCCGAAGATTCTATCCCGAGGATTCTATCCCGAAGATTCTATCCCGAGGATTCTATCTCGAAGATTCTATCCCGAGGATTCTATCCCAAAGATTCTATCCCGAGGATTCTATCCCGAAGATTATATCCCGAGGATTCTATCCCGAAGATTCTATCCCGAAGATTCTATCCCGAAGATTCTATCCCGACGATTCTATCCCGAAGATTCTATCCCGAGGATTCTATCTCGAAGATTCTATCCCGACGATTCTATCCCGAAGATTCTATCCCGAAGATTCTATCCCGAAGATTCTATCCCGAGGATTCTATCCCGAGGATTCTATCCCGAGGATTCTATCCCGAAGATTCTATCCCGAAGATTCTATCCCGAGGATTCTATCCCGAGGATTCTATCCCGAGGATTCTATCCCGACGATTCTATCCCGAAGATTCTATCCCAAGGATTCTATCCCGATTATTCTATTCCGTGAATTGTATATATATATATATATATATATATATATATATATATATATATATATATATTTATATATAAATATGTATATATATATAAAAAAAAATATATATATATATATATAT
>CAXITT010000275.1:15638-35530 GCA_964033795.1 Lymnaea stagnalis
TATTTTTGGTGTGTATGTTATTTTTTTTTCCTCCTCAGATTGCTTCTCTCTTTTTGGCATCAATGACTATTTCTATATTTTCTCTCTCTCTCTCTCTCTCTCTCTCTCTCTCTCTCTCTCTCTCTCTCTCTCTCTCTCTCTCTCTCTCTCTATCTCTCTCTCTATCTATCTCACTATCTCTCTCTCTCTCTATCTCTCTATCTCTCTCTATCTCTCTCTCTTTCTCTCTCTCTATCGCCCTCTCTCTCTTTCTCCCTTTCTCTCTCTATCTCTCTCTCTTTCTCTCTATCTCTCTCTATCTCTCTCTCTCTCTATTTCTCTCTCTCTTTCGCTCTCTCTCTCTTTCTCTCTCTCTCTCTCTCTATCTCTCTCTCTCTCTTTCTCTCTTCTCTCTATCTCTCTCTAGCTATCTCTCTCTCTTTTTCTCCCTCTCTCTCTAGCTATCTCTCTCTCTCTCTCTCTCTCTCTATCTCTCTAAAGCTTTTATCCACAGCTCCGAAGCAGGTACAATTCTTTCCCACAACAGCCCTCTCCCTCCCCCATAACCCCCCCCCCACCCACAATACCCTTTGACACTAATGCCACTTGCTCATAAACTTGATATATATAATTTTTTTTAAAGTTATAAATAGAAAACTAACGTATTCATGTCGAGATAACTCTGGGTTGATAGAAGGCGCGCTATTTCAACAAGCCAGCCAAATTCTACAGATAATTTTAATGACAGTTGGTTATGTCAACACTGCGTCTTGCTTAGGGTAAGTATTGAAGATCTGAACACGTAGGATTAATATTGAACAGGTGTATGTTGTCCGATATAAATGCTCATTTACTGCCTTACATAAGGACGTCAGGATTTTATAACGTAAAGACGACATGATAGATTTAAAGACGAGCTGATGGTTTGTCATAAAAGACGTAATGATTGATATAAAGACGTCACAGTTGTGTGAAATAAAGACGTAATTATAGATATAAAGACGCCACGATTGTCTGACAAAGACGTACCGATGGGTATAAAGACGCCTTGATTGTATTACATAAAGATATGACGATTGATATAAAGACGCCATGATCGTTCAAAGACGGCACAGTGGTCCGATACAGAGACGTCATGATTCCCTGGTATAGAGACGCCATGATAATTGGCGTAACGGCGTCGTGATTGTTTGATATAAAGACGTCGCAATGGTCATATATATAAAGACGTCATGTGAATCTCCTACAAACGCACAAGCCCCCTGAACGTCCAAATCCAACGGTCACCTGATGTGACATCTGTGGTGTTATGACCGCTGAAGCCCCGCAGAAGCCTGTGCCAACAAAATATTCGATCCTATACATCATCGCTTAGATATATCGACGCGTCACGCGTGCAGGGGCTTTCAGATGCTACCCGCGAATAACGCATCGCGTTACATACGATCGTCCATATTACGTGGATTAACGATCGACGGAATAAGTAGAAGTTTGGTAATTTTAGTAGTTACAAATTATAGTAAGATTGACGTGTGCTCTTCTACTTGTTATGGATTTTTTTTTTTTTTTTTTTACCGTCAAGGGTCATGTGAGTTAAACAACATTCAAGTCACCGTGACCAGTGTAGAAGAAA
This sequence comes from Lymnaea stagnalis, assembly GCA_964033795.1. Taxonomy (NCBI): domain Eukaryota; kingdom Metazoa; phylum Mollusca; class Gastropoda; family Lymnaeidae; genus Lymnaea; species Lymnaea stagnalis. The sequence continues at coordinate 17,251 of CAXITT010000275.1, forward strand.
ATGCATGCATCTGTTAACGTAACCCCACGAACGCTTTCGTGTGATGTGAAAAATGGACATAAAAAATACGCTTCACGCAGAAGCATCTCAGCATGTCGCTGTATCGGAGGGCGTCAAATCTCTGGGGGTCATGACACATGCTCATATCACTGTATCGAGGGCGCCAAATGATTAGGGGTCATGATACATGCACATATCGCAGAATCGAGGGCGCCAAAGGTCTGGGGGGTCATGACACATGCACATATCGCAGAATCGAGGGCGCCAAATGACTGGGGTCATGATATACATGCACATATCGGTGTATCGAGGGCGCCAAATGTCTGGGGTCATGATATACATGCACATATCGGTGTATCGAGGGCGCCAAATGACTGGGGTCATGATATACATGCACATATCAGTGTATCGAGGGCGCCAAATGTCTGGGGTCATGATATACATGCACATATCGGTGTATCGAGGGCGCCAAATGTCTGGGGTCATGAAACATGAAGGAATACCAGAGCACTCGTATCATGCATACCATAACGAAGTTAATTTTCTTCAAGTCCGATGTAATGATCTGATGATTAATATATAAATATAAGTTTCAAGGATCAAAGAGAAAGCTACTTGGAAAGTCGTTAAACAAATCTGACGGTGGAGAAACATGTTTGAGGAGCTTGAACAAAAAAAAAAAAAAAAAAAAAAAATTGTTATTTATGATGCATTTACTTACAGCAGAACGAAGTAGTCCAACAGTAGGTGGCGCTGTGAGATCGGAAAACATCCTGAACAGGAATGTCTACGCATGCCTGGAAAACCTATCGAGAGGGTGTGTGTAGACTGTGTGGGAGGAACGTGGAAGGAAGACAGAGGATGCTTGTTTTCAGTTCTTTAATGTTTGTTTTTTTCTAGTCTTTGCTTTGTTTTTATTTTATTTTTATTTTGTGTGCCTTGCGTCCCCCCTTTTTTTTCACCCATATGTACAACTATATGTACAACCATATTTAAAACTGTAATAAAAATTTTAAAAGAAAAAGCTGTTACAGAGGAACAAGGATCACACGGTTGGGTAACTTCAAGCGTTTTCTTCACAGCATGAGGCAGTGGCGCATAGCTACTCAACACAAGTTTTCCGGAGTCGGTGCGCATAGATACTCGAATATTATATGTGCGTATCAAACAGCGTCATGATATAAATAGATTATATTTAGTTTTAATTTTTTATAACAAAAATTCTTACTTGTATTTTTTAGGGTACCTTGTGCTCAAGTGATCACGTGATCTGCCTATGTTAAAACAATGTCATACAGTTCCAAGTGCGTCCTATCAAAATATGTGTGCGTCTTAAACAATGTCTTTTTCAGCGGCTCGTTCCCAGATGCACATCCGATGACATAATCCGTGATGACATCATGATAGAGAAGCAATATTTCATCTCGGTTTGACAAATTGACCCTTCTTTAACTCTTATAGGAATACGCCACTGACAGTCTTTCTAGCTTTTGGAATGTCCAGGCCATTATATATTTCACAGATGGTTTGCCTTCTCCAGCCGCATTAAGCCTGCCAAATAATGGATTTGAAGCTATACTCATACGACTTGTTTTTTTTTCCTCCGTGTCAAAGGTCAAAAGTGCGAAAGTGCAAAAGATGCAAGGTCAGGCCGAGCTAGATCTAAGCAGCTGTTGGCAGTAGATTAGGATCTCCAAAAATTGAATGTTTTCTGTTTTCCTGATTGCAAAGTATCTGCTTTATACAAGAATTAAAGATCAATCGATCGGTATTGGCATGGGGAGGAATAGTCAGTTCGGGAGGAATAGTCAGTTTGGGAGGAATAGTCAGTTTGGGAGGAATAGTCAGTTTGAAAGGAATAGTCAGTTTGGGAGGAATAGTCAGTTTGGAAGGAATTAGTCAGTTTGGAAGGAATAGTCAGTTTGGGAGGAATAGTCAGGTTGCCAGGAATAGTCGGTTTGGGAGGAATAGTCAGTTTGGGAGGAATAGTCAGTTTTGGGAGGAATAGTCAGTTTTGGGAGGAATAGTCAGTTTTGGGAGGAATAGTCAGTTTTGGGAGGAATAGTCAGTTTTGGGAGGAATAGTCAGTATTGGGAGGAATATTCAGTTTTGGGAGGAATAGTCGGTTTTGGAAGGAATAGTCAGTTTTGGGAGGAATAGTCAGTTTTGGGAGGAATAGTCAGTTTTGGGAGGAATATTCAGTTTTGGAAGGAATAGTCAGTTTTGGGAGGAATAGTCAGTTTTGGGAGGAATAGTCAGTTTTGGGAGGAATAGTCAGTTTTGGGAGGAATAGTCAGTTTTGGGAGGAATATTCAGTTTTGGGAGGAATAGTCAGTTTTGGGAGGAATAGTCAGTTTTGGGAGGAATAGTCAGTTTTGGGAGGAATAGTCAGTTTTGGGAGGAATAGTCAGTTTTGGAAGGAATAGTCAGTAGTTTTGGGAGGAATAGTCAGTTTCGGAAGAATAGTCAGTTTTGGGAGGAATAGTCGGTTTGGGAGGAATTGTCAGTTTAGGAGGAATAGTCAGTTTGGGAGGAATAGTCAGTAGTTTTGGGAGGAATAGTCAGTTTCGGAAGAATAGTCAGTTTTGGGAGGAATAGTCGGTTTGGGAGGAATTGTCAGTTTAGGAGGAATAGTCAGTTTGGGAGGAATAGTCAGTTTTGGAGGAATAGTCAGTTTAGGAGGAATAGTCAGTTTGGGAGGAATAGTCAGTTTGGGAGGAATAGTCAGTTTCGGAGGAATAGTCAGTTTGGGAGGAATAGTCAGTTTGGGATATTGTTTCACAAGTGGATGCGTATGTGTGTTTGTGTTTGTGTGTGTGTGTGGGGGGGGGTATTTCAGTTATTTACTGTTATTTCTAGGAGTCTCTGTTTTATATGATCATAACGGTGGGCGGGGTTTGTGTTTTCACTTTGGGGCGTCCCTCTCGTCTACGTAGTGAGGAAAATGTCTGGACGTTTTGATTTTTTAACTACTGTCGACGCGCAAGGGTTTACATAGCGTGTGCGAGCGGTGGGTGGGGTGGGGGTGGGGTTGTACTGGGTTTGCGGGTGTGAGTGAACGTGTCTGTAAAGTAAAACAGGTGCGTAGCATGAGTGGGAGGTGGGGGAGGAGATGTATGACGGATGGTACTGTGTGTGGGGGGTGCGTTGTGGTGAGTGTAAAAGGGAGTAAATGAATGGAGATGTCACGAGTGCAACAGGTGTATGATGAGAAGAGGGGGTCATTTCGGAAGGTGATGTATTAGGGTTAGAAATTTGTAAGGTGACAAATTCTAGGCAAGAACATTGTGTGGCGAAAGCGATGTGTGAGATGAGATTTATGTGAGGGAAAAAACAAAACAAAAAAGCTGTTTCACTACTGAGAGATGTGTGAGCGCGCGGCAACAAATGTGGGGGGATCGAACGTGTGTGGGGTAAATGGGTAAGAGAAAGATGAGATAGCAGAGAAAGACCACGTTAGGTTCGGATTGCGCACAAGATGGTTATTAGAGAAGGTTTTGATGTTGAATTAAATGTGATGGTCATTTCCTTGACGCACGCGTACTCTTACCAAATCTTGGCAGTACGTTAAAATAGCACTTGATTAAATTATTTAACTGTAGTATGTTGTTGATCTGAATAGCTTTAATCGCAGGACCTATCGTGTTAATGATACGCTAGCCAGATGCCATATTTTCAACCATTTGTCAGGCTCTAAATTTAGATAAATTTAAACCTCGTTGGTCCAACACGTGGTATTTTTTTGTACACATTAACAATGTAACTTAATTGGAGGTCCATGGGCTAAAACAGTGGTCCCCAAATCGCGGTCCGTGGACCTTCACAGGTCCGCATGCCTAACGCTGCCGGTCCCCATAACATAAATATTCATTGTCAAATGGAAATAAAAGTATAAAAATAAATCATGCACCGGTCCCTGGTAAAATTTCGAAACTTGTTCACCGGTCCGCCAAACTTAAACGTTTGGGAACCACTGGGCTAAAAGACTTGGGGGACGACCGAATTCAAATATCATGTCATCGTCTCATTGCACAATAAGATTCGCTGCTTAGACATCCTAAGTGAAGGACTTCCTGTTCCCAGAAATGTCCTGAAATTCGTGTATGGAATAAAATTCACCGATGTACAGTGCGGATCTGTTCCGCACTTACTGTCGGGATCAGAGGTGTCATTGCGTATAAATCAGTGCGCCGTGCAGGTGGAGGATTGATCGAGGCAGGAAGTGGCATTGGGGATTTCCGATGGTTATTTTGATTGTTTTACTCCAAGTTTTGGTTCGTTTTTTAAACTGATTTTAATTTTGAAACATGTATGTGAGCTCTAGATCCTCATAAATGGAAACTAATAAAATAAAAAAAAATAAAAAAAGAGATTATAAAGACACAATAATATATCGTTGTAATAAACAATTTAGAATGTGTTATGACTTTCAGAAACAGTTTATTATGGTATCAAATGTGTATAAAGACTTTGGAATTCGGTAGCGAGTCGTATTTAAGTAGAAAGAGTGGGGGTGAAACACAACGACCACGGCTGGACGAAATTATATAATTTAAGAAGCCCTCGCTCAATTCATCACTACTCACGCATTTTTAAATTACTGCTTACACATTCAAAAATGCTACTTACACATTTTAAATTACTGCCCACCCTACTAACACATTTCAAATGACTACTTGCACATTTAAAATGACTACTTCCACATTTCAAATCACTATTTCCACATTTCAAATGACTAGTTCCACATTTCAAATGACTACTTCCACATTTCAAATGACTACTTCCACATTTCAAATGACTACTTCCACATTTCAAATTACTACTTCCACATTTCAAATTACTACTTCCACATTTCAAATTACTGCTTCCACATTTCAGATTGCTACTTATAAATTTCAGATTACTACATACATATTTTATGTGACTACTTATACATTTTATAAGAAAAAAAAAAGTACTTCGGTTTTGTTTATCGTTGGTAACAAACACAGGCAATTTTAGTAACACGGTTTAACAATTCATGATTATTCAAATTATGATGTTTTAATTGTCTCGCCCCTTTTTGTTTATGGCAAAATAAACTGCCTATAAAATACAGATAAATTCGTTGTTTACTTCAACATGGAACATGATACGATATTCAGATTCACTGGCTGTGTTGAGTTTATTTTAAAAACTCTCCGGCTTTGATAGATAGAATGTCGAGGAGTAGATAGACGCTACGCTACATGTTGGAAAGACGAAGCTTATTTTTTAGTTTTAAAAATTGCTTCACGTATATTTGCTGGTCGTGCACCCATTTAAAAGCTCTTAGGTGGAACTCAAAATGTTGAGCGATGAAATCCATTTCACCTGTCCCCAGAGTCCGCAAAAACCACAATACATTCTAGTGTGCATTTCAATCTTTTTTTTTTAAAGCTCGCGAGGTAGAGATCTCCTGCATATGCTAATGCCACACGTGGCTAAACAACTTAAGTCAGGACAAGGGTAATTATGCAAGCGACATGCTTTTATTTGCATTTCTTTATACATCTTCGGAATTTACAGTGTGCTTAAGAAATCCTTATGTCTATAGTGGTTGTTGGTTGTTTTTTTTTTCATTGTTTTAACTTAATGTCAAGAGATTTCATTTCACTGATTTGTGCTTACATAAAAGCGTAATGAAATAAAGACTGTAATCACTTCATCTTTTTCATGAAGACAGAGATTTGTTCAGTTAATTGTTTTGTGATAATTGTCTAGAGATTGAGCGGAGTTGAGCATGTGCTTAAGTCGGGGTGTGTTCTCTGGTCCATTGTGGCCAATCTTTTTATAAAGCAATTATAAACTATTTTTTTTTTTTTTTGCCTTTTGTAAACAAGGCAAATAAATTGTGTCAAATAAAATTCCTCTCACTGCGAGATTCTAGATTTTAATTACATATACGATAATCGATTATCTGGGAACTGTCCTCAATATATCGTAGGACTTTAAAGGTTGTGGTATTATTATTATTATTTTTTTTTAAACATATATTTCAAGAATAGATCTCAAAGTAGAATATCCAAATATATTGAATGAGAGCATACTCATATTAGATATTGAAAATGTTGTTATAATGAACTTTGCTTGACAGGGGTGTGTGAACCTATCATGGGAAGGATGACCGTGGCATAATTCTAAAACTGGGTCCGAAAGACTATAACTATCAATGATTTAACTAGATATAACAACTGCATCAATACAGAAACAAAAATGTGATCAACAGACACAAATCTATGAAATAAACACGGATAAAATAATGGCATATAGTCTAATATAATTATGACACATAGACAATAAATATAATAATGACATAAACAATGGCATGAACTGTGACGACTATTAATTTAATAAATTAATTTTTAAAATCAAAGAAGTATATAAGGTGTTCCCAAGGTGTGTGGCACGATATAATCAAAGAACTATATAAGGTGTTCCCAAAGTGTGTGGCGTGATATATTCAAAGAAGTATATAAAATGCCCCTAAGGTGTGTGACGTGAAATAGCGAAACTAGGGTCTCTCGTGTAAGTGGTGGCGACGTTGTATGCCTCCCTCCGCACATGCGATCAGAGTTGGACGTCTTTGTTTGATGCGTCTTCTGTAATTTGTGTGGGGTAAGGAGGTGGTGGGGGGGAGGGGAGGGTGGCTAAATGATTGTTCGAATCAGGCGTCACAAACTCTAGATACTCCACTGCACCTAAGTAAACAAACTCGATACTCCACTGCACCTAAGTAAACAAACTCTAGATACTCCACTGCACCTAAGTAAACAAACTCTAGATACTCCACTACACCTAAGTTAACAACCTAATTGTAAACTTGCGTGGAGGAACTGCAAGGGGTGGAAGTAGGGGATATCTATTGACAGCAAGTCAACATTTTTTCCCCCAATGCGATTGCCCTGGAATCATTTTTAGTAGACTCTCATTTAATGTGAATTATGCACGTATGTCCATGTTTACGATATTATGTGTGCTGAGCTTAAAGTACAGGGAGTTCATTTACTTGTAGGAAAACAATCTCCATTAAATCAGCATTATAATGCCTCCACCATGAACGTAAATTTCCTCCAAACCTTAGTTCAGGTGTTTGCCCCTAAATCAAGCGGTGGAGAAACTTTTCATGGCAAATGTTAAATTGTTTATCTAGTTTAAAAAAGTGTAGTCGCATGAAAATTGTTTTATAAAAACAATTTTTTTTTTTTTTTTTTTTTTTTTTGGTAGATTAAAGAGATTTAAATATTTTTGAGTCGCACTTATATTTTAAATTAAGGACAGGCCAATCAACACCTCAGAAGCAGCCATAATGTCTAACTAACGACAGAGGTTGCCATAATGTCTAACTAACCACAGAAGTAGCCATAATGTCTAACTAACCACAGAGGTAGCCATAATGTCTAACAAACCACAGAGGAAGCCATAATGTCTAACTAACCACAGAAGTAGCCATAATGTCTAACTAACCACAGAGGTAGCCATAATGTCTAACAAACCACAGAGGAAGCCATAATGTCTAACTAACCACAGAGGTAGCCATAATGTCTAACAAACGACAGAGGTAGCCATAATGTCTAACTAACCACAGAAGAGCCATAATGTCTAACTAACCACGGATGTAGCCATAATGTCTAACTAACCACAGCGGTAGCCATAATGTCTAACTAACCACAGAGGTAGCCATAATGTCTAACAAACGACAGAAGCAGCCATAATGTCTAACAAACCACAGAAGCAGCCATAATGTCTAAGTAACTAACCACAGAAGCAGCCATAATGTCTAAGTAACTAACCACAGAAGCAGCCATGATATCGAATTGAAATTAAATTTAATTTAGCTCTTTTTTTTAAAAAATAAAATCATTTCTTCAAAATATGTAAGTACCCAAGAGCCAGAGAAGAAAGCTCAAAGGGCCGCATGCGGCTCGCGGGCCCCAGGTTTCGGACCACTGCCCTAAATTATGAAATACATCTCCCGTAGATGACAACCTTCATATTTAATAGTGACAGCTGATAACGAGGATGTGCTCCACCCATCAACCTGCGGGGGTTGTGTGACGTCAGCAGTGTCATGGGGTGCACATCAGACAAGGTGCACGCGTTGGCGGATGGCGTCCCGTGTAAGGACGTTGACTGTCAATAAGCTTGATGTGGATTGTGACGAGGAGAGACGCGATAGAGAGAGAGAGAGAGAGAGAGAGAGAGAGAGAGAGAGAGAGAGATGGAGAGAGGGAGGGGGACAGGGTAACTGGGAGAGAGAGGGAGAGAAAGAGAGAGAGATGGTGGAGACAGAGGAGGGGAGAGATGAGAGAGAGAGAGAACATGGGGTGCACATCAGACAAGGGGCACGCGTTGGCGGATGGCGTCCCGTGTAAGGACGTTGACTGTCAATAAGCTTGAGGTGGATGGTGACGAGGAGAGACGCGATAGAGAGAGAGAGAGAGAGAGAGAGAGAGAGAGAGAGAGAGAGAGATGGAGAGAGGGATGGGGACAGGGTAACTGGGAGAGAGAGGGAGAGAAAGAGAGAGAGATGGTGGAGTCAGAGGAGGAGAGAGATGAGAGAGAGAGAGAAATTGGTAGATAGAGGGAGAGAAAGAGAGAGAGGAGGGATAAATCAAGAGAGAGGGGGTCATAGGGTGTCATAGAAAAAGACGGATAGTCTAAGATATATTGAGGGAATAGAGACATATATATATATATATATATATATATATATATATATATATCTAAAGACTGGCCAAAATAGAGAGAGAAGGAGGGTGGGTGATGATAAATAGAAAGATGTGGGAATAGAAATAGATAGAGATAGACAGAGAGAGAGAGAGAGAGAGAGAGAGAGAGAGATGTGCCATAAATAAATGACATCACTCAGTTACTTAATTTATTTATTTTTTTTATTTTTTTTTTGGGGGGGGGGGCACGCCTTTGTGCAAAACTATATGAGAATATGTAAATGAGCGTTTCTCATCCTGTGGGTCGGGATCCTTTTGGGGGGGGGGGTCGAACAACCCTTACACAGGTGTCCCCTAAGACATCCGAAAACATATAAATTCACGAAGCGGCTACGAAGATAATTGTATGGTTGGGGTGTCACAGCAACATGGGGAACTGTATTGAAGGGTCGCGGCAATTGGAAGGCTGAGACCCACTTTAATAAATTGTGTGCGCAATTGTAAGGAACTGGCCTGATATTATTTATGGATGGCCCCTGAGACAAAAAAAAAAAAAAGGAAAGAATAATACAGAATAAAGCTAAAATAAACTTAATCACAGAACAAATTGGATTTTCTTCTGTTGTTTTTCAATGTTTGGCCCAGACTATATAGACATGTGATGGTAAGAGATAAACAGTTAACATATAAAGTGCACAAGTTCCCCGTATTCGGTTTTTAATGAGGCCGGCTACCAGTGTACACAACAAAAATAACCAAGAACTTATTTAGACACATTCATGACGTGTCCTTATGTCATCGCGTTCTAACGTGAAGCCCTTGGTGACTGTCACACCGACATGGGTCTTTTAACATTGAGAGATTTACTGGTGCCCGCTGTACGGTGCGGGTTTATTGAACGGGACACGACATCACGGGGTGCATTTACGTCACTGATGGACATACTGGCAGACAATGCATATTTGGCTGACCCCTCTAAAGGTGGACCGGGGGGGGGAGATCTTGCTTAAATTCCACCCCCACCACCACCCCCAGCCCCCATTTCTCTTTAAATCATTGACAAGATACGTCCCATTAAAAAATCCTATTGATCAAAACCGAAATGCGTTGTTTTTTGTTTTTTTTAAAGGAAGTCGGTGCCCATTCCAGACGCATTAAATTGTTCTGGCGAATAATTTCTGTGTGCGGATTACAAACAACAGATGTTTAAACAAAGCATCAATCCAGCTTTATTACAGACATTTACGTGGAGACATTTACACGGATGGAATCCCATTGTTCTCGGTATAAATCAGTGGTTCTCAACCTTCCTAATGCCGCGACCCTTTAACTCATGCTGTAGTGACCCCCAGTCATAAAATTATTTTCGTTGTTACTTCATAAATACGTCTTTTTTCCGATGGTGTTAGGCGATCCCTGTGTAAGGGTCGCGACCCACAGGTTGAGAACCGCTGGTATGAGTAAAGGTGGGATAACCATACGCTGGTACAGTTCCGGACTTCACTAAATATAAAGAAGGATGTTTGCATTCTGCGTTGGCTGGATGTACAAATAAACCTGGATATACAAATAAACCTGGATATACAAATAGACCAAACGGCGAACTCTTTGAGTGCAAAAAAAAAAAAGATTCCATCAAGTGAATGGTAGCATGGCTGTACGGGCCGGGAGAGTCATATTCTTCTTCCCACCAAGAGTTTAGTGATGAACGAAGCAGAAGAGAGGGCAGTGGCGTAGCTGGCGGGTCCTGTTGCAATGGGATTTCTAATTAACAAGTGTGTCAAAAATTGTGTTTTTTTAAACACCTGCCCGGATACCCCGTCGGTCGAACCACGGAGTCGGATCCCTGCCTAGGTTACCCCAACGGATCGGACGAATTTTTCATGAAATGTAGAGAGTCATGGGAGTGCTGCGAATAGTTGTCTTAAACAACAACCAAAAAACTGTACATTGTGCATGTTAAGTTTTACTCATTTGAAACGTTGTTGTACCATAAAAATGAATTTTATACTTTATTTTAAATTAAATTCTGATTTTTTTTTTTAAAAAAAGGTTTTCTTTCCAATAACGATTTATTATTTCCATTACTGCACGGCCTTTACCATCATACGTCGTTAAGAGGGCGTGAACAAAGCCGTGTCATTTTAGATTGAAGATGCGCCATTTTAAAGCGTACTTAGATTTTAAAGCAAAAAAATACAAACTTCCAGTTTTACTATACTGAAGTCAAGCAGGCGACGCGTGATTTCGTTGATATTTTTAACTAAGTGGTGTGTCGGGAGTACAGCATAATAATGATAATAATAATAATAATAAAGTTTATTTGAAAGACACGCTTCATCCACAAAAGATCGAAGCGCAGTACAAAGTCAACCATATTAAAAAGAGGAATAAAAACAATCTAAAATTTACCACATTCAAAAAAAGACGCAACAATATAAAACTACATACGAACATACCAAGTCAAAGTCTTTCATCCCGTTTCAGCCATAAGCAACACAGGCCAAAATACATTAACTGAAAAAGATGGTAGATAGCATCACCCCAGAAGGTGTTTGCGAAATAGATGTGTTTTTAAATCGGTTTTAAAGGACTCCCAGTGTCTGGCTGTTTATGAGAGCGACTGGAAGGGCGTGCCGGGAATCGGTCGACCGCATCAGTCGCATCCCATCTATCGTGTGACTCAACTAGTCGCCAGCGTAGGGAATAAGTAATTTAATTTATTTCTTTCTTTTTTTTTTAAATAACGAATTTATTTAGTTTCTTTTTTTTTTAAAGTTTATTAAGTTTATATATCTTTTAAAACAACTTACTCAGGTAGCTAGCCTCAGGCGCGCACCCGGATAGATAGGCTCAGGCGGGTACCCGGATAGTTAGTCTCAGGCAGGTACCCGGGTAGTAGCCTCAGGTGGGTACTCAGGTAGTTAGCCTTAGGGTGTACCTGGGCGGTCCTGTACCCATTGACAGCCTAAGTCTTTAATCCCACTAAACACTTGTGCCATATATTGTAGAATTATCCACACTATACTATGGTCGTTTACTCCACACCATACTATGGCCGTCTACTCAGTCTACTCCACACCATACTATGGCCGTCTATTCAGTCCACTCCACTCTATACTATGGCCGTCTACTCAGTCTATTCCACACCATACTATGGCCGTCTACTCAGTCTACTCCACACCATACTATGGCCGTCTACTCAGTCTACTCCACACCATACTATGTCCGTCTACTCAGTCTACTCCACACCATACTATGGCCGTCTACTCAGTCTACTCCACACCATACTATGGCCGTCTACTCAGTCTACTCCACACCATACTATGGCCGTCTACTTCACACCATGCTATGACCGTCCACTCCACGCCATGCTACTGCCGACTTCTCCACACCATACAACGGCCGTCAGATGTAACAATTTCGAAATAACAGCTGTTTGACTTCCACCCCCGACCAAGTGCATGTCGGATGACTGCGGTAAAGATAACTAGCGAGAGCTCATCTTTGACCGCGAAGACCTCGGGAGTTACCGTTCGTGGATGGGCGGGACGTGAAACAGAATATTTTGCCAGGAAGGTTTCGCGATAAGCAAAATAACAACAAACTGGCACATCCTGCTGTTGCATAAATATCTTATATACATGACAATTTATATATATATATTTTTTTAATAATTTTTTTATCATCTGATTCCAGACAGTAACTATTTCAATATGGGTGAAAAAATGTAGAGTAGGACGGTGTCCATGCCATTTTAAAGTTATGTACATACATATGGGTTCTTCCCTTATGGCCACCAATTAAAAATTTCGGCCTTTTTATTCAGATGGCATGAACCATCCGTGTGGGTTGCTTGTACAGCTGATACATATCAGCTTTTACAAATACCAGCCTTTTGATTTAGGCAGCGGGGTATCTGTATCTTTCGGGCCAGTAAGAGCGTCGAGAATTAGATCTACATGAAATAGTTAAGAGCACGACGGGATTTCAGAAATAACTTTGGCCGCCTTTGAATCCAATACTTAACCGCTGTGGTAGATCTAAAAACCAGCTGATGGCTTGTGGTGTCGGGACAAAATATGGATGAGAATTCAAAGTATTATTTTAAAAAATCTTAACATATATTAAATCGACACACAGGTATTCATTGGTTTTTTTTAAATTCTGTCCATGTCTAGTAGTTAAAAAGTCAAACATGGAGAAAAGGCAATTAAATTATTCTACGGACTATTACGAAATTGAACGAATATTCAAACTTACCTATTGGCTGCGATGGCATTTGTCCGTTAGTATCCAACACACTATCCCAAGAAATAAACCACAAGAAGTTGAGTTATTTTTTTCCGTTAGTGCTCGAGAAACTGCTCCGAAAAAATAAGAGCATATCAACAGTAAAATTCGTTCTCCTAATTCGAAACAAAACAACAAAACAAAAATAATAGCTGTCACATGTCACATCAATGCCAGAGGTCTCTGCGTCAAACTTCATTCAATCGAGAAGCTGTCATATGTCACATCAATGCCAGAGGTCTCTGCGTTAAATTTTATTCATTTGACAAGCTGTGATCGTATGTTCCATCCATGAAAAGGGTCTGTGTTTTGTACTTGATTCAATCGTCAAGTTCCAGAGTTATTTATTCATAAATTGTATTTCGGTAAGCACGCATAGACGATGCAAGGAGCTTCATCGCTATTTAGACGTAATGTTACTTCACGTCATACATTACATGATATGACTTGGGCTACGTGCACGTCAAATTTTTCAACTGATTTTTTTTTTCCATCAGAGCTTGGAATAAAAATTCCGATTAATTGGCTAATTGGTCACTTGGAATCAAACATGTTTTAATAGCATTAAAAGCAGTCAATCGATTAATTATGTCTATGTTATAATATTACAGACCTATAATGATGCAGCCTATGTGGCGCTTGTCTGAGATTTCCATAGCAGTACAACTAGACTTCCGTGAACCTCAACTAGCGGAATGGCAGAGTATGCAAGTTTCAATGCAGTTAAGACGACAAGTGCGATCTGTGACGATGGCTATTCGCGTCCAATAGTAAATGACTCGTCTCAATGGAAGCCACCATCCACCCTCCACCCTCCACCTATTGACAAAGTCACGCCCGCGGAACTGAAAATCCTGCTTGGGATTGGCTGACACACGTGACATGCTATACAGAGGTTCTAACTATTCGTGCACAACAGGATCTAATTATAGTATGTAACACTTCAGGTACAAAGCAGGGGTTCTTAAATTATTTTTTTTCCATGTCCCCCTTTACCGGTGACATGATGCCTTACTACGGATTCCCCCTTTCAATAAAGTTTTTTTTATAAATGCGTGTGATAAAATTACAATGTGACAGTAAGACGCGACGACCCATTGACACTTGTCACGGAAACCCTCAAGGTGTTCTTGGATCACAGGTTAAGAGCCCCTGTACAAAGACTTCGGGGTCATGACAGAACGGGGTGTGGGCATTCATTCTATCCAGTTCACTCAAGCGTATATTTTTAATTGTTTTCTGTAGTATTCGATCTTTCCGACGCCAGTACTAAAGCGTCGAGGGGGTGACAATAAGGGTCTCAGTACCATGGCGGTTTAAACACTTGGCAAGTTAAACCTGGCACCAGAGGGCAGGTCAAGGTCAAAACTAGACCACTTACACTGCCGCTAAGCCTACTCACACTTCCCCAGCCACCCCCCACCCCAAACCCCCAAAAGTCCCTGTGCCCACGAGCTATTGCGTCATGGCATGAAGAAATGCCCATGAGACAGTTATAGATTTTCAGGATCACCTCTTCAGTGACGTATGCTAGTTAATCACGTGACACAACTGACAACTTGGCGCCGTGGGTTCTTTGAACATGTAACCCGTAAGTTCGAGCTTAGGAGTCCAGGAAATACCGTACTATGTAAATGAACCGAGATTTGATAGTTCATTTATTAGTGTAACATTTAGACACTGCTGACTGAACAATAATATTTAAATATATTATTTAATATTTCAAACAATTTGATTTAATTTAATATCTAGAATTAGAATTTTCGCCGCAAACACTAATGATTCCGAAAATATGGTATGGCCCGTCCTCTTGATCAGACTAAGAACCGCTGTTAAAAGTGGATTAGTCTTCACTCAAGGCCGGTCAAGGCGCAAACCTCAACAGGATGCGAGCCACTGTTAACGTGTACTGGACTTCTCTAGAAACTATACCTCGCTTGGAGAAGAACCACTTTATACAAGTGTAGGCCCATTTGTCTTCACTCACCGCCCAGCTTGACGAGAACCGCTGTTTCAAGTGTAATATTTTCCACTGCACAGACCGTATTATAAGTATTGGATTTAGAAAATCCTCGTCCTGCTCGGCGTCAGATCCACACACCTCATGACCCGGAATCATTTCCCCCCATGAATGACAGTTTCCGACCCTCTGCCTCGTAAACAGTCGCGCCTCTCGCGTTTCGTCTCAGGTGTCGACAGACAGGAACAAAAGGACCGGCCCGATCACATCTGGCGGCTCGGGGCCACCCTTTCCTGACTGTGCGGTCAGTGAAGGCCACCGGATTCGTTCCAGGGGAAAGGGTTGGGCCCTGGCCGCGCGAGGCGCATGTTTTTAGACGTGAGTTGCGTCCTTTTAAACAGTTAGGGACTACTGAGTATCTCACGCTCACACAGGGGTGCGGACTGATCTCTCTGACGAATCTGGAATCGGTATTGAAACGATCGAAATGTCACGTGTGAATACGTTCTGTCATTAATCTGTTTATGTATCGATATACAGTGGATCGTAGTATTAAATTCAGGAGTCGTAGTTGGGAAGTCGTAGCATAACGTGTGTAAAATAAAAAAGGGGGGTGGGGGGGGGGGTGCCCGAACTGCGCATCTCTCGGGGAGAGATCAAAGTCAGATACCCGTAAAGAATACCCGGAGGGGCATTTTGTTGTTTTATGTTCAGAGGCCCAATCGAAAAAATGTGAGAATAAATTATGTGGGTTATAAAGGGATAAGTAAAGTATCGATATACAGTGGATCGTAGTATTAAATTCAGGAGTCGTAGTTGGGAAGTCGTAGCATAACGTGTGTAAAATAAAAAAGGGGGGTGGGGGGGGGTGCCCGAACTGCGCATCTCTCGGTGAGAGATCAAAGTCAGATACCCGTAAAGAATACCCGGAGGGGCATTTTGTTGTTTTATGTTCAGAGGCCCAATCGAAAAAATGTGAGAATATATTATGTGGGTTATAAAGGGATAAGTAAAGATCACAGTGGCGTGGTACGGATGCGTGGGAATGTATGTGGTCGTTAAAGGATATGTAAAGATGACAGGTGCGTGGTACGGATACGTAGTGATTAATATGCTGGAGTTGTTCCATACAAGGCTTAACATTAGTGGCATGAGCATGTACGGGGGATCAGCAGTAGTAGAAGTTGGTTTCCGAAGTGGTGAGAACGGGGTGTTTAAAGATGCATTTGGAACGGGGATATGCAGAAGTAATAGGCCGAAATGATTTAAGGATGAGTAGGTCACATATGTCATATCCCATACAGGGTGGTCCGCTTTGAGGTTTCATTCAAAGACTATAACCCTTGTTTGATGTATTGAATATATGTGATAAATACGTACAGGCCTTATGACAGTTTGAATGAAAATAAAACAACAAACTTTTCGACCATTATTTATAGGAATTGATCACAACTGAATTTTGTTGTTGTTTCCCCTCTGGGCATTGTGGTAAGGCCAGTAGCTATGATCGATGAGTATGGTGGGTAACTGACTAATTCCTAGGGGAAAAAAATTGTAAAAAACCAATGTGCATAATATACTTCAAAAAGTGAACACAATTGTTCAGCTGTTAATTGAACACCGGGGATGAACTCTACAATAGCCATTACCTTGCCGCCCCCCCCCCGGGCCCTTGGACTGTCATTAGATTTTGTGACCAAGAAACTTATAATTATAGTTATTACTAAATGTTAAATTCCTCTTGTATTCATTTCCGCGGCGCGTGTGTGATCGTGAGTGTGTGTGTGAATCTCGAAATGTGGCGGGGGAAAAAAGAGAAGTCGACGAAAGTTTTTTTTTTTTTTTTCTTTTTTTTTTAAATAATATCTACGAGAGGTGTGTGTAAAGGTCTTCTAAAGGTGTGTAGCAAATTGGTTCTGATTTTTAATTGTTACAACAAATATTAACGTTATTGATCCATATTTTCGCAACTATTTTATTAGGAGCGGAAGAAATGAAACTTACTCCCGTCTGTAACATTTTGACTTCAATCCAATAATAATTAATCGCAATGAGATGTTATATAACTACGTATAAATTTTCGAAAAGCATCCGCTAACTTAAATTTATATCAAGAATACCTTTAGCATAAAGGAGCGGCAGCAGTCCCTTGTGCTGTAACTCCAGGATATAGTGCCGTGATATGACCTGGCGTCAACCACATGACTTTGACTTCCAACTCAAGCGGACATCAACACTTGACTGAAAACCTCCCCCGTCTCCAGGAAGATCACGTATTTCACTTCCAACTCAAGCGGACATCAACACTTGACTGAAAACCTCCCCCGTCTCCAGGAAGATCACGTATTCCACTTCCAACTCAAGCGGACATCATCACTTGACTTGACCTTCCGTTGTCAAGGACAAACATGTTTCACTTCCGACGTCTTCCGATGCGCGAGAAATGTTCCCCTATCCTTCCAATTAAATTTACATGGCGCCAAAAACATGCGTGCCGATCGGCTGATTTCTCCGCATTTCTGCAATTCAGCATCACGCGAGGATCTAGTCCGTCGTCCCCCCCCCCCACCCACAACTGTGGTCTATAATTATCCTCAACCGGGGGCCGGTAATTTGGGTTCATTTGTGGGAGACTTGGCCCTACAATTGCTAAACATTGGATCATACGATGGTGGCTCGGTTACTGGAGGGCTTCTCAAATTGGATCAGCTTCACCCAATTAAATACATTTTACGGCGGTTAAGATGAACAGGTATAAACGCAGAGAGAATTAATCTTGAAACACTGGCCTTTGAAGTAAGGGGAACAAATATTTTCTCTGATAATGACTTATTTAAAAAACCAACCAGTGAAATAAGACGTTAGACGTTAAGACGTTATTTTTCAGGTGTTCTCAAAATGTACCTTCTGCAACACTCCTACGTCATTTTTTATCGTGAGCACTGCTTAACTTATCAAATCCAAAATAGTTTTCTTGGTGTCAATGAAATAAAATCAATTTTATTACCTCACTTCTGCTAACCTGATGTCAAATCCTAAAAGTCAAATTCCGAGGTCGAAATCTTTATGTCAAAACTCTGATGTACCGCGCTATATAAGACCTCTTATTATTATTATTATTATTATTATTATTATTATTATTATTATTATTATTATTATTATTATTATTATTATTATTATTATTATTATTATTAATTATTAATTATTAATTATTATTATTATTATTATTATTATTATTATTATTATTATTATTATTATTATTATTATTATTATTATTATTATTATTATTATTATTATTATTATTATTATTATTATTATTATTATTATTATTATTATT
>CAXITT010000275.1:36781-49052 GCA_964033795.1 Lymnaea stagnalis
GGGGGGGGGGGGGGGCTCATTAGTAACTGTGTAAATGGGGATGATTCAACCCATTTTAATTTTTTTTTTATATTCGCTCCGGAAACTCGTGTGCAATTTTATATAAACACCAGATGGAACCCGTCAAACAATGGCGCATTGCATCTACTAAAGTTACTTGAGAAAAAATGCATTCAAGCAACGTACTTTCTAGTGTTAACTTCTGGGAAGTTTATTTTGCGCGCCAATTGAACACATCATTATATTGCCATTCAAACATACCTAGGGAATTTTAAGTTGTGATTTTTATCTACAAAATATCATCATGTTTTTGTTTTTGTTTTTATTTTAAACCTGCATATAAACTCCGGGAGCACTCATTGGGATTTTTATAAAGTCCGTTACGTATATGCATGTTTTGTCAAATTTACAGCCCTGCCCCCCTCTCCCACCCCCCCCCCCATGCTAGATATTCCATTTCATAAAGGATCTATACGAAAACCCTTGTGTTTAGGGGCTGTATCATGTTAAAGCTTGAGTTATTTTTGTTTTTTTTTTTTTTTTAAACCTGCATATAAACTCCGGGACCACTCATTGGGTTTTTTATAAAGTCCGTTACGTATATGCATGTTTTGTCAAATTTACAGCCCTGCCCCCCTCCCCCCCCCCCCCCCCCCATGCTAGATATTCCATTTCATAAAGGATCTATACGAAAACCCTTGTGTTTAGGGGCTGTATCATGTTAAAGCTTGAGTTGCTCTAGTCAAGAAAGTACTGATACGTGCCAACCATCATAAGAGTGAAGGAAGGGAAGTGGGCATTATTGGTGTAGAAAAGTAAATCTCGTCACAGTTTCTTTATTTGTTGGAAAATGTTACTTTCATAGTGCCTTGGGAAAAAAATGTAAGATATATATCTTAAGCCACACGACAAATAGCAAGCAAGGATATGGTGGAAGAAAATGCGAATTATATAGCCTCCATGCCTCCATAACATAAAACAAAATATGCACTAGTTAGCCTTTATGTCTGATTTAAAAGGAAGAAATTGCGCGGACCATTTAGCCTTCACGTCTATAAATTAAAAAGAAGAAAATGAGCTCCATATGGTCTTAGGACCTTAGGGTGTCGGCCTTACATTGCTGGATAAGGGATGTCCTAGTTTTGGAGTTTTTAAACATTCCCATCATGTCATATCAATGGTAGGCTGCTGCTTGTGCTGTGTTCAAGACCTGGCCAGGAAGACAGACGACCGCTTAATTTCGTATCAGATAGCTCAGGGACACATTCGCCCTCCAGTGTCTGAAACTGGACTTCTCATTCAGAGGTCCAGGTTTGAAAGAGAGGACTTGACCCCTACTATTGCTTTCACACGGCTATCGTGTAAAGTGGTGGGGGGTTTGGGGGGAAAGGTGCGGTTTGTATTAGGATCGGAAGAAGTGTCTTGTGCGGTGGAGAGTGTTGTTGGCGAGTCGGGCGTACATCGCTCAAGTGTCGTGAACGCAGATTTTTCCCAGGCTTAAGTCGCGTCTAGTTTAGTATGTATTGGACGGAAGACCGGTATTAGATGTTCTATATGCTTCTCAGTGTATGTATTTTTTTTTTAAGTTTGGGGGGGGGGGTTCGGTGACGCAAAGGTCATTTTGTAAAAGGCTTGAAATAGTCATTAAATTAGACAAACGAGCTACATTGAATGGTTAAATAAACGAGCTAAATTTAATGGTTAAATAAACGAGCTAAATTGAATTGTTAAATAAACGAGCTACATTGAATGCATAAATAAACGAGCTACATTGAATGGTTAAATAAACGAGCTAAATTTAATGGTTAAATAAACGAGCTACATTGAATGGATAAATAAACGAGCTACATTGAATGGTTAAATAAACGAGCTAAATTTAATGGTTAAATAAACGAGCTACATTGAATGGATAAATAAACGAGCTAGATTGAATGGTTAAATAAACGAGCTAAATTTAATGGTTAAATAAACGAGCTAAATATAATGGTTAAATAAACGAGCTACATTGAATGGTTAAATTAACGAGCTACATTGAATGGTTAAATAAACGAGCTAAATTTAATGATTAAATAAACGAGCTTCTTTGACTGGTTAAATAAACGAGCTACATTGAATGGTTAAATCAACGACCTGCAGTGACTGGTTAAATAAACGAGCTTCACTTACTGATTAAATAAACGAGCTACATTAAATGGTTAAATAGACGAGCTACACTGAATTGTTAAATCAACGAACTGCATTGACTGGCTAAATAACTAAAGGTAGAGAAGCTGAAAATTAAATTAACTTAGCAGATGCAACGATACAATAAAAACAAATGGACCAATCTTTGTAAGACCCGAATTTTAAGCATCATACTTCACGTTATTTATAAGAGTCTGGTCATTTTTGACATACATTGTCAGGCTGATGTAGTTTAAAATTTTCTTGCAGAACTGCTCAGGCTGATTTTTTTTTTTTTTTTTTTTTTTTTTGTTCATTCGTTGCCTAACTTTTAACCTATGCACACAATTGTGCGTCTCTTGGGAATAAAAAATATTTTTTGTCCATTTTAATTGTTTCAGGTAACTAATTCACTGTCACCGCCATACATTTCACACCGTAGAAAAGACACGCACACACACACACACACACGAAAAGCGTGTGCCTGTAACGAAAGAAATGAAACGTCTCCTAATCCCGACCCGTCAAGAGATCAGCTCAACGTTAACTTTATGCACTGATGACCGTAGTTGCAATCTTGATGTTGCGCTCCCTTAGCTCCAAGGGAAATCCCACCAGGTGAATTAAGACTGGAGAGAACATGACAAGGTTGGGGATAACTGTCTGTTGCCGGAGAAAATATTTGCAACCCTGCATACGGCAAAAAAAGAAGCAACAAAAAACCAACGTGTCGAACTTAATGTGTCCGTAATTGAAACGAGTTTCTTGTAAGATGCCAAGAATTCAGTGCTGCGCGTTCTTTATAACTTCTAGTGATGTTTATCATTAATTTCTACAGTGATTCTTCATATTTTCACGTGAGATGTTTATTTTCTTGAGTGTGATGTTTGCTTAAGCTAATGTGATGTTTATAATTTCTAATTTCTAGCGTTACGCTCATCCATTCTAGCTTTATGTTTCTAGTTTGACACTCAAATATGTTCTAATTTTTAGCGTCATTTTTGTAATTTCTAGTGTGATGTTTATAAATTCTAGTAATTATGTTTTATTATTTTTAGTGCTGGGGTGGCCAAGTCGACTAAACTGAGCATTGATTATTCTTCAATCCTTGAAGAATAATCCCAGGCCATGTGGATTTCGTCCTCCGAAGCCCACTCAATCGTCACATTGTGACGGACGGATGCCGGCACCTTATGTATATAACTTCTTGTGTGATATTTATAATTTATAATGTCTAATTTCTAGCGTTATCGTTATATTTTCTGGCATGATGTTTATAATTTCTATTAAATTTATAATATAGTTTGATATTAATCATTGCTATTACGATGTTTATAATTTATAGTATGATATTTAGAGTTTCAAGTGAGATGTTTATAATTTCTAGTGTGATGTTTATAATTTCTAGTGTGATGTTTATAATTTCTAGTGTGATGTTTATAATGTCTAGTGTGATGTTTATAATCTCTAGTGTGATGTTTATAATTTCTAGTGTGATGTTTATAATTTCTAGTGTGATGTTTATAGTTTCTAGTGTGATGTTTATAATTTCTAGTGTGATGTTTATAATGTCTAGTGTGATGTTTATAATTTCTAGTGTGATGTTTATAATGTCTAGTGTGATGTCGATGTCTATTTCAGGATTATAGTCGTTTTACGTATCCACTTAGTAATCGATGATCAGAAAATAGAAATTTGCTTCCGATCATTCGCTTAGTTCTGTATTTCACAATGCCACAGACCAGTAATAAGCACACACAGGATTCAGCGCAGACAGGAGTAAGCGGGTAAATGTCTGCTGTCAGTGTTGTTTTACTCTCGCAGTTTGACATGTTCGCCTGGAAACATACCTTGTGACGGAATCACCGTGACCTCGGCAAGACAAGCCCCGGCACATCCCAGGAGAGTGAATCCCATCAGAATGATATCAGGTGATAGCAATCAGCAATAACCCTGGACCTGGAATTCCCAGGCGGGCAACTTGCTTTAAAAAAATCCGATTCACTCTACCTACGAGATAAAGAAAAAACAACACACGCCAACGTTGTGTGGCACCTTCCCGTCACATCGCGTGAGAACTACTTTAAACCACCGGAAGTGGGTTGTTGCGCCCAGGGGAGTTAATTCTCCTTGTCTTTTCTCAAGCATCCGTCCTGCCCTTAAACCGCGATTGTTTTCGTTTGAAACAAAATCCCGGAGTCTCCGAGAACTTCGGGTCACCGTAGCCAGGGGGCCGTACGGACTCGGTGGTGAGTAGACTGGAAACCCGTTCGGTCAATTGCGCTTTCAAGTGGTCTCCCATCGCCTTTAAATCACCAAATATTTTTTCCTCGGTATGGTGCAACAGTAGGAAGTGTGGTGCAGCAGTCGGATGTTTGGTGTAACAGTCGGAAGTGTGGTGGAACAGTCGGAAGTGTGGTGCAACAGTCGGAGGTGTGGTGCAACCGTCGGAGGTGTGGTGCAACAGTCGGAGGGGTGGTGCAATCGTAGGAAGTGTGTTGAAACAGTTGGAGTTGTGTGAAACAGTCGGAGGTGTGTGAAACAATCGGAGGTGTGGTGCAACAGTCGGAGGTTGGTGAAACAGTCGGAGGTTTGGTGCAAAAGTCGGAGGTGTGGTGAAAGAGTCGGAGGTGTGGTGCGACAGTCGGTGGTGTGGTGCAACAGTCGGTGGTGTGGTGCAACAGTCGGTGGTGTGGTGCAACAGTCGGTGGTGTGGTGCAACAGTCGTTGGTGTGGTGCAACAGTCGGTGGTGTGGTGCAACAGTCGGTGGTGTGGTGCAACAGTCGGTGGTGTGGTGCAACAGTCGGTGGTGTGGTGCATCAGTCGGTGGGGTGGTGCATCAGACAGTCGGTGGTGTGGTGCAACAGTCGGTGGTGTGGTGCAACAGTCGGTGGTGTGGTGCAACAGTCGGTGGTGTGGTGCAACAGTCGGTGGTGTGGTGCAACAGTCGGTGGTGTGGTGCAACAGTCGGAGATATGTGTGGTGACAGCTCCAGTTTCCGAATCCTTGCCGGCCAATGTGTTACTGTAAGCGTCACGGTAGTTTTGTGGAAGCACGCGTCAATACAAAGATTTCATCGAATTGCATAAAGAGGGGCTGAACATTTTTGTATAAGTTTTGGATTCATGATGCCCAATCAACATTTCATTCATGATGCCCAATCAACATTTCATTCATGATGCCCCATCAACATTTCATTCATGATGCCCAATCAACATTTCATTCATGATGCCCCATCAACATTTCATTCATGATGCCCCATCAACATTTCATTCGTGGTGCCTCAGTAATATTTTAATCCGTGGTGCCCCATCAAAATTTTCATTAGTTCGGACTCAATGCAATTAGTATTCACGGCGCCCCATTAACATTAGTTCAATATACTCAACTGAATTTTGCGATAAGGTCGAACCCGCTTATCTCAACCTCGGTTAACTCGCCGATCCTTTTATGTCGACGCTTTTGAAGTGAAACCGCCAAATTCTATAAATCTTTGTCTTAGCATTTTCTCCGCGGTTATGTCAATTCTTTTATGCCACTGAACCCTAATATCTCGACCACCAGAGGCGGCCAAATTTGTCATTTAACCTCGGTTATCTCGAGCCCCATGACAAATCGCCTGGTTTTGGCCTCCGCAAAAAGAAATAGCAAACAACAAATATTTTGTATTTCTCAAAATACATGACTTGTGTTTTAGAATGAACCTAGAAGTAATTTAAATAAATATATTTTAATTCGAGATTTTTAAAACCCGGCAGAGTCCATATTATGAATGATAATTAATTTACCGTGTGCAAAACGTTGTCATGGGTAGCCATTCACGTTCACTGGCATAGTGGTTATGCCATGGTACTACGTCAGAGTTTTATTCATAAGAGTTTGCCGTGTGCAAAACGTTGTCATGGGTAGCCATTCACGGTCACTTGCATAATGGCCACGCCGTGGTACTACGTCAGAGCTTCATTCATAAGAGTTTTTCGTGTGCAAAAGCCATTAAACCATTGGTCAGGGAAAGCTTTATTTAAATAGTCATGTGCCATAGTTTAAAGTTCAAAAAAAGTAGTCCCTAAATAGTATTTTAGTAATAAGGGGATGCGTTGCCTTATATAAACTATATAGTCATTGCGCATGACACGATCAGCAGAATGAGGTCACAAAATGTGGAGCCTTCGTTCGTAGTAGAAAATACCAAACGAACTCGCACTTCAAAATTCGTAGCTCGAAAAGAACTCAAGTTAAAAAGTTGATTCTTGTTTCATTTTTTTTTTAAAATTGAAATTTGCTCAAAAAATACTGAAATAAAAAATTATTTATTTTTTACATAAGTACCTGTATTTATTAACGCATAACATGTACGTAAAGAAATTTCAAGCATATGTTAATATATTGCCGCTATGTTGGTTTTATGTTATCTCGATCATCTGTTATCTCGACGATTTTTGGGATAACGCTGATTTCTGGAATAGCACTGATTTCAAGGGTATCGCTTAGTTATTTTTTGTTCGCTGATTCCTCTACTATAGTCGACTCCTTTGATATAACACTGACTTGTTTTAAAGAAATAAGTGGCTTGGTATCGATAACTTTTTTTTCCCCACTCCAACTTAAAGCTTAAAAGGTCTTACTCCGCGAATTCCCAGTGGTGAGTTTAAATAGTACCAGTACTTACCACCCCCACCCCCACACCTGCTACCCTATCCACTTTTCTGTTTGTTTCATTGTAGGTGGAATGGTTCTAGCAGGGGGGTACTAAAACATGGCGGCATACCGTGAGTCGAGGCACGTAGACCTAGAGGGGGGGGGGAGGGGGGACTGCACTCAGACCGTTAACGAGAAATGCCATATTGAATTATTGTTCTTCGAAAAAAATGTAAAGAAAAAAAATGATAATATATGTTTACATTTATTATCTAGTAAATCCTAGATGGTCGTTGGAGATGTTTATTATACTGTTGATACCTAGCTGGTAGCAAGAAATATGTGTATATGAATGAGACCTTTGTATTTGATAGCTATAGACTATAGAGGTTTGTAGATTCTGAAGACCCGGTTTGTAGCTAGTGATGTTTGTATATTGTTGAGACCTAATTGATATCTATAGATGTTTGTGTATGAATGAGTCCAAGTGGATGTCTTGAAAAGCTTCTCTAGTGCTGATCTCTAGTTGGTATCCAAGAATGTTTGTGTATGGGGGAGACCCGGATGACACCAAGAGGTGTTTGCGTATGGATGAGACCCAGATGACACCCAGAGGTGTCTGTGTATGGGTGAGACCTATAATGAAACCAAGAGATGTTTCTTTATTGACAGAGATTCATTGTACATATTGTTACGCACTGCCTTCTAGTGTGAGAATTTAATCTCCTATTTTAAATTTATGGCTCGTTTAAACGGTGCCTAACAAAGGACGATACCATAGAGAAATACAAATGCAAAAATACGACACCCAAAACAGTACTAATCACAATTAATATGATTTATTTAAGTCTTAATATAATTACAAACAAAAGAAATATAATTACAAATCATCAACCTACAGAGTATCGGAAAATCTGGTACCGGTACACAATTAGTACAATGTGCCAATTAATAATTATGAATGAAGAATGCGAAATAAACACATGAGCACACAAAGAATAATACACGTCTCGTGAAGTTAAAAAATATCTATCAATCTGTCTATCAATTCTATTGCTCTCTTTGCTTTTATAGTCGGTTCTACCGACGCGTCCGGAAACTCCTTTTATTTTCTAATACAATCGTGAACATTAGACAAAACACCACTAAGAACAAATTAATTATTTTTAGTTGCTTTCGGCATAAACACGACAGATCAAAAGACTAAGCCTCGCCCATTGTGACCACCGTCTCATGTGGGGTCAACCAGAGTGCACGGCACGAGGAAAGTGTGCTACATAACAATATAAAATTAACTTATAATGGAAACTATCAGACAGAGTAATTGACTAACCTCAGATACAACATATAGGAAGGTATTGCTATTTGATGGGTTTTTGAATCATGCAACTCAAGAAGACAAATTAAATACAAAACCATTCTTTTCTAATACGTTTAGTCTAATGTTAAACTATTTATAATCAAGAAAATCTGAGAATCCAAGAATGAATTATTTTCCGTGTAATGGACTACTCTTGAATTCCCTGAATATGTCAAGTTGCTGATCTAAGAGCAACGTCAAGGTTGGTGGAGAGGGCAGGAGGTCGGGAAGGGAGATTGACCCGGCTCAAAACTATTTACAGAGCAGAAGTCTCCTAGCAATATTTTTACCTGTGAGGAAATGTATTAACTTTTTTTTTTCCCCGAAAAAGCTTCAATGAGGTTATTAAAGAAAATGATACGACTGGTGCGGGGGAGGGAAGGGTGTGAGGGAGGAAGGGAGGGAAGGATGTGAGGGAGGAAGGGAGCGAAGGTGTTGGCACGTACCCCAGGTGTTAGAAAGATCAGAACTTTTGACAACGGCTTTCGTATCGTGTTTCTGTCTACCGTGACACAGGTGCTACAGGTGACACGGGTGATTGGGGTATCAATCATCATTGTGCTCCAGTGGCCGTTGCGCCAATCGGTCTAGGGCAATACAGGTAAACGTAAAGTTACCGTACTCACGAACACAGACACGCTTGGTTAGACTGTCGTTTCTGTAGTCACGAACACAGACACGCTGGGTTAGACTGTCGTTTCTGTAGTCACGAACACAGACACGCTGGGTTAGACTGTCGTTTCTGTAGTCACGAACACAGACACGCTTGGTTAGACTGTCGTTTCTGTAGTCACGAACACAGACACGCTGGGTTGGACTGTCGTTTCTGTAGTCGTAAACAATGACACGCCAAATTAAACTATTCCAATACCGTTACTTATTATCATTCCGTAACAAAAGTATTAAGCATTTTAAAACAGAAAATAAGTGGGGTTGAGGTAGTGGTAACTATGAAAAGGTGGGGTGGGTGGGGTTGGGGGATGGGGTGAGGTTATCCTAAGTACTCCCCTTACACTAGTCAAAGCTCCCTTCAGATGCAAAGATCAGGTCTACCGGCCCGGCACGAATGCTGAACGCGGCGTGGAGATCATCACGTGAGAGTTCTAAGGTACCTGGCGAATCAGTACCAGATGACCAACGATGTTAGCACCTGGGGAGTAAATAGTACCACGTGGTTCTTGGGGAAATTGGGAGGTCAGGCGCAGGTAACCCGTGTCGGTGCGACCACTTATCAGCCCTTGGGCACTTACCGACCGGAAATGAATGCAGCGACAGCAGCTCTCTTGTTAGTGGTAGCAATACTAAAGCTATTTCTCGCGCACGGCAGGAAGACCAGGCCACCATGTGCACGGCAGGAAGACCAGGCCACCATGTGGGGGGGGGGGGAAGGAGTGGGGGAATGAAGCTGGTTTTGTCATTGCTAAATGGCTGAGCGTTGCAGTAAGTTTAAGAGCAAATCTCGTGCCCAAATCACCTATAACGGGTGTCTAAACCAGCCTCATATCGTGCCCAAACCAGCTACATTGTATACCTAAACTAGCCTCCCTGTGTGCCCAAACCAGCTACGACGTGTGGCTAACCAGCCCTCATAGTGTGCCCCAACTTAGCAAATAGCCACATTGTGTGCTAAACCAGCCCTCATAGTGTGCCCCAACGAGTTACATTGTGTGCTTTAACCAGCCCTCATAGTGTGCCCCAGCTACATTGTGAGCCTAAACCAGCCCTCATAGTGTGCCCCAACCAAATCTCATAAAGTGCCCAACCAACCCTCATACTGTGCCCCAACTATCCCTCATAGTGTGCCCCAAACAACCCTCATAATGTGCCCCAACCAGCTACATTGTGAGCCTAAACCAGCCCTCACAGTGTGCCCCAACCAGCCCTCATAGTGTGCCCCAACCAACCCTCATAGTGTGCCCCAACCAGCCCTCATAGTGCCCCAAACAACCCCCATATTGTGCCCCAACCAGTTACATTTTGTGCCTAAACCAGCCCTCATAGTGTGCCCCAACAAGCTACATTTTGTGCTAAACTAGCCCCCATAGTGCGCCCCAACCAGCTACACTGTGAGCCTAAACCAGCCCTTATAGTGAGTCCCAACAAGCCCTCATAGTGTGCCCCAACCAACCCTCATAGTGTGCCCCAACCAGCCCTCATAGTGTGCCCTAAACAACCCTCATAGTGTGCCCCAACCAGTTACATTGTGTGCCTAAACCAGCCCTCATAGTGTGCCCCAACCAGTTACATTGTGTGCCTAAACCAGCCCTCATAGTGTGCCCCAATCAGCTACATTTTGTGATAAACTATCCCCCATAGTGCGCCCCAACCAGCTACACTGTGAGCCTAAACCAGCCCTTATAGTAAGTCCCAACCAGCCCTCATAGTGTGCCCCAACCAACCCTCATAGTGTGCCCCGACCAGCTAAGAATAGTACCCAAGGCACATATTTGGTATTTCATAACATCGGCACATCTTGTTTTGTGTGAAGCACTTACATTTTATGTTAGTGAAAAGAATCAGAAATTAAAGTCGTCATCAACTTACCTAAATACATGTTATCCTCATACAGCTTTCCTTGATGCCGTGATATAAAACGCAGAAAATGCTCCCCGAATATAACTACAACAATTTATCCTTGGGTGTGACTTGGTTTCATCGCAATTATTACCCGCAATGTATCCTTGTATCATCACAAAACCTGTCTCGCTGTCTTACAAACACTAATACTCTTGTGCGATTCTCGGTGCGATTTCCGAGACAGTCTTTGTAACATTACAACCTGTTCAACTTAGTCTAGATTGAGTCCGACTAAAACTTGAAATCAACGAAATATTTAATGTCTTTCAAATCCCTTTGAAGGCAATGTTGACCAGTATAAGCAATGTTGACCAGTTTAAGCAATGTTGATCAGCGCTCTTCCTAAATTGTCGTCCTTTCCGTTCTCCTCAAGTCTCGGGGGGTCTTGCAGATATCTAAGAGTTGTAGTAGAAAAATAATTGTTAAGGCGGTGATTAATTTTGACTTTAAAAATAACAACAAATCATACCCACTTAAAGCCCAATGGTCTCATGTCAGAGGCAACAACATCGACTAATTAAAACAGCGGTTGTATTAAAACTCTTCTATAGTAAGATGACCGGACAATACTACGATCTTTTCGTTTTTTTTCTTCTTAAAGTTAATTCGGAAATGAGAAATGATATAACGAAACAATTTCATTTTTTTTTACATCGAAGTACAACTATTTGTTGTGCAAGACCCGGCAGTAAATTTTTACTCCTCCAAAGAAGGGCGGAGTTATATATTTCCAGATATATAACCCGACACCTACTACGAATCTAAAGAGCAACACATTGTCTCGAAAGTGTACATATTTAAAAAAACTACATGCATCTAAATTCAACCCTAAAGATTTATTGAGACTAAACTCAGCTGACTAGATTTGGCGTTAGGCATCATAAATATGCGTTCCCCCCCCCTCCCCACTCCCCCTGTGAAATAACGTGAACTGGGGATCATTTTTATACTACTTGTCCATGCATGTTTATCAGATTGTGATGTGTTATTATCAGAGCCATACAACGTGTTGACACTTAGCACAACGGCATGTCCGTACTTTTGGCAGCGACGTTTGTCTTATATTATTTCACCGCAGAGACCAGCGCAGAGAGTAGTTTCAGCTCCATCTGATAGTCCAAAAATAGCATATGTATAGCTAAAATACTGTAAAAAATAACACGCAATGTTGCGTAGGAAGAATTATCGTCATAATGTTGCCATTTCTTTTCACAAATGAACTAGCTAGATATCGCATCAATAGAGCTCAGTAGTAGGAGTATTACAGTAATATTTGGTCCACCGTCTCTTCAATGCGCCAGGTCAGTGGCTCCTTTAATTTTTCGATTCCCGGCGCTTATGCAAGATTTAGGTTTTCACCATTCCTTGCCGCCTTCTTGGATACTACTTTTCAGTTAAGTGCTCTTTTTATTTTATTCTGGTTTTACTGTTGCTTGTTCGCTGCCAAGGAAATGCTGCACTTGTGACGAACTCGGCAAATAATGCTACTTAATATAGAGAAAAAAAGCCCCCCCCCCCCCCCCCCCCCCCCC
>CAXITT010000275.1:49304-59840 GCA_964033795.1 Lymnaea stagnalis
TTTTTTTTTTTTTTTTGGGGGGGGGGTTGTGAAAAAAATAAATAATAATTAAGCATAACACCACCATCCCCCCCACACCACCCCCTACCCACGCCGGTATGGCTCCGGTTGCTGTGAGCCTTTGTGTCCGTACTTGACATTAATAAAATCTGGTCAGCTTAATCTATAGAGCTAATAATGAGGCGCATTGACACAGCTTGTTGGCTTTGATTTAGGCGTGGAGTGAAAAGAGGTGTCCTTAACTATAGGACTAAATATTTCACTCTCTGTATGAATGCTAACGTCTTCACACGAAAAACTCATTGGATTATACAGAAATCATATGTTCCTTTTACTTTTGACACCAGTGTTCCACTTCATTCTATAATATGTCTCTTTTGTTTAATTCCACCGTCCACCCTCCCCTTGAACTTATGAAAGCTAAGAGGTTACATGTACAACTCACTTCCACTCATAAGGAAATCATCGAATTTAATTTTATTTTTTTTCCAAATCTATCAGACCCAAATATATGAGCACACGTCGACAGCACATCGGCAGCGACAACAGACGTTACATCTGATCAGAGCTCAAGAAAGACAAAATCTGAATCTACGCCTGCCTGTGATATGGATGAGCCATTGCTGGCTGGATCTGAACGGTTCGTGTGTGTCATGAGGCGACTGCTGAGCCGGCGATACCGTCAGTTGGAGATCACGTCCTAGACTTTCTCACCTGGATTCGAGACGAGACCCTATTTGACCCCCGTTGACCCCTGTATGTCCTAAAGGCATCCTTTAAAAAAAAAAAAATCCAGAGGAAGCAGATATCTTTTTTGTCTAATGAGATGTACAAAAACTGATCTATAGTTATACACTTATAATGATAACATAATGAGAATTCCTACAAGCTGAAGCAATACAACTGCTTGGAAGGAATGAACCAGAGTTTGAACTCTTTGTCGACGTCCTCGCGTCCGTCTCAAAGTTACGCAAAAAAAGTTAAGTCATTAATTAATTTGTTTTTAACGAGAAAGTTGGTGAAGATTTTTTTTTAAAGGAAGCCCCCCTCCCCCCCCCCCTCCCCCCCCCCCCCCCCCCCCCCCCCCCCCCCCCCCCCACCAAAAAAAAATTTGAGAGAGTATCTGTTATTTTAGCGCAAAGTGAAAGTCTCCATCAGTTTCAAATATCAAATGAAAATATTTGAGAATCCATTTCGCTTCTCCAATTATTTTGCCGTTTAACGGAGGTTATAAAGCTTATTAGTGGAGATGATTGAAATTCTGAGTGCACTTATGGAAAACATTGAGTTAAGGAATAATAATTGCTGAGTGAGCTGTTGAAATTTTTGTGAGTAAGTATAGAGGGAAAGTATTGAACTACGATGTGTGGGCAGAAAAAAGAAGGTACAGGAAGAGTTGTTGTTTTTTTTTAAAACTCTAACGTTATGGTAATCATATTACTTTACAGATTATTCCTTCTCTCTTTTTCTTCACTTTTTTTTTTACGCCATGAAAGCAAACTTCCCATTAGTCCAATGAGTTAACAGCAGCTCTCTGTTTCTACCTAGTATCGAGTTTTTAAAAATCTATGCAATGTCAGACCAGAGATTTTATTTACTGATTTTCTCTACCCTGAACATCACTATGTGTAGATGTTCGCTTCCTTGTTTACAAAATAAATTGCTTTAGTTGTATGCATTGGAATACGTTCGCTTTTGTTTCGGGGTTGAGTTGTAATAATGGTTATTGTCGGAGAAGTTTTCAAATGTATCCCCTAATATTTTTCATATACTCCACTGATGACCCTGTCTCTAACAGGCTATTCTAAACCCCTCCACTTACTGTCTTCAGACGGCATAAGAATATGTGTGACGACTGACAGTCGACCCGAACCCTCTCACAATGGAACTAAATGCTCAAGAAGCAGTTGTAGGACTTTCCCTGCCTAATGGAGACTAAAGACATTGACTTCCCTAATGAGACCTTTACATTCAAAGGGGGCTTCACGTGTACTAGGTGCAGTGTGATGAATGTAACTGTTTCCCGAAGATGCTGCTCCTGTTATACAGGTGAGACCGGACGAAGGCTGTCTGATAGGTTCGGTGAACATCTTCGTGATATTCAACAAAGCAAGCTATCCCCGGGCTCATCCCTTTTCAACGGGGGTGAACACATTGGCGCATTAGATGTATACCTCACAGCACTGACTACTTACACTATTACACAAGTGAGAATGAAGAAAGAAAACAAATCATTCAGATTTATTTTTTCTTTTGAAACTCTTGTATTTTCATTGTTAGTACGCATCCCACAATTATGTGGTACACACGGCTTGTTTTTGATCAGCTTATCTGCATCCTCTAAAGTAAAGCGCTTCCGGTTCTCAACATAGCACTACATTGACCATTTTTGAAAATATACGATTTTATACATGGTTCATAATTATCTTTTGTTTCTTGTCTTGCAGCGTGTGCTGAAGAAGCCATCTATTCGAATCGTCATTTGCATTGTCCTGTCTTTTCATTCCAAGCTTAAACATATCGTTTTCCAATATTTCCTTCACACAGTTTGAACGCAGTCCTCATGTTTTATCCTAAAATTTTCAAAGCCTTCTCAATAATATGTTGACGTAAAAATCGCCAAAAAGTCTACAAAAAGCTAAAACATTTATGACGTTGCAAAGGTTCTCACTCAAGTCTATCAGGCTTTCTGCAATATCTGCTGTAACACATGGGGGTCATAGAATTTCCGACCCGCATTGCATGTCGTCATATAATTTCCGGTCCACATGGTATGTCGTCATGTTGTCTGCGGCCCACTAACTCAATAACCTACATGGCACGTAACAACGTCCCAGACCTACTTACCTATAAAAACCCGTGGGAAGAAAGCTAAAATAAGCTCCCCCCACCCCATAATCTGCTCATCCCCCATCCCCAGCAGCCGATCGCACGATCTACCTTACACCCACACTCACGCCTTCATAGGAGCCACCCACACACCATTAACCACATACTGCTGCCACACACAAGCCATCCACACCTTTAACCACATACTTTATCCACACACAAACCACACCTGTTCAAGGTTCACGCACATGGACCTTCCTTATCGGTTGTTTAAGACTGATGTCAAAGTATGATCACTCTGACAAAAGTAAGAACCAATATTGAAGCCTTCAGAATGATCAATTGTCAAAACAAAGTATCTCCCAATTTTTTTTATTTTTTATTGCTTAGTTACATAAATGAGCCGAAAATTTGAAGATTCCGCTGAACCTAGAAGATTGTCAATGGTAAAGCAATTTAGTCTGGCAAAAAAAATATTTATCCATCAAGATTTTCTGGCGCATCGAAATACCGATTCCAAAATATATTTTATGATAATATTTCATTTATTATTTCTGTATACATTTTAAATCAAAGTATGTGTTCCATTGCACCTTTATAATAACAGTTAGATATAAATATGTATTTTTAAGAAAATACATTTAAATGATTCAGATTTTTAAAGTTTATTTTTGTGTCGTTGTTGGTTTTCTTGTTCTGGTTGAATGGTTGTTCGTCTTTACTGACTGCACACCCCCACCTCCCCTTTCTTGGAACGATGAAGGCATAAAACATCAGGTCAGGTCATGCCTGCTTCTGTTACGTAACACCACTAAATTTACCCCCTCCCCCCGGGGGGTCGAGCCTGCCGCACTACTGGGTCGTGATTGCTAGTGGTACGATGGAGGAAACTGTTGGTAAACTTTGAAAAGCTACAGGACATGTTTTTTGAACTCAAGAACATTAAGTCACGACTTGGGCTACTCCCGTTCCTCTAAGACTGGACATGTAGACGGGCGCCCTTTGGCTTAAAAAAAAAATATCGGGCGGAAAGGGGTGGTTTTAGCAGGCAGCAAACCCCCTGCCCTGAAATACTATCAATTACTTTATATGTTTGTTATACATTCTGTTTTGTTATTTTCGTAACGATTCTCCACAAACCGGATGTCAAAGTACAGTGTGCCGTGTTTTAAAACAAAAAGTAAAAAAAAAAAAAAAAAAAAAAAAAAAATTCTCAAAGTAAAATCAAGTCAGCACCAAGACTGCATGGAGTCGTGTCATTTCAAGATCATGATATTCTTATAACTTCACGCCTCGTGCCTCACTAATCCACGTGACTTATGTAGATCAGGTGTCCAGATCCGGTTTGTCACGTTTCTTGTATGAAGAGTATGCATTGAATAGTCACGTACAATATTTTGAAGTATCGGGTATAATTGATTATATTTATGGTAAATGAGTAAAATAAAGTACGTGAAAACCTAAAAAAAAAAAAAGAAAGGAACGCGACAAAACAACGTACGTGTCGACAGGAAGTCTTCGTCAGCGAACAAACAACAGAAGAAAAAAAACAGAATTAAATTAAAAAATAGCACTCAGCTGAAAAGTAGTATCCGATAGAACAGCAAAAGAATTGTGTGTTTTGTTGCATTCCTTGTTCAGGTTTTCACTTACTTTGTTTTACTTATTTCCTTTTTTTTTTTTTTTTGCTTACCTGATTGCAGTCTCCACCCACCCCCTTATTACCATTATTATTTATTGCGGGGACTTATTTCTTAAAGAATATTTTATCAAAGGACGGAAAAAAGTGGAATTTATTTTATGTGAAGTTAGGGCTGTTTTTTTTTTTTTTTTTTTGTATCCTTGTGTAGCTTCAAACGTTCGTCAATATTGCCGTGTAATAGCTTAATACGTCACTTCGGGCCTCCGCAAAACTTTGTTTGTCCACATCATGAGCGGGTAAACAAATGATGCTGTTGTAAAGTTTCCACGTGAAGGCGCTGGGTGTCCCCCCTTTGTTATTTGATTGAGAACAGCTCTTTAACCAGTTGCACGTCACAGTTTACACAACCAACCACCAGCGCCCCGAATTCTCCCCGTCGGAACTGAACCTCGGCGCGCCGATCTTGTTGGATTTCAATTAAAATAGTTTGAGAGCCGTCGCAGCCTAAGTTAAATATTTGCATTCAATTGAAATTACTCCGCGGCCGATAGGGTCGTCTATCTGGGTCTCACCCAACTAGCCTGTCAACCGATAGACTACTTCATAGCGCGTGTGAAATACGTTTTTTTCTTCCCTTCGTTTGTTTTTCTTTCTCCCAGTCAAAGTAAATAAGCCGTGAACCAAGGGTTCTAAGAATTCGCTTTCTATGGTAGACTATAGTTTACCACATATAACGAAAATATTTAACGAGTATGAGGCTCCTTCTTGCAAGGTAATTTAACGGGTTGTAGTTAGCGCAAGATATGGCAATGTCCTTTTTATTTTTTGTATGGTTTATTTCTTTAAATGGTAAGACTTTTTGGGATATCTCAATTTCATTAAACCCAAATGACCATAGGGAGGTCTGAAAGTTTTTGGCAAGGCGCTCGTGGTAGGTGCAACAAAGAAATTACTTTTTAAAGAAATAATTTACAAAGCGATCAATGTCTATAAGTATGTCAAGTCCAAGTGCTCATGCGTTTATAAAAAAAAAATGATAAGGTATACATATAATCTGAAGTAACAATTAACTACTCACCTTTGAGCAGTAGCACGTAATCTAATCTGAAGTAATAGTAAATACTCACCTTTGAGCACTAGTACGTACATCTAATCTGAAGTAACAGTAACTACTCACCTTTGAGCACTAGTACGTACATCTGATCTGAAGTAACAGTAACTACTCACCTTTGAGCACTAGAATGCACATCTTAAGCCAGATGGATTAGAGATGTTTTCCCTTTATCTCAGGTTGTTGTTTTTCATTTCTACCTTCCAATAAGGCAGCTAATCACCTAGCACGACCTGCTCACCGCCTCTCGTTTCAAACATTAATCACACTGACATCAATCCGTTGGCTGGAAATGATTAACGTCTACTCAATGTAATCGAATAACGCGGATATCGGTGATTAATCAATTACATTGGCTCAAAATGAGTGACTTTGTATGATTTTCATCAAATTTTGCAAGTATCGCTGAGTTTATTTTGAAGAAGGGGCTGCATCGATCCCGCCTGAAGATTTATTTTCATGGAAAGAATAACAAAGAGTAAAATTCTACGACAGGTAGACAGTGTGGTTTTCAATGACAGTTGGTGAGCGGTAGACAGTGTGGTTTCCATGACAGTTGGCGAGAGGTAGACAGTGTGGTTTTCAATGACAGTTGGTGAGCGGTAGACAGTGTGGTTTCCATGACAGTTGGCGAGAGGTAGACAGTGTGGTTTTCAATGACATTTGGCGAGAGGTAGACAGTGTGGTTTCCATGACAGTTGGAGAGAGGTAGACAGTGTGGTTCCATGACAGTTGGCGAGAGGTAGACAGTGTGGTTCCATGACAGTTGGCGAGAGGTAGACAGTGTGACTTTTATGACAGTTGGTGAGAGGTAGACAGTGTGGTTTCCATAACAGTTGGCGAGAGGTAGACAGTGTGGTTTTCAATGACATTTGGCGAGAGGTAGACAGTGTGGTTTCCATGACAGTTGGTGAGAGGTAGACAGTGTGGTTTCCATGACAGTTGGCGAGAGGTAGACAGTGTGATTTTTATGACAGTTGGTGTGAGGTAGACAGTGTGGTTTCCATGACAGTTGGAGAGAGGTAGACAGTGTGGTTCCATGACAGTTGGCGAGAGGTAGACAGTGTGATTTTTATGACAGTTGGTGTGAGGTAGACAGTGTGATTTTAGGACAGTTGGCGAGAGGTAGACAGTGTGGTTTCCATGACAGTTGGCGAGAGGTAGACAATGTGGTTCCATGACAGTTGGCCAGAGGTAGACAGTGTGATTTTTAGGACAGTTGGCGAGAGGTAGACAGTGTGGTTTCCATGACAGTTGGCGAGAGGTAGACAGTGTGGTTTCCATGACAGTTGGAGAGAGGTAGACAGTGTGGTTCCATGACAGTTGGCGAGAGGTAGACAGTGTGACTTTTATGACAGTTGGTGAGAGGTAGACAGTGTGGTTTCCATAACAGTTGGCGAGAGGTAGACAGTGTGGTTTTCAATGACATTTGGCGAGAGGTAGACAGTGTGGTTTCCATGACAGTTGGCGAGAGGTAGACAGTGTGGTTCCATGCCAGTTGGCGAGAGGTAGACAGTGTGGTTTCCATGACAGTTGGCGAGAGGTAGACAGTTGGGTTTCCATGACAGTTGGCATGGAACCATACCATTTTTTGAGGATAAGTTGAGCACTGATAGATGTTTGACTTCATACTTACTATGAAAACGCGGCTTCATTAAGGTTTAACCGATAACCTGTTTACCAAAAACCCCGATACTAAAATCCATTGTAGCATCGAATCCGTCGTATTGCCCCGACCATACTTGTTATTTTTAAAACTTGTATCAAAACAACCATAGCATCTTGTGGAGTCAAATTTTTAAATCCTTTAAAAGAACTTCGCTTTTGCTCGTGTGTTCCTTTCTTTGTTTCTGGCGGTAAAATCTTCGGAAGGCTACTAGTTGAACCACTTCCCGCCATCCTAATGAGCTGAAACTCGGCAAATAGACTTGTTGCCAATGACAACACATTGTTTCAAATTTTCAACCCTTCCCCAGGCCGCAACCATAAAAAAAAAAAACAGTTTTTCCCTATTTTTTGTAAATACGTGTTGCTGCCGAATATTCAAGAAAGGTAATATATTTAACCGGCTATCAAAATTTAAAAAAAATATTTTTTTTTACGTCTTTACGCCTTCAACAAATACCATGGAAAATGAAGGAAATATGAAACTTGAAGGGGAAAATGAAGGAAATATGAAACTTGAAGGGGAAAATGAAGGAAATAGGAAACTTGAAGGGGAAAATGAAGGAAATAGGAAACTTGAAGGGGAAAATGAAGGAAATATGAAACTTGAAGGGGAAAATGAAGGAAATAGGAAACTTGAAGGGGAAAATGAAGGAAATAGGAAACTTGAAGGGGAAAATGAAGGAAATATGAAACTTGAAGGGGAAAATGAAGGAAATAGGAAACTTGAAGGGGAAAATGAAGGAAATAGGAAACTTGAAGGGGAAAATGAAGGAAATATGAAACTTGAAGGGGAAAAAGAAGGAAATAGGAAACTTGAAGGGGAAAATGAAGGAAATAGGAAACTTGAAGGGGAAAAAGAAGGAAATAGGAAACTTGAAGGGGAAAATGAAGGAAATAGGAAACTTGTTTTCGCAAGCAGTTTAACCCTTAACATTCCCGCTTCGTAATAAATAATAATTCACGTTTATTTACAAAAAACTAACAAAAAAGCATGTAAAGGATTTATAGGAACACGTTCATTGTTAGGAGTTGGTTTTTTCCGAATAGTTCTGTTTGACATTTGGTGTGGGTTTTTGTTTTTATTTTTATCTGACGATGTTTCATAAGGATGTCAAGGTCACCTTTTTTTTAAAAAAATAAAAAGTTACCTTGACATCTTTACGGAAACTCGTGTGATTTTTTTTCGTAAGGATGTCAAGGTCAACTTTTTGAATTGTTGACACAGGCGTGTTAAATTTGTTCATCATAAAAGTAGTAGACCTATTCATCAGTTGTGCTGTTTGAACTTGTGGCCTAAATTCGTCAATGTCGTTCTGTGATAGCACAGATGGCCTTGACTGGTCATAAAATACTCAGAATAAAAAAAAATAAGAAGAAAAGCATAGAAAACTATATAGAAAACTGTATCAGTTGTAACATACGCATGTGAAACATGGATCCTAACAAACACAGCCGAAAACCTATTAAACACGAGAGAGAGAAAAGATCTCCAAAAAATATACGGACCAACAAAGGATGATTATGGATGGAAAAGACAAAACTATCAGGATTTGTACCCCCTATAATTTCAGGATATCACACTAGTAGCAGAAAATTAACGAGGAAGGGGCAGCCTACTAAGCTGGACATTAAGAAAGAATGCGAAAGGGCACAGGAGTGAAGAGGTTGCACCACCAAAACCCCAGAGGAAAACCGCTCAAAGGCAGTCCTAGGATTGGATGGATGGATGATGTACAGCAGCTGGGAATCCAGGCATATAAAATAAAAGCATCAGGTCTTGGTGGAAAGATCTGGTGAAGCAGGCCAAAGCACTGTAACACATGGGTTGTAGCGCCACAGGGATGGGATGGATTTGGTCTTGACTGGCCCACGAAGTTCAAATTGAGAATCGAAGCCATCGACTGGTCTATGCTGTATTTTGAAACCTTTGTTCTAGACTGGCCTGCGATGTTCAAACTGAGACGCGCTGCTTTAGACTGGCCCACGATGCTCAAATTGGAAACCGTTGCCCTAGAGTGACCCACGATGTTCAAACTGAGAACCTTTGGCCTTGACTGGCCCTCGATGTATAAACTGAGAACCTTTGCCCTACGATGTTCAAACTCAGAGTCTTTGCCCTAGACTGGCCCACGATGCTCAAGCTGAGAACCCTTCCCAGAGAAGTTTGATTGAACGCCCAGGTAGAGATAACAAATGTCTGGTAATGCCGACAATTCAAACAATACAAAGGTTTCTGATGAAAGGAATTGTCTGCAGATTGGCGTCAAAATATCTGCAGCTGTCGAGGTATCGATACTGCATGTGTTGATGGATCGATGCTAATCATGAGTATGAGACGATAAAAATGTCTATAGAGTATAGAATGTCGATGATTGGGTTCTGGTTAGTGAGTAAATTGACAATGATTTATATATAGTGATACAAATTAAAGTACCGTTTTTCGATTATGTGCTATCAACAACAGAAGTTATAACGGTGTATGATTGATGACATGTTGAAGTGGGCAAGTTGAATTGCATGCGTTGAATGCCCTTCAGATCTCTAGCCACGCCTTGTATTCAATTCTTCTCCGCTGTGGTCACTTGCGCAATCTCTCAATCACACGTATTTATCGAGTCACGTTTTTGGGAGTTTGAGAAATTTGACAGGAGACTATTTCAACATTTATCATGATACAAAAATTTAGTTTTTAATTTGATACAAGCTATGTGAGTTGAGTATCTGTTCCTTAAGACAAATGATGATTCGACGACGACCCCATTCCCCACACCTACCCCACCCCCTCCATTCCATACACTTCCCAACACAGCCCCCCCCACCAACTCATAAAAAAAAAATCAATCAATCAAAAGCAACCAACAAGTTAAAAGTGGCGGGCTCATTAATCAACTACGCACCAGAAGTAAAACCTGCAACTTTGAATGCTTTTCTTTTATACTAGAAGATACAAACCAGTGTTATCGTGGTATTAATATGAAGAAATACTGTACCACTTTTACACCTGCAATTGCGAAGTGACAACAGCGAAAAATCCAACTTTTTTGGGGTACTTAAATGGATAGAGTTGGATGAATTTAATCCTCGAAACAAAACCAAAAAAAAAGATAAATTGCAACGCCCATTGAAATGTTTAATTAAAGAGAAAAAAGTTAATAAGACTTTCGTTGTTTTTTGGGTTTTTTTGGTTTTTTTTTTTTTTTTTTTTTTTTTTTTTTTTTTTTTTTTTTTTTTTTTGTTGTTTAATATTATTTTTACTTCTGTTAAAAAAAAAAAATTTGTGTTTTTT
>CAXITT010000275.1:60450-83924 GCA_964033795.1 Lymnaea stagnalis
TAGCCTTGCCTTAGCCTTGCCTTAGCCTTGCCTTAGCCTTGCCTTAGCCTTGCCTTAGCCTTGCCTTAGCCTTGCCTTAGCCTTGCCTTAGCCTTGCCTTAGCCTTGCCTTAGCCTTGCCAATCAACTGCATTGAGATTTAAGATATGGATATATCTTTTTTATCAGTCTACATTGTGTCAACGCCATGTAACTAAAATTTTTAAGTTTATGATTATGTTTGTTAAATTGTATATGCAGCTGATAATACCATAAAAAATGTTTTCTTTTCATGTTAGAATCATATACTCGGAGTAGTATACATACAAAAACAGCCGTTTTTCTTTGTAATGTGCTCAACAGAACTCAAAACCACATGGTTCCATCATCTGAAAAACCTTATGTAAATATTGATAACGCCTAAGATTTTTTTTTTGTTCGTAATTTTGAAATGGAAGATACAAGGGGAGGACAACTCTTCGCTTACACCAGGGGTCTCAAACTCGCGGCCCGCGGACGTTTTGCGTCCCGCAAGACTATTTTTTTTGCGGCTTGCCACAAGACTGCAAAGTTTAGTGTTATTGCGGCCCGCGTGTTATCCTCATTCTCAAATCTATAATTTGACCCTCCTCGACAGTTTCATTGGAATCTCACTGACTAGTCTAATTCTGATTTTTATTATGTTTTTTTTTAAAAAATAGATTTGGACGCTGATAATAATGATACAATCCGTTGTAAATTTTTTTTTTTTTTTTTTTATAGCATTTTTTTCGACAAACATGACCAAAGTTCTGTTTTGAGAAAAATTTAAAACGTCAGTCAGTGGGTAATGCACAACCATGTTATCCTCATTCTCAAATCTTTCATTTGCCCCTCCTCGACATTTTCATTGGAATCTCACTGACTAGTCTAATTCTGATTTTTATTATTTTTTTTTTTAAAAAATAGATTTGGACGCTGATAATAATGATACAATCCGTTGTAAATTTTTTTTTTTTTTTATTTTATAGCATTTTATTCGACAAACATGACCAAAGTGCTGTTTTGAGAAAAGTTTAAAACGTCAGTCAGTGGGTAATGCACAACCATAATTGTGTTAATCGTAGCAATCTAACACAGTATCAAAGAATCCCTATTAAAATTGTTGCTGGTGTTTACGAGTGAGGGAAATTCGGAGCCTGTTATCTTGGTTAGTTTCAAAATAGCATTAGTCGAAAAGGTCTTTTCTTCGAGAAAAGCCATTTAAAGCCATCACAGAGAATTTTGGGATGGTTTTTCCGGCACTAAGTGATCCCAAATGGCTCACGGCCTTGGCTTTTCTTGTTCACATTACACAGGAGCCGAATGTACACAACAAGAAGTTACAAGACCAGGGGTAGCTTGTCAGTGTTGCCTACGACAATGTTAGGGCATTCTGCACAAAACTTGTGCTATGGTTCTTAGAGAAACCTCTGCCATTTCCCAACATGCAAAGTACTCATGAGCTCGAGCACACCATTCAGTAGTAAGTATACTGATGCCATTGCAACGCTACAGGAAGAATTTGATCACATCTTTTTAGACTTAAAAACACACAGAACCATTTTTCAACTTTTTGCTGACCCTTTCTCCTTAAATGTGGAAGATACCCCCTCCCCCCCAACCACTTCCTTTGCGCTTCAAATGGAGCTGATTGATCTTCAATGCAATTCTAAGTTCATGGAGGTGAATGGAAAAACAAACTAGCATGGTCAATTTATGAGGGCATTGCCCTCCACCTTCCCTGAGATTTCCAGGTTATTCAAGCGGATCATGTGCCTTTTTTTGGGGAGTACCTATCTGTGTGAAAAGCTCTTTTCCAATATGAACTTAATAAGTCAAATTTCAGGGCCAAACTTACTGAGGAGAATCTTCAAGCTATATTGAGGTTTCGATTTGCTTCCCCACTCAAGCCAAATGTTGCTAAGCGGTGTAAGAAGAAGCGCTGCCATGTCTCTGGCAACAAGGAGTAGGAGGAAGAAAGTGAAGCCTAGTTCCTGAGAACCCTTAACGTTTTTATTTGTAATTAATTTAATTTAATTTTTTTTTGTGGAATACTTCATGCGGCCCAGTCTCATTCAGACTCTACCTCCTGCGGCCCCCGGAAGATTTGAGTTTGAGACCCGTATCATTTTTAGTCACAGTTAACAGTAACTTTCTCTTAATCAGCATACGCGGATCTTTTCCTTCTTAAGATGACTGAGCCACACTGAGTGCAAACATTGGAGAGTTCATTCCGACCCCTTACACAAGAAACACAACCTAATCTGTTTGTATAATTGATTTTGGTGGAATCAGTCCAACAGTCGTGCAGCTCAAACTGCAAAGAGTATCATGTGCCGAACGGGGCCCCGCGACCTAACGGTACTCAACTCTAGCGGAGGTAAGTGCAAAAAATTCAGTTTCCAACAAGATTTACTGTCCACGGTGAGCTTCCTTCTTCTTCACTGCTCGTCAGCATGCTACCGCGACCAGTTTTCCTATGCCCCCCCCCCCCCCCCCACGTGCGGCCGTTCGTCTGGGACGCCGCGACTGCGCCAGGAACGGGTCACGTCTTCGCCGATGTGCGGTGAGATGGGATCAGCGGGTTCATGGTCGGCGGGGCGCTGGGTTTACGTGTCGAGGCTCTGATGATGAGCTGAGAACATGTTTGTCCCGGTTACCTACTGCCTCAGGATGGATGAATGTAGGCAAGTGGGGTATCGATGGGTGAGCGGGGGGTGGTATTGGTTAGTGTAGGGATAAGACGGTATTGGTTAGTGAGTGAGTAAAAGGGTATTGGTTTTGGGGGTCAGTAAGAGGTTATAGTTTAGTGAGTATTAAGAGGGTATTGGTTAGTGAGAATTAAGAAGGTATTGGTTAATATGGGTGTAACAGGGTATTGGTTAGTGTGGGTGTAACAGGATATTGGTTAGTGTGGGTGTAACAGGGCATTGGTTAATGAGTAAGAGGATATAGATTAGTGAGGGAGTAACGGGGTATTGGTTAGTGAGTGAGTAAGAGGGGGTTGTTTAGTCAGTAGGAGGGTATTGATTAGTGAATTAGTAAGAGGGGGTTCTTAAGTGGGTAAGAGGGTATTGATTAGTAAGTGAATAAGAAGATATAGTTTAGTGAGTGAGTAGAAGGTTATAGTTGAGTGAGTGAAAGGGTATTGGTTACTTAGTGAGTAAAAGGGTGTTAGGTAGTGAGTAAGTGGGTATAATTTATTGAGTGAGTAAAAGGTTATAGTTTAGTGAGTGAGTAATAGGGTATAGTTCAGTGAGTGAGTAAAAGGATATAGTTTAGTGAAGGAGTAAAATGGTATAGTTTATTGAGTGAGTAAGTGGGTATATTTTAGTGAGTGAGCAGGAGGGTATATTTTAGTGAGTGACTAAGAGGGCATATTTTAATGAGTGAGTCAGATAGTTTATTTTAGTGAGTGAGTAAGAAGGTATATTTTAGTGAGTGAGCAAGAGGGTATATTTTAGTGAGTGAGTAAGAGGGTATATTTTAGTAAGTGAGTAAGAGGTTATATTTCAGTGAGTAAGTGGGTATATTTTAGTGAGTGAGTAAGAGTGTTTATTTTAGTGAGTGAGTCAGATGGTTTATTTTAGTGAGTGAGTAAGAAGGTATATTTTAGTGAGTGAGCAAGAGGGT
This sequence comes from Lymnaea stagnalis, assembly GCA_964033795.1. NCBI lineage: Eukaryota > Metazoa > Mollusca > Gastropoda > Lymnaeidae > Lymnaea > Lymnaea stagnalis. The sequence continues at coordinate 64,083 of CAXITT010000275.1, forward strand.
ATATTTTAGTGAGTGAGTAAGAGGGTATATTTTAGTGAGTGAGTAAGAGGATATAATTTAGTGAGTGAGTAAGAGGGTATATTTTAGTGAGTGAGTAAGAGAGTATGTTTTAGTGAGTGAGTAAGAGGGTATATTTTAGTGAGTGAGTAAGAGTGTATTGAAAGTGCTGTTATAGGTTTTTACAAATATATTAAATTTGTTACAAATTGGCTCGTTAGATAAAAAATACGTAACAAAGGACTGAAAACTAGAATGCAAAGAAAAACGCTACCAAAGCTAATGCTTTGAACAATAACCCATTTTATCTCACTAATAAGTTGATATAAACACACAACATCAAATATACACAAATAAAAATTATGTTAGCTTACAGCAAGTTAAAAAGTATAGTACTAGAAAGGTACAAATATAAATCCACACACGCGCGGTTTAAAATGTCGTAGGTTTCCTCTAGGTCTTGTAAGTCTAGTAAAAGGGTCTGCCGGTCACAGTCGACCGTTCTATTAATAGTGAGGGAGTCAGAACCCCCCCCCCCCAAGAAAAAAAACACACAAAATCAAATATACACAAATAAAAATTATGTTAGCTTACAGCAAGTTAAAAAGTATAGTACTAGAAAGGTACAAATATAAAACCACACACGCGCGGTTTAAAATGTCGTAGGTTTCCTCTAGGTCTTGTAAGTCTAGTAAAAGGGTCTGCCGGTCACAGTCGACCGTTCTATTAATAGTGAGGGAGTCAGAACCCCCCCCCCCCCAAGAAAAGCAAGGCTAGAAATACAATCGTCAGTGAGGCTTTCTCCATCTTTTTAATATAATGTAGACGTTTCTGGAAATGTGTACAAACGTTCACAATCAATTGCTTAGTGCTTAGGGAAAGGGGTGGGGAAGGTTCAACTGGTGACGTCACTAACATGAACAAAGTGGGCGTTGAGGTTGCATGTCACGGCAAGGGGTGAACAAAAACCACGTCAACACACGGGCTATAACAGTGTAGTTTAGTGAGTAAGAGGGCAGTGGTTAGTCAGAGAGTAAGAGGGTTTTTAGTTCTGAGTGAATAAGGGGGTATTGGTTATTGAGTGAGTAAGGGGCGTATTGGTGAGTGAATGAGTAAGAGGGTATTGGTTCGTGAGCAAAAAGGGTATTGGTACGTCAGGGGGCATCGTTTAGTGAGCAAGAGGGTATTGGTTATTGCGTTAGGGGCTACTGGGAATAGTGCGTAATCAAGAGGTTATTGCTTGTTGAATAAAAGCAGTTAATCAGTGTGTAAGCAAAGAGGGTATTATTTATTTAATATATGAGAGGACATCGGATGATGTTCAATATGTAAGATTGGTATTGGCTCAATTTGCCTGTTCAGGTTCGTTTATCACAAAAGCTTAGTTCAAGTATTTTCAACTTCACTTACATGTAACAACAAAAACACAAAGTGCCCCACTTCAGGTCCCTCCATAAAATGTGAGGTGCTTTTAAATAGCTAGTTTTTCTACAACTCCATGCAGGCTTTACAAACAAGAATGGTCTCTGTACATCCACTGCCACCTCTCTTATACCTGTGATCAAGCTCTGGTACAGCAAGCCTTGATATCGCGCGAATGTCGAACTAATTCTAATCCAAGGGGGATTCAATTTGTCCAGCCTAATCCTTTGAATCGAATTGATGGGCTTGCATCTTGAGCGATGGGAAAGAACTTTTATTGTTGTGACATGAACATAATGATACATGACCTTTTCTGCTGAGCTCTCCCTGTGATCTTTGTGCACTGGTTTCTGTTTTATAGGATCAGCCACGAGGGCATATACTGAAGGAATTTGCAATATATATATATATATATATATATATATATATATATATATATATATATATATATATATATATATAGTTTTGCAAGCATGCAGCATGCATTAAGAATGATTACTTTTGGAAGATTAACCGCATTTTCCAGACGACAATTATTTACTGGTTCTGTATGTGGCAGAGTGACGGAATGAAAACATTGCAAATAAGAATTGTTTCTGGATAAAAATAGACGGAGAAGGGGGATAATAATGACAGCCGGGAAGAAAGAGTGCGAAGGAGAATAACTCAGTCTCAAGACAAACGTGGGTTAGGGGAAGACAATAAAAACTCAGCCAATTATTTACGACCGTCGTTGCCCTCCCCTTGAGCGACGGTTCTCGAAGCTTGCAATTTAAGCCCACAAACGTCTGCACCGACTGCAGACGAAGAATTTGAATACACTTGTGTATAAGAAGGTAGGTTCACGGACTCCCTTTTATATGTTTCTTCTCTCTTCCCCCCCCCCAAACCTCCTCCCACCACGAATATCAGATATCTAGGATTTAAAAAGGAAGCAGACAATGCTCAGGAATCTTCTTCTGTCGGGCAGGCGCGCATGTCAGCCTGGTCGTAAACGTACCCGGAGTTGACGTACGTCGCCGTCCGTCAAGATGTCACGCAACTGTATCATGGGAATGCCCCCGGGGTTGACTCTGTGTGCACCGTTTCCTAGGTGTACGTTTGTATTTTGGGTTTTGGGGCAAAAAGTTGAACTTAGTGGAAGGGGGAGGGTAAATATTTTCTGTGTGTCATTTTCTTATTGTTTTTATGTGTTTATATGGCTTTTTTAAGGGTGGGTGTTTGCATCTTCAAACTTCCCGCGCTACAGTTGACCATAACTAGCTGTATTTCTTTCTTTATTAAATTTATATAATACAATTTGAAGGCAGGGCAAATTTCCCAAATCTCCCCTTCGTTTGTTAAATCATGTCAGGAGAATAGAGGAAGGCCGCATACAGAAAAGACTTGCGGTACGGAGAATGGGCAGAGTGGAGCCGCAGGCGCGAATTAAGGACGTATGTCAAAGAATCACGAGGACATGGCAACATCGAGAAAAGGGAATTAGAGATCAGCGATAATCACCGTTCAGGCAGGCAAAACAGAAGTGTATGTTGGAGTCGAACAGGCTGAAGATGCGCGAAACCAAGCCTTCGCCACAAAAAGAGCATTACGGCGTCCCAAAATAAACCATACGTCACGGTTCTCCCGCTAGGAGCAAAGCCAAAACTTCCATTCCGTGATTGGTTTTATAAGGTATTTGATGAAGTGTCCGTAGCTACTCCATCGTCTCGTCAAGATCGGAGGATGCCACATATATATATATATATATATATACATACATATATATATATATATATATATATATATACTAGCTAATTTACCCGGCGTTGCCCAGGATTAGATTCGGAAAAAAAACTTCCACAGACATTTGGCTAAAGTCGAAATTAAGGGCCTTGTTAAAAAAAACAACAAAACAACAAAAACAACACACACAAAAACAACAACAAACACGTCAATAAATACTATTTAAATTCTTTCTCATTTAAAATAACTTTTGTCAACCGATGTGATCCCGTTCCCTGTTGGGCTCCCGTTCCCGGTGGTATCCCGATTCCGATTGGATCCCTTTCCCGATTCCAGTGGATAAAACGGTATCTATATATATTGTGAAAACCATTTTTGTCACTTGAAATACATACACAAAAATGTTCATTAAAATTGATTTTTAAAAATTGATTCGAATTTTCTTCCAAGAAATCTATGCGTACAGGCAGACAGGAACTCAAATGAGAACCTGTGCAAAAGGCCCCATGCTTTAATTATAAATATAGCTAAAAGATCTATAGGTAATATTTTTTGTGTTTAAATGTTCTGCATCAGGGGAAAGGTCAACAACCCTCCATCATGACACCCAATGCGGATTGTAAAATTTAAAATACAAGTAAACCTTTGACCCTTGGGAGAAATGGGGGAATAAAAATGAGAACTTGACAGAGTTCATGAAATAAAGCTTTTTTTTTTTTTTTTTTTTTTTTTTTTTTTTTCTTTGTAGGCACAATCGTGTGTATTCTAGTAGTTCCCTGGGATCATTAACTACAGGCAACAGACGCCTACCCCACACCATTCAGCACTCCAATGACATGCACAGTCGTAAGGGAAAAAAACAACTTGAGAAGCCTTGAATGACGTCAGACTTGGTTTTCCATTGTAAGTATGGACCACTTGTCAGGACGGCCTGACCTGATGGAGCTACGCTGAGACTGCAACTCGCTCCCCGTTAAGCTGGTTACAAAGGTGCTATTTATGTATATGTATCTTTTTCAATCAGCTATCAAAATATCCTGGCGATTTACCTGTCCCGGTGGGCGATGTCTGATTCGGAGGAGAAGAAATTATCAAAGGACACGGATGATCAAGAAAATAGACACACAATCGGAACAGCATTTCTGTCTTGTTAATACTGGACGAAAAAATGAAATTTGAACATCGGGTAAATGAGTTTGCCTCCTTTTTTTTAACAATTCTTTATATTAACTTTTGGCTAATTTGCCCACTTCCCGTCAAGCTATCAAGCTGAAACTTGACACATAGACTCGTCGCCGATGCTAAAGGACACTTTCAAATTTTCAACCGCAACACCCAAAAAATCAGCTTGTTCTTTTTTTTTTTTTTTTTTAACTTCTCTGACCCGGGTCCGAATAGCCGAAGCCCTTTTTTTTTCCCCGGAGAAACTAAGGAAACGTCGCCGATGCTAAAGGACACTTTCAAATTTTCAACCGCAACACCCAAAAAATCAGCTTGTTCTTTTTTTTTTTTTTTTCTAACTTCTCTGACCCGGGTCCGAATAGCCGAAGCCCTTTTTTTTTCCCCGGGGAAACTAAGGAAGATTCCTGTAAACTGCGCCTGATGAGACTCTTTTAAAAAAAATATCCCAAGTGGTTTGGTGCTTTATATTTTATTTTGCTTTTCTGTAACTGTCGGTAAAATAAATCTGCGGTGTAAAGGCGGGTGGGTCATAAGAATATTAATAAAGTTCAGGGGCGTGAAAACAATATGCCGTGGTGAGACTTTGGGGGTGAGGGGGGGGGTCACTAAATGGGATTCGGGTTTAGTCAAATTTCCACCACCACCATTGCTCCATGTTACATTTTATACAGACTTTATACAGAATGTATAGAGACTTTATACAGACTTTATATATATATATATATATATATATATATATATATATATATATATATATATATATATATATATATATATATATATAGAGAGAAAGAACACATATATATATTTTATATATACTTTATATATATATATATATATATATATATATATATATATATATATATATACATATATATATAGTTATTTATTTATTTCTATATATTTATATATATACATATTGTTTCGTTGAAATGGGGCTTAAACGTTTTTAAATAATTACATTTAAAATAAAACCTTTGGGTAACTCCCTCCAGTGATTGGTTGTGTTGGATGGCACGTTGTGTTCAAATGAAAAGTGCCACAGTATTATGAGATATAAGGTCCCACTGATATGTTTACAAGATGCATCGTATGGTGCTCCATTTTATCTTTCCACACAGAAAATATATGGTATAATTTAACACTTACTCTTTGAGTCTACAACGACCATATCCCCCCACGCATCTGAATATACATGGAATAAATCTCATAAATTCTTTGAAGCTACATGGATCAAATCTCACACCTTATTTGATTTTGCAGGGATCAAATCTCACCCATTCTTTGAATCTACAGGTATCAAATCTCTCTCACTGAAAATAAAACTGGCAATCTGTTTATAGATAATGTTATGGAAAAGGTTTGGAGTGTTTGGGTACAGGGCAGAGGCCCGTCCTTGGTGGACCAATCGAGTAAATGAAATATACTTCTCTTAAATCGTTAAGGAACCATCCATTCAAAATTATGATATAACCTATCGGGGTAAATCAAACAAGGTCCCATTGATCAGTTGGTGTCCCCCCCCCCTCGTCTATTCTTGTGGTTATGCCTGCATTGAAGTCGTAAAATAATTTCTGACTCGGGTCCACGGTGCAATGAATGAGATTTTATTACAGGCTTCCAAAAGATTATAAACATTGTAAGGTTCGCGTTGTTTAAGTTGTTTGGATACATCTTATAAAAAAACAAACTCGCCCGTGACGTAATGCAGGTGTCTATCTGGTGCCTCTAACGACCTAATCTGACGTTAGGATGGGTAACTCTGCTGTGAAGGTGCATGGTGTAAAGATTTATGTTCCAGCAGATGGTCAGGGGATTCCAGTTGTTTAGCTTGGGGGGGGGGGCGGGGGGGGGCGGCAGATGGTGGCAGATTTCACACGTGTACAAATATATTACAATGTATTTTGTTGCTCTTGGTTTTTTTTTTTCGGTATCTGAAGGATCGCCAAGGCTACACTAACACAGGAACTAACACATGAACTGACACAGGAACTAACACAGGAACTAACACAGGAATTAACACAGGAAATAACACAGAAACTAACACAGGAACTAACACAGGAATTAAAACAGGAACTAACACAGAAACTCACACAAGATCCAACACAGGAAATAACACGGAACTAACACAGGCACTAACACAGGAATGAAAACAGTAACTAACACTTGTACTGACTCAGGAACGGACACAGGAACTAACGCAGGAACTAACACAGAAACTCACACAAGATCCAACACAGGAAATAACACGGAACTAACACAGGAAATAACACAAGAACTAACACAGGAACTAACACAGGAACTAACACTTGTACTGACTCAGGAACGGACACAGGAACTAACGCAGGAACTAACACTTGTACTGACACAGGAACTAACGCAGGAACTTACACATGAACTAACACAGGAACTAAAACAGGAAATAACACAGAGGAGCTGACAAAGGAACTGACGCAATAACTGACACAGGAACTAACACAGAGGAACTAACACAGGAACTTACACTTAAAATCCAACTACCAATAGCACCAATTCTTGCACTAAAGCTAACATTAGCTATAAAAGTAGGTGTGTGATTTGAGGGGGGGGGGGTGAACATCAATGCAAATAAATTAAACTATAAAGATTATGATTTTCCTTTTAAGTGCAACTCTTCAATACTGTTCTAAAATTGTTACAATGCCAGCTACAGCCCACCAAACAATGGCTGCCGATGTGCGTGAATTCGTTATCTACTAAAGTTAACTAGACAAAACATTTATTTCAAGTAACGCACATTATAAGATTCACAATAAGTGCTACCCCCTCCCTTTCTATGTACGCCCATGAACTATATTAATATTCTAATGACCCACCCACCTTTTACACCGCAGATTTATTGCACCAACTCCATAAAGCAAAATAAATTACAGGGCCCCAAAGGCAATTGCGATATTTTTAATAATCCCATTTAACGCAGGTATACCAGAAATTTTATTCAATGAAATCAGCGCCCCCCAGATAGCTTTAATGACTTGTTACATAGAGAATTATGCATTTTGATGAATGTAGACGTTAATCGAATATTGCTGTCTCCACCCGCTTTCGGGCTTCAACTCTCGGGTATTATTTAAACAATAAGGTCATCACTCTATCAATCTTCAGTAATCGGATCCATCCATGTAGGGCTTTGTCCCGCCTCACCAGTTCCTTCCACTCAGACCTTCCACCCATCCCTGTGGCGCTGCACCCCGTGTACGGCTTTGCTCCTGCCTCACCACTTCCTTCCACTCAGACCTTCCACCCATCCCTGTGGCACTGCATCCCGTGTAAGGCTTTGCTCCTGCCTCACCACTTCCTTCCACTCAGACCTTCCACCCATCCCTGTGGCGCTGCACCCCGTGTACGGCTTTGCTCCTGCCTCACCACTTCCTTCCACTCAGACCTTCCATCCATCCCTGTGGCGCTGCACCCCGTGTAAGGTTTTGCTCCTGCCTCACCACTTCCTTCCACGCAGACCTAACTGAAGCTGTTCTTTTCCCTGCTTGGATTCCCAATTGCTGAAGTTCTTCTTCCGCATCATCCATCCATCCGAGCCGCTTTCCTCTGGGGCTTGGGTGGTGTACCTTTTTCCGTCTTCTGTCATTTTGGCAATTTTTTCCAAGTGTCCCACCTAGCGCTGTCTGCATCTCCAATCCCCCCCCACCCCACCCTTTTTTTAACTCTGCTAAAATCGTTTGATCCTGATATAGACTTCACAAGTCCTGGTTGGTTCGTAATCTCCATCCATATTCATCATTCGCTGTTCCTTATATTTTCCGGAGAATTTTGCTCTCCATTGTATTTTAAAAGGTTTTCTGACGTTTTTTTGTGATGGTCTCAGTTTCACTTGCGTATGTTACGAAAGCCAAACAACAAAATACATTAGTAAAATGACACGATCTACTGAATTTACTTCATAGACGAAACAACGAAATGAAACAAAAGGTATGCATTCAACCATTTTAAAAGGAAAAAAAGTATAACTGTTTCACAGTGAGCTCAAAAGGAGAAAATTAGGATTCAATGTTATTTTTTTTTTTACAAACTGTTGTTTAGATCTAACAGACAGAATTTGGGGGGGGGGGGAGCTCTATGTACAATTCAACATTCCCAGTTTTGTTGAAAGGTAAAGAAATAAACGCCAGGGATGAAATTTTGAGCTCAAAACTAGTTAGGCTCAACTGTCAGAAATTATGGGGAAGAAAAAAAATGAAGCACAAAAAGTAAAAAAAAATGTTTTGAGAATTTAAAAAATACAAACTGTTGTTTAGATCTAACAGACAGAATTTGGGGGGGGGGGGGAGCTCTATGTACAATTCAACATTCCCAGTTTTGTTGAAAGGTAAAGAAATAAACGCCAGGGATGAAATTTTGAGCTCAAAACTAGTTAGGCTCAACTGTCAGAAATGATGGGGAAGAAAATAAATGAAGCACAAAAAGTAAAAAAAAATGTTTTGAGAATTTAAAAAAAAAATTCTTCTATTTCCCCAATCTCACAAGTTAAATTTTCAAAATAAAAACACACGAAAGAATTTAATTTTGTTTAATAATATTCGTCTGTTCAATAATTAACTTAAGTTATTCATGACTCATATATATGGAAAAAATGGAACACCCTGTTGGATTCACAACCAGTATGCATTGCTGCGAAAATCATTGTTTCCCCCTTCTGTGCTTAAATTTAAAAAAAAAAATAAATCAAATGAAATGAAAAATGTCTTTTCTTCATAGAAACGAGACAGTACCAACCCCCCTCCCCACCCCGGGGCCACACACACACAAATAATGGCGGCGGTAATGTGTTAACTTTCCGTCTAATGAAGTCTCTTCACAAAACATGCAACCCAATTAGATCTAGTGCTAATTTCTGGGAATTTTACTTTTAGCGCCTATTAAAGAAAGTGTTACAGCCATACATACATACATACATGCATACATGCATGCATACATACATACATACATACATACATACATACATACATACATACATACATACATACATACATACATACATACATACATACATACATACATACATACATACATACATACATACATACATACATACATACATACATACATACATACATACATACATACATACATACATACATACATACATACATACATACATACATACATACATACATACATACATAGAAAATTATTATGTGTGAGGATTATAATGTTTTTTTTTTTAACATTTCAAATATATACACATTATATATTTTGTCAGTCGAAATCGACCTTGGCTTCCTTAATCATTGAATATATATATATATATATGCCAATTATGAGCTTGATCGCGTGTTACTTACTTTAATATCATTTAAGTAATATGCTGACATTTTTATTCTTTTATATTCTGGCTCCTATGCATGTAGAGGGGATTTGCAATGTTTCTGTGCCTAGTGTTGATGAGGATATTTCACTGTTTGCAAAGGCTACCTATTTTTAGGGTATCATGCACTGGGCGTTGGAAGGCCTGAGGCAATAGACGCACATGTGACAAGTGGTGTCGCCTCAAACTGTTACTTTTGGAAGCTTGTTCCACTCCCTGATTGTCTTTGGCATGAATGAGCAGTTCCTATCCTGGCCTCTCCCTGGTACGAGCCGAAACTTCCTGTCATGGCCTCGTCGCTGTCTATGGGTGAGAGGGACAAGGTTCTGTTTAATGCCGGAGCAATTTATCTTGTACATCATGGAGAGCCTGGATAGTCGTCGTCGTTCCTCCAATGGTGACCAGCCCAGTGTTTCCAGCATGCTGCCAACACTAGAGGTATTCCTGTAGCGGTTCAGGTCAAAACGTGCTGCCCGTCCCTGGACCGCCTCCAGCCTGTCGATGCTCTTCTGGGTAAATAGGTCCCGGACTGAAGATGCAGTATACAAATTCGGCCGGACAAAGGCTTTATGGGCTCTTTCTCTCACACTGGAGTTGCCGATCTTTAGATTGCGCCTTATGAACCCCACGATCTTGTTTGCCTGGTTGCAAGCATTGTTAATATGCTCGTCCCAGAGGACCGCTCTCTGAATTTTAGTTTACTGGATAGCCCAAGATAACCTCATGTGGATGATACGGCGTGGCACCAGTAGCGTCGCAGGAGTTGTCAGAATGTTTCATTGTACCAATGTTATCCGCCTACGGGACTCCATCTCAGGGTTTGAATTCAGAATTTCCATCTATTAGATGAATTGCCATCCACGGTTAACGAGTCCCATCCAACCCGGGATGCTGGTGATGTTATTGCTTTACTGGGCTTTTTTGGGGATTATGTATCGTAGCTTCATCATTAGAAGCATCGGGAGTTGTCTGAGTCACACATTTTGAAGCGGCAGCAAATATTACTGCTAATAAGTTATAGGGTAATCATTCTTACATCTTTAAATTAAATATAATAAAATTTCAATTTTGTTTAACACAGAAAAAAAATTAGCAAGCTGGCATTTTTTTTCGGGTTTTCCATAGTTTTCTGTTGGCTTTACCAGAACAAGATAGTTTCTCTAGTGTTGGTGGGGATGACTTGTTTACATTAAATGTAAAGCGCCGCATGTTGTTTAAATGTTTTTTTGTTTTGTTTTTTTTTGGGGGGGAGGGGGGTAGGGGGGGGTTCTTTGTTGGCAATTGTTTGGTTTGGTTTCAGCCGGAAGTAAGTTTGTTAAAAAAATGTGAGTTTTTTTAAGAGGTTGAGAAAATATAAACATAGAACCCTTTTATCTTTTTTTTTTTTAAAAATCTGATTTAGAATATTTAAAACTACAAATGATTAAACTAATGTGTTTTCAATTCTGCTTATTACATTATGCCATTCTTTTATCTTTTTATTTCGTTTTTTTTTATTACAAGAAGAATAAAATGATTTTCTTTAAAAGTTTTTTTTTAATTTTAAGTTCAAATACGTTTCCCAGACGCCGAGAAAAACACAAGGACTCCTACTTCCGGTAGGCGACTCTGGCATATGCTGTAATAGTTCGGTTTGTAATTTTTTAATTTCATTTTTTCGCTATTGTGGATGAAATACATAACTGGTGATTAACGCCAGCAGTGACGCTGATATGTACAGATGCCATCGCTGTGTCTAGAAGAGGAAAGACAATGTTAAATCAGTTCCGGGCTAAAGGCTTAACTTCCGACACCAATGGCCCTGGGTCAAATAAAAATGTTTAGATGTTCCCCAGCAAGATTAGAATGCGGTCCAGTCTACACCGGAAGTCGATCTGTGCGTGTGGGAATAGAGGGGGGGGTGCGCACCAGAGTGCAAGAATGTGACGTGGGCCAACGTCTAGCGGAAGAAGACGTCGCAGTTGTTTAAGAGCATACCCTGTTCTACTCAATCAGAGATATGTTCTGTTTCAATTGGACATGCTCTTTGCCCTATTTTTTTCCTTTTAATTCTTCAACGCACACCTTGTACGTAAAATTCTTTTAATGCTTTGTCTTCTGTAAACTTTTTTAAAAAAATTTTTAGTATGTTTTATTCTTTGGCCTTATATTTTTTCTTGTTTAAACTGCCTTGCCTTTTTGTTAAAGCAATGTATTAAGAGCCGACGATCTTCAGACTTCTTTCAAAAACACGAGACTGACGTCATTAGGCCGAGAAAGATTTAGGAAAGATTTGATGGAAAGAAAAAATCAACAACTTGACTTGAAATAAACACACAAAAAGATATCGGCGTTGCGTCCAGCTGTTGTAATTGTGGGTCAAGTATGGAGTGGAGTCTTTGTATAATTCAAATATTTTTTTTTTTTTTTTTTTAAATCGACCACTACAACTGCTAATATATATATATATATACATATATTTTTTGTTTGTAAAAGTATGGGGTGGAGTCTTTGTATAATTCAAATATTTTTTTTTTTTTTTTTTAAATCGACCACTACAACTGCTAATATATATATATATATACATATATTTTTTGTTTGTAAAACAGAAAGTTTTGAAAATTTTAACAAGACGTCACGTGGTGATGGCATGTGTTGATTTGTAGGTTTAAAAAATAAATTCAAGGTTTGTGTTTAGTGAAACTCCCTGAAGACCTGGTATTCGGTGAATAATTCAACGGTTGATCTGGGCAAATATTTACTGCGGGGTTCTTAGCGTGCGTGCTATAAAACCATTTATGTAACAAATGCAGCTGTCTTATAAATAATACGTAACACGTATATCTTCATCATCAGAATCACCGGGAATTGTCTGCCCTTGAGTGTCTGGCGCATGTGTCAAGTTACAGATTATACCCCCCTCCTCACCACACGCACTACCACATTTGACAAACACACACACACACACATAGATACTCATGCACAGACACAGACAAACAAACCCAGTTTCTTATACAGACATTCACACAGACACGCATCACCCCACCCATAGTCATGCACAAATTCACAATGAAGCAGACGCACACAGGCTCTAGTCCCACGCAGTTAAGATAATCTGAAGCTAATTTGACATGCACGTCATTTAGATAAGAAAAGACGAAAAATGTAAGTTATTGATGTACACAATGAGTGCACAAACCCGGTCCCCAATTAAAGTCACGAAACTTTAAGACAAGGAGATAGCATGAACACGAAGATACCAATTAGTCTGAAATTGAAAATACGAGAACACGGTGGGAAAGGGAAATTGCGCTTCGTGGGTCTTTAACTTGGCGCACCATGACGTAAGAAAAGGTCGTTGATAAGTCACAGCTTAATAATAAAATACAGTTTAATGAGTGCATTGAGGCTAAAAAATAAATGTTGGGGTACCATGACATTTTTAGGGCTACAGTGGTTGGAGTGGGGTATCAGGACAGCTAGTTTCAGGATTTTAGTGGGTTATCATGACATCCTATTCTCATGGTGATAGTAGGTTATCATGACATACTATATTGTCAGGATTTTAGTGGGTTATCCTGACAACCTATTTTCAGGATTATAATGGGTTATCATGATATCCTAGTTTCAGGATTTTATTGGGTTATCATGACATAATATATTGTCAGGATTTTAGTGGGTTATCATGACAACCTATTTTCAGGATTATAATGGGTTATCATGATATCCTAGTTTCAGGATTTTATTGGGTTATCATGACATAATATATTGTCAGGATTTTAGTGGGTTATCATGACAACCTATTTTCAGGATTATAATGGGTTATCATGATATCCTAGTTTCAGGATTTTATTGGGTTATCATGACATAATATATTGTCAGGATTTTAGTGGGTTATCATGACAACCTATTTTCAGGATACTGGACTTATGTGGGGGGGGGGATTTTGACGACTTTTTTTCTGTTCTGCAGTTATCATGACGTCATTTAATGACGTTGTTGGTGTTATTATATGAATACATGCTAGAGATCATTGACGTCATAGTTTGCTTTAGATATACCTCGAAAAATGTAAATACTACATAAAAGAGGAATTTTCAATGCCATATTAACTGTTTCTTTGATTAAGGGGCACTTTGACTGAAAGATTTAGAGCCGTCTGTGTCGAAACGGAGCTAAAACGATGGGCAGATGGCCAGAGTTCACGGGGGTCAAACCCAGAAGAACTGAAATCAATCTTGAACCGCCGTGCTCGTCCTTTGATCCATTAGAGAGCCTGGATTTCGAGAGTCTCTGAACCGGAAGACGAGGAGATATCCCATTGTGATTACGTCAGAACCGGTAAACTAGCTTATGTTATGATTCCTTGGGGGGCCCAACACACACACACCACACAGCTGCACCAAAGCCGTCTGCTACTGAAGTTCTAGTTGTTGTTTAGCTGGTTTGATTTTCTATTATGTAAGATAGTAAACGAAAATGAAAAGGAGAAAATGAAAAGGAGAAGGAGCATTTGTGAGCTTCGTTTAAGAGCGCAAGACCTGGCAGCATGATTGTGATTAATTTAGGCTTACTACTACTGAATTTAAATCAAATCGACTCTTTATGCCTGCGTTTTAAATGACACAAACAAATTAATTGATTACTTAAATATGTCCCCCCACCCCCACACACACACTTTTTTTAAACAGATGGTCGAAAGGTGCTGGGTTGCCGAGCGGTCTAAACTGTCTCAAACCAAATAGTTGGTGGTCTGGAGTTCAATCCCCACCAGAGGCAACATCCCAGCCCCCCGGGTGGATGGCAACCCATCTAAGAGAAGGCAAACTCTGAATTTAAACCAGGAGCCAGAATGAGCAACAACAAAAAACAAGCAAATTGATCGTGGCCCCTCAAATATAAGAAGAAAGCACGCAAGTTAATGGTATTTATTGTTTTAAGTTTTATGGACGAAAACACATTTTAATAAAAATAACACATTAAAGTTACTCCCAAGGGTTTCTCAGCATAAAAAATAAATACTTTTTTTTTTTTTTTAAATGCAAATAATAATAAAATAACACCAATTAATTCTTGGATTTGTTAATTTGTTTCTGCTGTCTATTAAAAACAATTATTTTTTTTTTAGAAGAACTCGAAATGGAAAGTTAACGAACTATTAATTTAGTAATATTCCTAATTATATAATCTACAATACTGGAGTGCCATATCTTATAGTTTAGACGCCCCATTCCTTTACTATAAAACACCCTAATTAAAAATCATTAAAAAAAATTTTTTTAAAACACCTTATGCCTCAGTTTGAGTCAGTCCTTAAGATCACAATTTATTTTACGTCTGCTAGGTCATTATTAACTGTTCGGGAAGGCCACGTTTGAAGCACACGAGAGGTGGAATTTATGGCTCATTGGGGGGGGGGGGAGGGGGGCTGTTATAGATCGTGGGCCCTGAAGATATAGAAGAAGAAGAAGAACCGATTGAAAAGAGAACACACGTAAACAGGTGTGTTGTAAAGAACAGCGCTGTGGTGGCATTAAAAGGATGAAGAACCTTAAATGACAAAGACAAAGACTCATTTGAAATGGTTCTGGAAATCTTCAGAAGTGAATGGCTTGATCCGTCAATCAATCCTACCCCCCTCTCCCCCACTCACCCAAACCACCCAACACACACGCTAGCAATGACGCACGAAACGTCGTGACGTCATACCCCGAAGATGGAGTTGTAAAAAAAAAATATTATTTAAAAATCTCAAACCTGGTCGTCAAGTGGGCGTGATTGAAGTAACCTTGGCCTACATAGGGTCAAGGTCAAAGCTAGAAGTCATCAACCAAATTAAAATGTAAGAGGGTATCCAATTGGATCGGACATACGTGTGTGTGTGTGTGTTTGTGTGTGTGTGTGTGTGTGTGTGTGTGTGTGTGTGTTCGTGCGCGCAACGGGCGTGTGTTTGCGTGCACTCAAGTGATTGAGACGTCACTTCCGGTTTTTGAACGTTTAACCGGCACTTAACCGACATGTGCTTAACAGATCTAAGAAAAAATTTAGTTCATTAAAACACACACACACACACATACACACAGAAAACACACAATTTTATCAAATTGAGAACTCCTTTTGTTTCTCTCTCTCTCTGTCTCTCTCTCTCTCTCTTTCACGCAACCTCTAACTCCTCCTTTTTCTCTCTCTCTCCCCTCTCTGTATTATTTTTTTTTCATTCTCCCACTTTCTCTCTCCTCTCTTTTTCTCACTAATTCCCCCCCTCTCTCTCTACCTCTCTCTCTCTCTCTCTCCACCTCTCTATCTCTCTCTTCCACTCTCTCTCTCATCTTTCTCCCAAAGCATACTAGGATCTACTTCCTATTAACTGATTATTTTCCAAGTATTTTTTGAAGAAAATAATTACATTTTATTCTAATTTCCAAATTACTTTATTTACCATATAAATCGTTCGTAACCAGGTTCATTCGATTGATACAAATATATGACACGAATTTCAAGTACAGAATCATTTCTCTAAATACTGAAAGAAATAGCAAAACAATTAAGATTTTAAATTAACAAATCAGATCCATTTTATAAAAGAAATGTTTCAAATTAAACAGCATTTGTTAACTTAGCAATCTGAAAACATCTAAAGAGGAGAAATCGAAGAAAAAAAAACCTTGGATTGCAATATCGGATAAGACTTATTAAAACTTATTGATTTTTTTTCTGTTACGTGCAAGCCGTTTATTTATAGCACAATTAGAGAAGCGGTGCTTGCAATTTAAAGTATTTATATATAGGATATATATTTGAACACCTTTAAAAGCACAAAATAAATTATTGACAAAATAGTTTGCACGGAATTCTATAATAGCGCCGGAGAAGTTTAGAAGTAACTCACGATTGTTGCACCAGTCCGCGGCGCTCCTGCACAAGACCGAATCAATGAAATGGACTTGAGATTCCACAAGTGTTCACCAAGAAAGGATGTTATGGATATCGAATTAGAAACATAGAGATATGGTCCACACAAGCCGGGGGGACAAACCCCGTTGTTGATACGTGTTATTCCCCCTCCGACCTCCCCTACCCCCCCCCCTTCCCCCCCTCCCAAACTTTTCTTGGCGTAAGCTGGAGCGATATTGAATCTGTGACACGTCAATGGGGTGGGTTTTTTTTTGGGGGGGGGGTGGTAAGGGTGGTAAGGAGGGGAGGGGCTGATCCGCTTAAAGGTGTGGGGTGTTATGATTCGGTACCATGGTGGAATACAGGAATAAAAGGGTTGGGGGGGGGGGGTGGCCGGGGACGCGGTTATGGCCTTGAGTTAGAAAAGAAAACTGAAATTGTTCCAGTTTCGATTCCTGATAAGATTGGCTGCCGGCTTTTATGTGGAAATGGTCTTTGTGGGGACGGACTTTCATTGCTAATTGTTCGCTCGAGCTGAAAGGAATGAATCATGAAGCTTATAAAGGAATCCGTTTCAATAGAGTTATTGGGCGAAGCGAAGTTTAAATAATGGAATGGTGGGACATCTGAGGCATTGCTAGGACATCTAAGGCATTGCTAGGACATTGGTAATCAAATTTAGAAATTGAAAAAAAAAGAGTGTTTGCAACACGATCAAGTGAAGGACACATTTAGGGTTAATAGTATCGAGGATCTG
The DNA here is from genome assembly GCA_964033795.1 of Lymnaea stagnalis. Classification (NCBI taxonomy): domain Eukaryota; kingdom Metazoa; phylum Mollusca; class Gastropoda; family Lymnaeidae; genus Lymnaea; species Lymnaea stagnalis. The sequence continues at coordinate 81,401 of CAXITT010000275.1, forward strand.
TTCGGACTCATTGGCACCTGTAAAAACCGTATTAATCAATACATTAGGTTGATACAACGAAAAAAAGTTAAGGTCGCTCTAAAAGAAGAGCTTCTTAACTTAAACTTTTTTTTTTGCAGCGCGCACCCCTTATAAACATTTCCCGCACACACCCACTTTAATACATATTAGTTTCCTGGTTAGTTTAGCACATTATATTATATAGGTATCGCCTCTAGCTAAATCGCAGTATATTTGATTTTCAAAAAAAGTATCTCAAGACCCTAGAAGACTTTGAGAGCCATAAGAAATCATACTTTGTCATGTGCTCTTTTTATGCGCTCTCGTGTTATTATTGTTATATATATGTTATCAAGCAATACATACATTTTTCATTAAGTAGATAGCCATAGTATTCAATTGAGCGTATATACCGGTAAATAACATTTAATTAAGCAGATTGAGCAGATGGACTTAACGAAAATATATTACCAGCTATCAGTTTATACTTAATATTTTTTTCTACCTTTTCAGAATTTTTTTTCTCTTCAAAGTTTGTGATTTTTGTTTCTCTCTATCACTGCCCCCCCCCCCAAACCCCCCAACACCAATAGAATGCAGGGATTCCTGGCTTAGAGCCCAACTCGCCCCCCCTCCCCAACACTTTCTCATCCACACACCTCTCACGCCCTCCCACAAACGTATAACCCCACACATATTTCTCGCCCCATCTTATTTAAACCTTTTCACCCAAACANTGCAGGGATTCCTGTCTTAGAGCCCAACTCGCCCCCCCTCCCCAACACTTTCTCATCCACACACCTCTCACGCCCTCCCACAAACGTATAACCCCACACATCTTTCTCGCCCCATCTTATTTAAACCTTTTCACCCAAACACCCTTCTCCGCCACCCCCCCCCCTGTACACACATTTATGCCCACCCCCACACGTGAACCTTCTCGCTCACAAACACACACTTTTTGCCCCACACAACACACGTCTCGTCCCCACAATGTTATCTCCCTATGAACAGACACTACTCACCGCCATTTTTTAACATACATTTCTCGTCCCACACACATACTTCTTCTCTTCACACACATACCTCGCACCGCCCTCACACATTTCTTGCCCCAAATCAGCGATGTCATTTAAATCGTAGTCCTTTGCTTTGAACCTTGACCTTTCATCTCCTCAACTACGTCCTTCAACCCTGCAACCTATCGATTATCGATCTGTTACAAATGAAATCATTGCTATTATTGATAAAAACATGTTTATTTTGAAAATCTTTCTGAATTTCTGAAACTAATGGCAAAACTGCTGAAGTCAATGAATCTCGATGGTTTGACCCCCAACTCATTTCCAGAAGATGATACTCAGAGACTTACAGAAGATGTTGATATTACCCACAGATTTACAGAAGATGTTACCCACAGATTTACAGAAGATGTTACCAACAGATTTATAGAAGGTGTTACCCACAGATTTACAGAAGATGTTACCCACAGATTTACAGAAGATGTTACCCACAGATTTACAGAAGATGTTACCCACAGATTTACAGAAGATGTTACCAACAGATTTACGGAAGATGCTACCCACAGATTTACAAAATATTTTACCCATAGATTTACAGAAGATGTTACCTACAGCTTTACGGAAGATGTTATCCGCATTTTTTTACAGAAGATGTTACCCAAAGACTTACAAAAGATGTTTTCTCACAGATTTAAAGAAGATGCTGCCCACAAATTTACAGAAGATAACCTACAGATTTACAGCAGATGTTACCCACAGATTTATAAAAGACGTTACGCACAAATTCATTGAAGATGATACCCATTTTGCAAAGTATCCTGCCCAGAATTTCTGCATTATGATATAATAGAATGCCATGGAGATAAGACTCCACGAAAATTCTTAGGTTAACAACTTCAGCAGAGCGCATGGAGGCGCGGTTGTAACACATAAAAGTTAAAATTATGAATTTTATTTGACAATCTTTGTCCAATGTAATAACCGGATACGGAGAAATATTTTTTTACGGACGATTGAGCCAAAATAAGTCATGGTAATAACGGGGGGGGGGGGGGGGGGGGAAACTGGGGAACTACAATCCGGTTAGCAAAAAAAAAAAAAAATAAGGAAATGAGTGACACAAGAGTATTTGAAAACCAAAAGGAGGAACAACCCTAAGAATAGAATAAAATAATTCTTATTTTTATTCTGCTTTCTCTGCAGTTTATTTGCTGATGGAAGGCTTCTTGCCGACACGCTGGTTGTTCTGTGGCGTAGCCTTTCTCAGGTTTTCCCATTCTCTGTTCCTTCATTTCCAAAATAAGTCACATCATCTTCTTTTTGAGAATCACTGCAAGTAATACCACAGGGTCCATATTTTTGGAATTTTTTTTTTTATTCATCTTTTTTTTTCTTCTTTTGTTTCTTTTTTTCTTTTCTCTTTTTTTTTTTTTTTTTTTTAGTCTTCTTTCCCCCGCCCATGCCCCCCCCCTGTTTTTTGCAACCCCCCCCCCCCCCCCCAA